>PKRV01001177.1:3230646-3321602 GCA_003709505.1 Hyphantria cunea
TATATATTTAAGCTGCCAAAATGACTCTGCCCTGCCTGATGGAGAGCATGAGCAGAATCCAAGAGTGGTGGTCACCATCCTCAATGCGAAAAAGTACAATGCAGCATGGTGACCCACACTATGGCGGCCTGGGGGGAAGGGGGATGGTGAGGGGGATAAGGGGCGTTGGATTGGGGTATGGGCCTCCGGTATCCTCACTCACTCGATGAAACACAGCGTAAGCGCTGTTTCACACCGGTTTTCTGTGAGGCCGTGGTATCACTCCGGTCGAGCCGGCCCATTCATGCCGAAGCGTGGCTCTCCCACGGTAAAAACATGGCAGCAAACTAATAAACATAACTCAATATTATAGAGAAATAACAGATAAAACAAAGAATTGTGATCATCATACAATTACAATGAACCCACGACTGACAGCTTAACAGTCAATGACACTAACTACTAGACCAAGAAGCCAGTTATTACCAGGCTTTTTGTCAGCAATGGTGAGGTGAGGTGATAATGGACATATTTCAATATCCACTTTTAGAAGAACTTTCCTATGCACTATGCCATACCTTCATTCTCTTGTCCATTATGGTTAGCTACGTTATCTTCCATCTCCCTCTCCTTATGCTCTGGCTCGGCTTTCAGCTCAGTAGTAACACTATCAGTTTTAACATCAGTTGTCGAAACCTTGTCCACTTGCGTCGGTAAATTTGGTCCACTGGCCTCGGACTTTAGCTGTCCCTGGTCTTGATCTATTGGCTAGTGAAAAACAATACAAGTTTGAAATGTTTAATTACTCTCTGATAACTTATTGTTATTATTTTTTTAAAGACTTTTTTTTATTATAAAATTAATATGAAAACCTATTACCATTTCAAAGTTAGTAGGTATATTATAGATATTTATAATACTAAAGCTGTGGCTAACAACTTAGAAAGATAGTGCTTATCGCTCAGGATACTATTGCACATTTACGTTAATACAACAGTCACTAGTCAAGCCCCACCTCCTAACCAATCGTTTCAAAAACATATCCTGAACCTGAAGAGTCAAAATGAGTCAATTTTTTTTGATCTTGAAGGGACTACTTTAATCCTAAAATATATTTTATTAACAATATTGGTGACATATTTTTACCTTCTTGTAAATTGAACACACGATTTGTATAAATGTGTAGGCGTATGGCAATCGTTGTCAATACGTCTGATTATCGATTGTTATTCATCAACAACCCATTAAGTCCCACTGCTGGGCTTAGGTCTCCTCTCAGGAGAGGGTGAAGGCCATACGTGTCATAATATGACATAATAAGTACCTCATCTTTTCTCTCAGTAGCGTTGAGCTGTGCAAGTGGTTGCGTAGCAGGGTTGATTCCCCGACGCATCTGTTCCATCGCACGCTCGACCATGCGTTGGAATGTTTCTTCGTCTACAGCGGGTTTGCAGTGCTAAATGATATTTAAAAACTAGAATTATTGCAGTATATAGTTGTTAAACAGAATGCTTTTCTTTTCTTTTTTAAATAGACAACTCCCGCATTAGGAATATACATTCCTGTGTCGCGGGGGGCTTTACAAACATACATGAAACGGACACAAACTACACCCAGACTCGGAACAACAATTTATGGGTCACACAAACCAAGAATTAAAGACTATTTCTGTGTCCTGATGTGTATATTTGATGCAATGTTACAATTATTTGTTTTATTACCAATTTATTAGATGTGCTCTAAAAACTTTAATGGGTTTTTTAAAGAGTTTTAAATGATCATTAATTTTTCCTTCATACAACTTTTAAACCAGTTCAGTTTAAGCTTGTCAAAGATTCTGAATTTTTTTAGGTAAACTTCTATTGCTAAATTAAATATGAAATAGGTAAAGATTAATATAAAAATAACAAAAACGAGGAAAATATCATTTTTTAAGCCTGCCGAAGCAATAATCACTTTGGCTGCCTGATGGAAAGCATGTGAATATTAAACTACTTAAAAATTAAACTTATTTCCCAAAGTGCTTACCTTCTTAAGCTCTTCTTGGAAAACTTCACTGCTCTCGATGAACTTGCGTTTCTTGGCTTCAAATTTCTCTTCAATCTGTTGCAGCTCATCTTCAAGTTTCTTCTGATGCATTGTTAGAGATTGAACTTGTTTTTTTAAGATCTGGAAGTTCAATGTTTTATAATTAGCAGTAGGATTTGTTGGACTGGAAGATGAGTGCAAATGTGTACACTTTTGTAAAAGACTATTACATAGTTTAAGAAACAATAATAATAAAAACATTACGATTAATAACATTTTTGAGAGAAACTTTGATTATTTGATAAGCCTGTTCTAATGGTCAGTAAACATGATAAAGCCAAAGGTCTTAAGTTTGGTTCCTAACCAGGACAATATTAAATACTGTGTGATGAGAATTATTATTTGTTCTGTGAATGGGTATTATTTTCTTACATCATCATCATCATCATCAGCCTATCGCAGTCCACTGCTGGACATAGGCCTCTCCAATTTCACGCCACTTAGTTCGATCTATGGCTTCTCGCATCCAGCTCCTGCCAGCCGTCTTGCGCAAATCATCGCTCCACCTGGCTTGTGGACGTCCTACACTACGTTTGCCGAGACGCGGTCTCCACTCAAGAACTCGTTTACCCCAATGGTTATCGGTTTTTCTTACATGTATTTAGAAAAATAAAGATTGTCAGACTGCCGTGTGATAGATGAGTCAATTTATTATTATCATCTCCGTGATTCGCAGGTCACGTTAAGCAGTCGATCCAGGTTGTTATCATACGATAAGTCGTGAAGCTTAGTTGGAGGCCTTCGGGCGGCTTTAAAACTATTCTTGCCAGTCCCCAATCCGCACTTGGCCAGCGTCTCTGCCTCTCCTGAGCGGAGACCCGAGCCCAGCAGTGGGACATTATGTGTTGTTGATGACGATGATTATTATAATTACCTGCATCCTTGCAGTGGTTACAACGGACCTTACGTCCGGCACAACGGTGTCAGAGAATATTTCGTTGATCAGCCGGTGATTGCGCAAATATCGGGCGTACGCCACGTGCTTTACTGATAATCCTTCATCTTGGTCTGAAATACCAATGAGTTTTACGTTGTTAACAAGAGCAATCATAGTTAACAGTTTTTAACTGCCACCAACCACTGTTAGAAAAGATTCTCTGCTTAGAGAAGAGGTTTTGGCCTACTTTTTTTCTCGGGATCTATCCTTTTAGCCCATTAACCGCTATAACTCTTGTTTACCACAGTGCTCTATTCCTATATACTTTAGGCTCTTACAACACTCACGAATACATAAATATTTCGGACATCTTACACACAACGCCAGTTAGTCCCGAGCTAAGCGCAGAGCTTGTATTACGGTTACAAGACAATTGATATAAATACATATATAGTTTTTTTTTGTAAATATATATTACACATAAAAAACACACAAAATTCGAAACAAAAATTTGCAGTAAATACAAACATTTGGTCCGACCCGGGAATCGAACCCGAGACCTCAAGCACAGCATTCGCATACGCTAACCTCTGCGCCACCGAATGAATAAATGAATGAACACATCATATTCTTAATTTGTCACCACACATACAAAAATGATATTTTATACACAATACCTTCTTCATCTTCCGCAGGCTGTATATCAATTCTACGGTCTTGCTGCTGCTGGTCCTTCTGTGAGCTTCCCTTCTTACTTGAACTTTCTTCTTCCAGATTACCTACTGCTGACGCAAGAAATGTGTTACAAACTGCACCATATTTCACAGAACTATAAAGTTTAGTAAAAGCAACATATAGATGAAGAATGAATGAGGATTGAGTATGAGAACGGCATACAGAACACAAGAGATTACACATATTTATAGGCATAGATTGTTATTATACATTGCAAATATTTAAAAACTGATAAAATTTTGCTGTCCTAATCATATATTTGGAATTTATTTTTTAATTTTTGGTAATGCCTGTCTAAAAAGATAAATTATAATGATGGTACATATTTTTTAAATTAAAATACAATAAAATAAATGAATATACGTAAAGTATATAGAAAATTACAAATTAATACTTAGTATCGGATTCGACGACCAGACCCGACGAGTATATAAACAATATACTGCTGTTTTTTTTTAATTTAGAGTACGACAGTAAAATTAATTATATACGCATGCATCCTCACCGTGTCCCTTACCTACAGCTTTATTTTTCGCGGCAATATACGCGAGATAAGCTGGTGAATTGTGGTACGTCTTCAAGGACTTTTCATACTCCAACTGAATTGATGGAAGACAGGTGTACCCGGTGCGTGCAATATATGAGGTGACGTGCATGTGGGAGGACAAAATTAGCGTTTAGTGCGTGTTAGTCACTGTATGCGCGGTCTTGGGTCTGGATGGACGTGTTTATTTATTGGAGTTGAAACCGGCTCAGTAATGATTTAATGAAAAACTTTGCTTACTGAACTTAGAAAGAATGCTTTTCATTTCGTGTGAATCAACACACAATGTCAATACAATGTAATCTTAAAGTTGAATACAGTAAGGCTCAAAAGCAGTAAATTCTCATAAGCTAACTCCCAACACATACATAGCTTTTAGTTCTCTTAATAAATACCTCTCACTAAACAGGTGTGTGTGGAATAACACTTCACACAAAAATAATTAATGGGAGGCCATAGATAGAAATAATGAAAGCATTTATCTTCATTTTATGACGTTGATTTCCAAATGTATGTATTTAGGGAAGTCACAAAATGCAATCAAAACATTTCCAAACCGGTAACAAATCAACTATTAAACTTCCGCAGGGATATGGCTTTGGTTTAACAACTATTAATTCAGATGACCTGGTGTAATCAGTGCTTTCGTTGTACAATAATGTATATGGTTCCCTACAAGGATGATTTCCACCAAACGGATTGTATCGGAACGAAATTTACAATCTACGAAAGCGGTTTAAAGATTATGATCGAGACAAATGAGGGCATGAACTTTTGCTCGAAGTGTAACAGATTAGGAACCCATCACGCTGTTATTTTGCGATATTGATGGTAGACTATACACTACCAATACCGATGCCGAGTTCAGCCGAAACATCTCGAACATTCATCCTACGGTCCTCAAAAATGAATTGATATACGCGGCGAATGTAGTCTGGTGTGATCCTGGTTCGCGGTCGACGGTTTCGCGGCTATACTTGAATGATTTGGCCCATTTAAACAAAGGAGCCCTACTCAGGCACTCACTAAAGAGTTCATTTTGCAAACGCAGAAAGAATTCCGTGTTCTTAACACCTTCTGACACTAAAAACGAATGACAATACTTTGCGAAACTGCTGTCGGTACTTGACGTTCACTTATGGTCGTAGCACGCGCGTGAAACGTGTGCTCCCGACGAAAACTATGCCACACTGTTGCAACTATGGCATATACTCAAGCCACGACCTTAAAAGCATACATGTGCGCCATCTACAGCGTTTGTCGCTATCATATTTGTTTGAACCGCCTTAGTATAATAATATTAAATCTTGTACACAGTACTTGCCCTTTAATAATAAGCCGCTTGACCATGAGGGCCTTGTCTGCCCCGTGATCGTAGCTAAACTTTGTTATATAGGTTAGATACTGTGTACATGATTTATTATTGATTAAAGATTGTAAAATTCTATCCAATGCGGGTTTTTCGGTTGTAATGATCCAGGGAAACAGTTTTAAAGGCCTAATATAGGAAGCATGCACATCGATCTCTGTGTGTCTTTTCTTTAACTAAAACTGTACTGTGATTTTCTGCTGAATAGATCTCTAGAAAGACCAAATAATTTTATGTACGAATAAGTTTGATTGGAAGTATTACATCCGAGATGCATACACATATATTTGAAAACATTTTTTACTACCAGGCATGGAATCAAACAGATTATGAGCAAATTTAAGACATTTTCGGTGTCTTTTCAGAAAAACAATCTATGAAAACAGAATTTGCATCATTTCTCTCTTCACTCTAAAAATATGAGGATAAGCACAAAATATAGCAAGAGCCTACAGCCCCTAAACCTTTAGTTAAATGAAGCCATGTTGTGATGGTGTGGATTATACACAAATTGTACCCAATGTGGAGGGTAGGGTTCAATATTGTACCTCTAGACTTGTGGGCCAGCCATTGTAAATATGCAGGCGACGATTGGTAAGCTTTCAACATTTCTGTGTACTGCGCCTGAATGGAAAACTTTTGTCTTCTTTATCGGTTTCAAACCTTTGATCG
This sequence comes from Hyphantria cunea, assembly GCA_003709505.1. NCBI lineage: Eukaryota > Metazoa > Arthropoda > Insecta > Lepidoptera > Erebidae > Hyphantria > Hyphantria cunea. Next base: position 3,236,911 of record PKRV01001177.1, read on the forward strand.
GTTTTGAGGTAACATTTGAAGTGTCTGATTTCCTTCAAAATTAATGTCAATGATACTAGTTTCAGATTATTATGTATATTTGTTTATATTTAAGAAGTGGAATATTCTAACATAAAAACTATGGACATAAAACCTGAAGGTTGAGCCACATATAAGCTTGAATTAATTTATCATCTTTTTATATATAAGAATACTATAAAAATATAGTAATAAAAATTTTGTGACATTTTTAATAATATAAATATTGCTTGTCACTTAGCTCTTTTTGCCTATCTATTCTACAAGTGTACAATAGAAGCGTATTATAAAGCCTCAACTTATAGTTGGTAAATATATATGTATCTCTGCCTACCCCATCATGTATGTTTATGTATTTAAATAATCAAAACAACAAATAGAAATGTATTCTGTACCTTTTCAGCTTCATACTCATCAACATAAACAGCTTTGTCAGCCTCGGGAAGGTCACGCCACCTGCCTCCAATGATTCTTCCAATTTCCCATAGCTTTAGATCCGGATGTGCTGCCTTTACCGAGTCCCAGACACGACGGGAGTATCTCATGTAGGGCATTAAAGGCTTTTCTGGAGGTTTTGGTGGCTTTGGCAGACCAGCACCCTGAAAAATGTTCCATGCTACTTTAAAATAGTTCATAGTTCAGTCTAATTGCATAGCATAATGCATTTTTTTTCTGAATTTATACACAAAATAATAAAACTAAAAATAATGAAAACATAATCAAGTCGATAACTTCATACTTGTAATAGCAGATTCTTAAAATTATTAAAAATGACAGATAACTAAAAGAACACAACAAGGACAAGAGTCCCGGCAGACAGAGAGCAATGGAAGCAGTTGGAATAGGCCTTTGTCAAGTGACACACCGAGCTAAGAGATATTCTATTGACCATAAGACCGAACAATGAAAAAGTAGCTCGGAGTTACATCATCATCAACTAAGAGAAACTTATGTTATTCAAATATGTTTGCTTAAAAATATGGAAGGAAGAAAAAAATTGATAATGGATACAATGTATTTTTAATTTATTCACAGTACACACACACACACACAAAGGGGACTTTATTGCCGTCCCACAGGTTGACAATTCGTAATTAAAAATGCAATAAAAGCACCCAATTTTCCAAACTGTTTACTTCTGATTTGCACCAGACAACTCTTAAATCAACTCAATCAAAAGAAAATGTTGGGAAAATTCATCACTCAGCTGACAATTAAAAAGAAATCCCAGTTGTTTAGACAAAGGACAGTATTAAAGAGGACTACTTAAAATAAATGGTGCTCTTAGTTATCATAGTTCTGCCATGCAGGTAGGTATAAAAAAAATATTACCGCAGGGTAACGACTCACCACCCCAGCACCTTTGCCAATCTTCTGTGGCTGAAATCCAGGATGTGAATGCACAGTTGAAACGAAGGGACTTGTTTTATCATCTTTGCCGGACTGGCCAGATTGGGCACCTCCCGCCGAAGCAGTTCGCCGCGCACCCTCTGCACCGAAACGTTGCTGAGGACTCTGCGGCCAACCGTAACCTCCCGGGTGGCCCAACGAAGGACCACCTTGGTATTGCGGGTGGTACTGGTATTGGTTATGATGCGGCGGCGGTGCATTCATACCGCCTTCAAGCAATGCAGCAGGGCGGCAATACAATGAAAGAAAAAAAACAAAAAGCATAAGGGAAGGATAGGATTGGGTGGGAATAAATAAAAGAAATAATCAAATATGCACAACGTCTAAAAATAAAAATTAAATGTTAAGTGAAAGTTAATAGTCTGAGTGAGCAGCAATATTAGCAAGTTGTATTTAGTAGGCTTAATTGGCGTATAGTCAAGAACAAAAGAGAGTTTGTGTAGAAGACGATGGTCTGTGATGTGGAAACAAGTGAAAATTTTGGTGCAAATTATAATTTTTAAACCCCACAGAGTACCTATTATCCAAAACAGATGAGAGTGTGAGAACAATTTTGACAAAAATAAAACAGATAGTGGCATTACCTTTCATCATACCGAAACTCATTGGGGGTCCCGCAATCATGTAGTCTGTTTCAACATAACAAAACATGAAACAAAACCAAAATAAGAGTAAAATGTAAGACTAATGGGTAAAGTATTGTACAAATTAAATAGAAATAAAAAGATTGTTACTGATGCATATACTTTCAAATAAACAAGCATAGAACGGAATCATGCTGCCAGGGGACATAACAGCAGTTAGATACCAGCATTACCAACAACAGTTCTCAGCCCTGCTAAGCTTGCAAAGGCATCGTCATATATATTACTGGTTAGTATCTAACAACATTTTAAATTTAACATTCAAATACGAAACAGTTTCTAATGCTGTGAGTATATTCAGCCAAACTGTTATCTATGCTTTGCTGTGATGAGTCCTTTTGTATTAAACTTATTTCTACTAAATATGCATTTGGAATACAAACGCGGATTGCTTTGAGGACTCGGCATCGACATGGATGTGTTTTGTTTATAACTATTTGGAGCAGCCATGATTTCACTTTATCTGAAACGAAATATAATGTTTTATTCTTTATGTTTATTGTATTTCTAAGATAACCATACAAGTGTCTATATGTGATTAAAAGTCCGCATGCAAGAGCTTGACAATAAGTTTGAACTTACAGTTAGTTGTGAACGTACTATATCTAAATGTATTTAAGTAATAAAATATACTTTACCTTGACTTTCTTATGAAAAAACGGCTTATTGCTATCGCCAAATAACTCAAATTAAAATCATTGAAGTAACTTTACCAAAATAAAATTTTATGGAAGCGTCACGTCAAAATTGTAAGCTAAGGTAGGGTATTCCTGAGGAACAGGTATTTTTTTTTCTTTTGATGATATGGCAATGAGCCGGATCAGCTATTTCTGCCAATGTCAAGTATTTCAAGTCTTCAATTCTAAGTCTTCGAGTCTTCAAGTCTTCGTCGTGATGGAGTTAATAATAAAAAATATAAAAAATGTGGTTGACATGAAATGGGAAACGTCTTTCGCAAAAACAATAAACGTTCAAATCCGGAACAGGTATTTAAATACCTAGTACTGTTCAGTCTTTCCACAGATAACTTTAAACCAGTCAGTCAGAGTACTTTGATAGTGATATTTGTACTATAATAAGAAATAAAAATATAGTTTTAAGTATTCTGATACTTGAATTCGGATGATATGTTAAATAAATACTATCCGAATTCAAGTAACCGATTTAAAATTAAGTACTTTAATTTTTTTGTAATCTTTTTTCATTTTGAGTTTTTATTACATACTTTTATTTCATACATGTTTTTAATATACATTAGTCCCACTATATCTTATCTTTGGGTGTATTTGTTAAGTCAACGGCAACAATTGAGATTAGGTTCCCTAAAATGTTATGAAAACTTAGTTCGATCCTCAGCTTCTCGTATTTAACTCCTACCAGCCGTATTGCGCAAATCATCACTCCACCTGGTCAGTGGATTTCCTACCATACGTTTGCCGAGACGCAGTCTCCACTAACAAAACCCGTTTACCCCAATGGTTATCGTTTCTATGGCAAATATAGCCAGCCCACTGCCACTTCAGCTTGCTGATCCTGTGGGCTATATCGATGACCCTGGTTCTTTACGGGATCACCTCGTTTCTGATACGATCCCTTAAAGAAACGCCGAGCATAGCATTCTCCATAGCACGCTGAGCGACTTTGAACTAGTGGACCGGCCGTACCGTAAGTGTCCATAGTTCCAAATTCATCCGTAGGCCGATGCGTACAGAAGAGTCAGCCAGGTCGTTCAGCATCTACTGTAGGTCGTGCAGCGTCTTCACCACGATAACGATGTCGTCTACAAATCGCAAGTGAGAGATGTATTCCATTGATATTGTTGCTGCACCGTTTCCAGTGCAGCGTCTTGAACAAGTCTCTCAGTACTCGAAAAATGTAAAGAAACATACCACTATTATAACTATTTAAATCATAATAATATGTACACACCAAGGGCTCCTTTTGTCTTCGATACTTGAAACACTCCGTCTGCAAGTGTTGAACATTATCTACCATCTTTTTGCTTCATAAAATGTCCAAACTTTTTTAGGTGGATAGTGTCCTAAAAAATTTAAGGTAGCCCAAAAATTTTATTTTTGTTCACTTTATTTGAAACTTAATATCTTATTACAAAAAAAAATACTCAAGTTGTACATTATTAATATGTATTCGAATATCAGTTTGACTTGGATTGGTTGAATTAAACAAAGATTTCTTATAACGAGGAATCCCTATAAACTAGTGATTGGTTTTAGTCTTCTTAATTATTTATTTCTAGTCTCAGTGTGTGTGTGTGTGGCCCATGGTAACGATATTTTTTCGGATCCCAGCGTGCTCCACAGGCTGGGGGTCCTTGGATATTTGAGCCAGACGATTCGTAACGAATGACCCTCGAAAACAACTTGTACACATATATGGCTCTGGAGTGATATTGGGCGGTAACTCTTCAATATACATTTATCACCTAACCTGATGACGGTAATAAGAGTAAACGGTTATTAGGATGGGTATTTATGGTCCTGCTCCATGCCTCTGGTATAGTGTCAGTATAAATGACGGAAATAAATAGTTTCTATGCAATAGCAAAGGAATCTGTACTTATAAAATAACATGTCCTGACTGGCTGATTCATCATCGCCGGGCGTAAACTATTAAAGTTAGGGCTAATAAATTTGGTAAGTAGGGTCGTTTTATTAAGTGGATACGCATTAACGAAGGAATTTCGGAGTTTCTGCCTCTAAGGGGGTGAAATAGGGTTGAAAGTTTGTATGAAAGGCCGTCAATTTTTAAGTTGGAAACATGAAACTAAAATATTTTTGGGCTACTGTTTAAAAGAGAGGATATTCTATTCGTAAGGGGTGAAATAGGGTTTGACATTTCGTAAATCGGTTGGTTATTCTGTAGGTCCGTCATTTTTGAAATAAGTAGCCTGAAACTTTGTCTTCAGGCTTTTACAAATAAATGAATGACTGACTGATTACAAATAAATGAATACTTATTTCAGCATTTATGAAAATTCTACTCCTAAAGGGGTAAAATAAAGGTCGAAAGTTTGTATAAAACTCCTCACTAGTGGGCTATTAATTAAAAATAAATGCGTTAAAAAACAAGAATGCATTATTGATACATACTAACAGAGTTTTTAATAAATGCATACAATCAACTTCCAAGCAAGCAAAGCTGCGGGTAACAGCTTCTGTCTTCACCAGTCACCCAGAACTTTATTGTTATTGTTGTTGTTCGAGTGTCATTCTAATCTCGTCCAAAAAGATGTTGGGAAGTTTGTCTGTAAGGCGGCGTGTCAGTCTAGCACGTGGGTCATCCGCCCTATGGGCTTTGGTCTAATATGGAACATTATTACTCGTAATTATTCAAATATTACGAAAGTTGGCACGTACTTTAGATAAATTGGTATAAATAGTGGTCGGTAGCTAATTTTATACGTTGTAATGCGTTCCACTTACCTTGCTGCAAATGTCGATCTCTGCTGTCATTGCGTATGACCGGATGACATTTTGGCGCGCTTTATTTATAAAACAAATGAGAGTTATACACTTATGCGTGCTAAAATTACTCGCTCACTCAAACATTCGTAACTATCGTAGTTAACAATGATGGTTGGGAAAACTTTCAGAAAATTGGAAGAAATTAAATCAATCGTCGACAGGAACTCAACCATTACCGATTGTCTGCAATCGTTCACCGAAATCTTCCGCAGATGAAGAATTTAACTTAATCATTATGTAATAAAATATTCAAATCATAAACCTGCTCTACCTCTATCTATATTTAAAAAGAGTATATATCTCTACTCTTTTTAAATACTGAATATATTTCAAAAACTGCCATTGAATATGCCAATACACAGAATCGACCCACTTTGTTGACGAAGTTGCGTGTATATGGCGCTACTTATTGAAAATTAAATACGCTAGTGAATTACTGACCTACCGCTTATGAAGTTTTGAGTTGTGCCTAGGGAATGGCTGGTAGGCAATAGTTATTATTCAAGGAATTCCTACAAAAAAACTCCTGTTCGTTTTATCCTTTTAGAAATGCATTGTAGATGTGTAGGCATTACTTTTTAAAGTAATTTTTGTACGTATTTTCAAAGTGTTTACGCAAGTATATTGTTCAAATTGCTTTAAATTTAGAAGACTACAACAATATACTATTCTATTAAGAAAGTACCGGGCAAAGATCAATAATACACAAAATGTTAGTTATCCATCTAAATTTATTTTTTCACCTTCAAAGCTCCTTCAGAAACGATACATTTCTCGATGCGAATTCTTCTCTATGTCTTCTACCAATTGAAAACGTAAGCGGCGTCATATATCAAATAATATTATTTTATTTACACAACACAACAATCAACATGACTTTGACTTTTGATCGACTTTAGCGTGGTTTTTTCTGTTTCGGTTCAGTTGGAAGGCCCCACTCCGAAGCCTGTTGAGTTTTAGGCCTTTTAGGACTAGCCGAGCGGCAACTTGTTTTATACCTAAGTGATTATTTAAAATGGGACGGATCGACTCCTGGGATACAGAAAGTTCAGCCGCTATCTCTCCCAAAGTTGAATGAGGATTTTCAGTCACTATTTCCGTCACTTATGCGTTGTTAACTTCAGCAGACGTTGATGGCCTACCGAGGCAAATCTTCGGTCACATCACAACCGCTTTCTGATTTTTTCTTTTTGAACGCTTTGTACCACTCATAAGCACCTGTTTTTTATAAAGTTGATTCACCGTAAACCTTCTGTAATATTTTCAATAACTCCAAACACGAAATTCAATTGGCATAGCAAAATTTAAGATAAACTTTTTGTTCTATGTTCGATGTTTTTGTACACTATGAAATTACATTGCAATATACACTAACAGAAGCAACTCAACTTCGCGCCAAATGGGAAAAGAGTTGTGCCAATCTAACAGCAACAAAAAAAAACAAAAATTGAATTTGGAACTATAAACAAATCGTCCATTTCCAATTCCTTTTACACTGAATGTAATTTGTCTATAACCACATTTTGTATCACATTCAAGCAAATAAAGTACCTAATAATAAAAAAATACTTCTATAAGGGGTAAAACAGTAGACGGGTCTTCGGTTGGTAAGTGCTTACCGCTGCTTATGGAACTGCTGCTTATTTATACACCATATCGCATAAAATTCTATGCGAAATGGTGTATATGTATGTAATTTACAGTTATGTAAAAGCCTTGCATATTTTAATGATAGATCACTAAGTAATCATCAATCAAACATGCGTTTGTGTATCATTATAATAATAAATATTTCGGACATCTAAAACACCGATATAAATTCATGAATCCTTTTTTTCGTAAAAACGTACATATAATACATAAAAAACCCAAACTTCGAAACTAATATTTGCACATCATACAAACATTTAGTACAACCCGGCCATCAAACCCGAGACCCAAACACAACAGTCGTATACACTACCATTACGCCACTGAGGCAGTCAAATATTATTTATTCTTAATAAGTATAATAGTGTTTAAATTAACGTACTTAATTTAAGTAGAACTTAGATTTATTTATTTATTATTTTAATACGTACATTACTTACATTAGGCCTTACTTAAATTAGCCTTCCGTGCAATGTTCTTTTGTTTATTAAAATATTTCAATTATAAAAAAGATTTCTTGTGTGAAAATTATAATTAAAGTGCCATTGTTTTGAAGTTCCGCAGAAAATAATTAGCGACTATCACGGGCTACATCCGTTAAGCCGGACTACATTGCTACTTTTAGCACCACACTACATAATTACCAGACCGAAATGACACAATCTGTTCATTTAAAGTAGGTAATATTTTTTATTACTCACGTCGTTACACAAAGCAATAAAAACAGTATTTAGTACTACTTTAGAGTTTCCATCCACCATCCACTGTCTATGTCTAAAAACAATTTCCATATGGGAACATTCCCGAGAGAATTATTTATATAACACAGTTTAACACGCCTGTGCAATGCTAACTATTTGTGTTTTTTTATGGTTTCATATGATGCTTTTTGTCAATTCTCAATCAATCTAGGTGCTGTCGACTTCGTTGACAAGGAGGAGTTGAAATCCATTTCAGCTTATCCTCAGTCCCTTAGTCGTGACCCCTATTTGAACTTGTTTCTGGAGTAGGGTACCACGTATCGAAGTGCCCAGAGCAGAACTAACTTGACCTAGATAGCGCCAGGGGAAATAAAAAACTGGACTACCACAGGCTCTAAATATTCATATACCCGTATTTTAATTCGAATCTCCTTCATATAAATATAACCCTTTTTCCGCTCAATGTGTCTTTAATCGTGTTATACTTCTTTAAAATTCAGCTTCTAAATTAAAGGCATCTGGTATCGACTTCAGCAGAATATGGTTCTTACATCACATATATAAAAATCATTCTGAATATCTTATACATGAAGGGTATTGATTGCAAACCTACTATGTAATTTCAAATTTAAAACAACTAAGTATAAATTGTTTTAAATTGGCCTTGTGTGATTAATACTTATTACATAGTAAACGCAGCTAATAACCATCTTGCCTATGTCTTCTTTACTAACTGAAGTACGTCTTCATGAACATTTCCCTTAGATGACTTAAGAGCCGACAAAAGAACCAAACGGGGAGATCGTTTTTTGTTCTCGCGAAAGACGATCCCCATTTCATGTCATCCACTTTTTTATCATTAATTTCATCACGACTCATAGCCCAGTTGCACTCGGTGATTAGAAACAATCATCGTGGGTAAGCAACGATGGCGCGGTCAGTACCTGGATGGGTGACCGCTGGTGGTATGTTACCATGAGCGTCTCCGTGATTCGGAGGTCACGTTAAGCAGTCGGTCCCGGTTGTTATCATACGATAACAGTCGTGAAGCTTAGTTGGGGGCCTTCGGGCGGCTTAAAAACATCCAACGGCAAGATTTACGTAGCCACAACGTATTCTTGCGAGTCCCCAACCCGCACTTGGCCAGCGTGGGGACGTATGGCCTTAACCCTCTCCTGAGAGGAGACCCGAGCCCAGCAGTGGGACATTATGGGTTGTTGTTTTCATCACGACAAAGACTTGAAGGCTCGAAGACTTACAATTGAAGACTTTAAATACTTGACATTGGCAGAAATAGCTGATCCAGCTGATTGCCATCACATCAAAAGAAGAAGAAGAAGAAGAATCAAACAACACTGCAGAGAGAAAGACCACTAAGAACGAAATCTATACCAACTCATCTAACTCGGGTGGAGTAGAAGGCCAAAACCTCGTTCTTAAAGTCTACGTCCAACTGTGTACACCAAACGTACGTAAAACCAAACCTTTGTAACATTTTTACGAAAATTATGCTAACGGAGGTGTATGAAATTTGGCAAAGTTAAGGTTTATTTTAAATAGGAGCGCTAAAAGATAAAAATAAATGAATTATGGACGAATTTCGGGAACTTGGAGTCAATCATTCTAAGGTAAGTTTAAAGTTAGAGAAGCACAATTGGCGAAAAAGGTGTCTTTATTAAGACATTCCTCTACCCGCGTGTTAATTGTAAGCATTAAAACCTTTTTTTCTTGAGGAAATAAAGCATAGAGTTTTTAGATTATAGTATTATAGTAGTCTAAGAATACTTGATTGTCAAAACACAGAACAGACAGTCAAAATGATAAAACAATGGATCGTTTTTTGTTTTTTCGAAAAAACGGTCCCCATTTCATGTCATCCAAATTTTTTATAATTTTTATCATTAACTCCATCACGACGAAGACTTGAAGACTCGAAATACTTGACATTGGCAGAAATAGCTGATCCGGCTGATTGCTATATCATCAAAAGAAGAAGAACGGTTCGAAAAACGGTCCTCATTTCATGTCATCCACATTTTTTATAATTTTTATCATTAACTCCATCACGACGAAGACTTGAAGACTCGAAATACTTGACATTGGCAGAAATAGCTGATTGCCATATCATCAAAAGAAGAAGAAGATAAAACAATGAGAGTAATTCTCTTCATAAAAATATTTTTATAAAGAAATGAAAAAAATCGTTGCTCTATACATAAATGTATAAAATAAGTTAAGCAATAGATATGATATAAAAACAACCATAAATGGAAAAGTGATTGATAAACTAAAGGTTACGAAGCAAATAATGTGCATGATATATTCCTATTCAAAAATATAAGATTATTATATAATAATGAAAGAGTATTGACGGTGTACTATTATTCATAATAAAACAATGATATGGTATTTTAAAAAAGAGGATCACTATGTACCTTCTTAATTTATTAACTTTCCCATTCCATTTTTTGGAGACGAAACTGCAAGAAAACAAGATAGAAATTCATCGTAACTCAATATGGTAAGGTATGCAAGAAATAATCCTATACAAAAAAGTAAGGGATGCTGTACAAACGAAGACTCTATTAAAGTGAAACTCGATTTAATGAATAAATCCTCATATTTGGGCAAAATTTTCTTTGTGGACACAGGAATACAAACTACTAAAGACAGATTAAAACCAAAATGTAGATGCAGATATGTTAAAAGTTGTCCACTCCATACCATTGTTGAGGAGACTGACAGTTTCAATAATTGTGCAAATATTGAAACTGTTGTATGTGATATAAAACACGATAGTAAAAAAAATAGAAAGAAATGGATTAGTTCAAATAATGAACGGAGAAAAAGAGATAAAAAAATGTTAAAAAGAAAGTTAAAGAAAAAGAACAAGCTTGAAGAGAAACGAAGAATGACAGTCCTGAAAAATTTAAAAGAAATTGAAGCGTCTACTAACGAAATGACGAAACGATTGAAAATATACAAGGCTATAATTAACACTCAAATTAAATGCACCAGGGGAACTTCTAAGTCAATGGGAACTAGATGTACAAACACAATACCTGACTTGAATAAGTACTACCCAGTGAATGCAAAAGGGAATTCAGCGGATTTAAGAATACCTTGCTTTCGAAATTCATCAAGTATTTACGAAGTTGAACAAATACCAAAGACGAAAGCAGTAAATAGTAAGTCTAAAATGCTGCTTTATATATCAGAAGTGTATAATAGAGATAAGTGCACGTACAGAGCTAGAAAGGGTATCGACACCAACTGTAGCATGGAGTCTAGCATTGGTAAACATTTACTACCGTCACAGAAACATCACGGAATAAAGAAATTTTCAGCCAGTACAGTTTGTCAAACAACCTCTTTGGAATGTAATAGAAGAAATCAATGTCCGTGTGCACAAATAAAAAAACAATATATCCGTTACCCTAATGATCTAAAATATAAAAGCCGTTCCATACACAATTATCATGGTAGGGAGGGCCTTAACATCGGAGGTTTAAAAGATTATTTGATTAATAATCTTTTTGGAACAAAGGTAAGTAGTATGTATCCTAAAAGTACATCTCGCAAAAGGAGACGTTTTAAAATTACGACTAAGCGAAAAAAGAAACGATTACGAAATGGTAAATTAAAAAAAAGAGGAAGCAAAACCACAGAACAAAACAATTGTCACAAACAATTTAAGAAAGAACAAAAACAATTTAAAAAAGAATCGAGGGAAATAGCTAAACAAGATAGGCCGTACGACAACCATTGCCTGATAGATTTCTTAGTAGCAGCCTGTGGTTTGGCATTTCGCGGTTTCAAAGGAATGTTTAATTTACTTTTTAATGTAATTACGGAACCTAAACAAAGTTTTAACTACATGAAGACTAGGTTAAAACATCCAAGTGACACGATATGCCGATTTTCCAAATGGTGGTCCATATTTTGGCAAAGACAAAAGCTTGCCATGACAAGGAGTGTTAGGGGATCGAAAACTATGTCAATTTTAACAGATGCATTGCAAGGAACAAATGCTGTCAACCCTTGTTACAAAAGTGCTTTCTTGGCTTCTTTGAGGATAAAACCATGTTTATGGGTGTATCACATTTGTCCAAGTCTTTACCCTCAATTTCTGCAGTTTCTGAGATTTTGGAGGTGTTACACGGATATTGTGTTGTTTTTATTGGCAGTACTTGTGTGGTCGCCTTGTATCATATGTTTTGAACTTTGTCGGTGTATTCTCTGTTGTTGCTTGTGGGCTTAAAAATGTAAATTTATGGTGTAGTTTTATTTATTATTTTAATTTAATATACTTTTTGTTCAAACATCGAATTACAAATCTTAATAAGCGCCTAAGAGATATGTTTTAGCAAATCACAGACATAAAGTTTATTGCTTAAAAGTATAAGAAGTTTCCTATGTTGTCAAGCTAATGACTATTTTAATTACTTTGTACATATGAGCGTTATTTTACATTTTCACTCATTAAATACTGATGATTATAAAATATTGAATATAATTAACTATAAAAGTAGGGAAAACGATGTGTTTCTTAGAAAAAAATTGACGTCGTTCAGTTATTGGAAAATTATACATTGTCGTCATTGTCGAAATCTAACTTGATCATAATTATTTCAAGTACTTGAAAATGATAATAAAAAAGAAACCATTTACAGAAATCCTCCGCATCATCGCATACTGGTAGCGTCCCCAAAAGGCTGGCAACATTACCACGTTGAATTTCAACGCTAATTCTCTATGCTAGAAAAAGGCCAGCCTTCTAGCCGTGAGAAGCGTCGATCAGAGTATCACCATCTTGTGATGTCTTGCAGCTTTGCAGGACAACACCATTGCAAAAAAAGAAAAGGCCTCTCTAACCCACAACGTGGTAAAGTAGACCAAAACCTCTTCTTTTCTTTCTCAGGAAAGGTCTATGTCCAGGTGTGAACTATTAAAGATCATTGACGGTGATGATGTAAGTTATTCATATTATAAATTAAGACAAAACCAAATTCGTTAGAAAATACTTTTATTGGGGTTGCCTCACTTCTTCACATGTTTTCTATATTAACAATGATGAGACTTACTATTGACCTTCGTTCACAGAGGCTCGTTTCAACATGGCTGCGTGCAATACGACATTTTTTCATTATTTGGGTAACATTTTTGAATTATGACCCAGCGTTTTACGCTCGAAAGATAACAATCTCTTTCCCGGACTGTTAATGCCACTAAATGACGAGATTTCACTAGTTAGCCAGATTAAAATTGCATACTTCGACATTGGAAAAAATTCTTTGAACTTTTATACGAAACTAACGGCCACCCACGACTTCTTACGTTAGTAAGTTACGCAAGTTAGTTTTTTGCACATAATTTTTTAATGAAACACCCCTCTTTATAATAGTAAGTAGTTATTTATATACGGCAACGTATTTGCATTGAAGACTCGGTGTCCTCCTGGTGCAGTATTTCTGCTGGTGTACCACAGGGTGGCGTTGTATCTCCTTTACTCTTCGCTGTTTTTATAAACTAAATCTCTGATCAATTAAGTTCCTTCTACCATCTTTATGCAGACGATTTACAAATATATACGCCTATCGACTCTTTACTGGAGGCGTTCAACACTATTAATACTGACCTGCATCGCATTAGCGAATGTAGTCATAATCATGGACTCAAGGCTAATCCTGTTAAGACACAGGTATGTGTTATTGGCAGTTCCAGACTGATCTCGAGAAATAAATGAACACAACTACCTTAAATTCAATTTGGTGGCACCACCCTTGAATCAGTACTAATGTCAAAATTTAGGGATCTACATAGACAATACCTTATCTTGGGGTTCACAGATACAAGAGGTCAGTCGAAAGATATTTGCTTCTGCCCGGTCTCTACGAAGATTACGCAATTTTCTTCCGATTGCAATTAGGGCTGCACTTGTACAAGCACTACTTCTGCCAATTCTCGACTATGCCGATGTCAGCTATCTGAATGTCACTGAAGCACATCTTGATAAGCTTGAGCGATTACAAAATCTCTGTATACGATTCGTATTTGACTTACGTAAATATGATCACGTCTCTGAATTCCGTCAATTGCTCAAGTGGCTTCCAATTCGCTCTCGCCGGAATACTAATATTCTTATTTTTCTCTACAATATTTTGTTTAATCCCAGAGCCCCTTCTACCTCAAAGACCGATTCAAGTTTCTTAATGACACACATAAAAAATGTCTAAGGTCATCTGAGGATTTGAGACTGGAGATGCCTCAGCATTCCACAAAATTTTACGACCAGTCTTTCACTGTTGAAGCTGTACGCTTATGGAATGCACTGCCGGTGAACATCAGGCAAGCGCAAACAATAAATGCATTTAAAAAGATGATTTATGAACTTTATACATCTTAATTAGGATGATCATTTAACAGGGTGTGCTGTGAATATTTTTATTTAGTTATTATTATTATTTTTATGCGTTTTTTTTTAGTTATGTATTTTGATATGTATGTGTGTTTGTATGTATAAGTATTCGTTACATGGGTATGTGTGTATATGTGTATGTTTATATATGTTTATGCATATGTGTATGCACGTGTATGTGTGTATATATGTATGTGTGTGTATGTGTGTATGTGGGTATATATATACATATTATTATGTTCTGTGTATATTTATAGATATATATATGTATGTAGATCGTTATATTCATTAGCAAATAATTAATTCAAAACTCATTGCACCGACAACTACCACTGTCTCTCCTATAAATTTCGATCCATCCTAAGGTTGTTTTGGCAATAGTGTGCAAATAAAGAGTTTTCTATCTATCTATCTATTTTCAATAATTCTTATGCTTAAATACCATTTAAAATCTTTCTGCCATAATTACTTCAACTCCACTAACTTTTTCATTTTTCACTTTGTGGATCACCTTAAGCGATTGAGCCGTCTGCGGTCATTTTCAGATATTTTAATGAAATCTATATTCACAAAACGTTTTTCCCTTCAAAAGGAAAAAAAACTTTCCATTCAATGTTCTGTAACATCGCATAATGTAAGAAGTCTTTTTAGAAGGCATTGATCTCAGCTCAGAAACAACCATAATAAAATCTATTATCATACGAATCATACAAATAAGAAACGAATGCTATAAATATTTCTATTGCCTAGAAAACTCCACGAATTCAGTCTTGTACTTCTACCAACCAATGACAATTATCTTATTTGTATTGAATGTCAACAAGACTAATGTATTGAGTTTACTACTTATGTGTGTGTACTTTAATTGAATAAATATGAGTGACTCGAGTATGGCATACATACTCGATTGGCTATACTAGAATACTTAGACACAATGTGGTTCGACAAAGAGTATGAGTGTTATGTGGACAAAATATATTTCAGCCTAGAGAAAGTCTAAGTAAAAGTCTAGAGAAGATAACTAAAATGAACAATAATAGTTCTCACAACAATCACTTTGTAAATACAAAACATTCTTATAGTAACATAAATTGTATTCAATATATACATGGTTTCAGATTTTTTATTGTATACAGCTCCCTTTATCCAAAAGTAATCGGTAAATTGCGACTTGTGACAAAATTAAAATAAGGGTAGGTATTTGCGTATTATCTAGTGTTCTAATTGCCATTTAAACTTTGAACTATCATTGTAGGTACAGACTTATGTACCATTAACATATCACAATATGTATACTGAACTTTTACAGATAAAAGGGGCCCTTTTTTAGAATTTAGACTTCGTAGCATTTATTCATAATCACCAATTTCCTGCACAAAAACTTTAAATATTTCACATGTGCTTTATACACTTCCATGTTCCATATTAGTTTAAAACATTTTCTTGACGTTTCTGATATGTAGAGACTTACTGCGTGACTATATCTTTATTTAATACAAGGGGTGTCTGATAGTCTATTTCTACTCGATCTTTCATTCAATGTTCGGAATCAGCCTACGTCTATTCCATCCATTCCGAGGTTATACGCCTAAATTAGACTTGCTGACAGAATCTGTTGAGTATGGGAAAAACGTCTTCGTAGAGCCGAGGCGTAATTTTTGGCACTTATGCACTTAACTAAAAGGTCACATTTCAAATGGGTATTCTAATGAGGCGAAAATATTGACCGACCGACGTGACCCGTGGGAGAATCACGCTTCGGCATGCATGGGCCGGCTCGACCGGAGTGATACCACGGCCTCACAGTGAACCGGTGTGAAACAGCCCCTGCGCTGTGTTTCACCGAGTGAGTGAGGATGCTGGAGGCCCATAATCCAATCCTTCCCCTCATCCCCCTCCCCATCCCCCAAGGCCGGCAACGCACTTGTGACGCCTCTGGTGTTACGGGTATCCATGGGCGGCGGTAATCGCTTACCATCAGGCGATACGTCTTCTCGTTTGCTCCGTATTCCATAAAAAAAAAATAAAAAATATAAATTTATAATTTTGTTACTTGTATTTAATAAATGTGAAGAAGTAAGACACGTAATGTAAAAAAATTACTAATACAATTTCATAGTTTCAAACTTATTGGTGACTTGTTTTTTTACGTGTCATTCGACCTATTTAAAGTGTGAAAATAAGATTGGAACGAACACAGGCCAAATGGCAACAAAAACAAAGGCATGTTTAGATAATGTTATGTCCGAAATGTTATGGGAGATCATTTTATGTTTTTGCGAAACGCGGTCCCCATTTTATGTTATCCACGTTTTTTATATTTTTTGTCATGAATTTCATCACCCTGAAGACTAGAAGACTTAAAATTGAAGACTTTAAATGCTTCACATTAGCAGATATAGCTGATCTGGCTGGTTGCCATCTCATCAAAAGAAGAAGAGGAAGAAATGTTATTGACATCAGTCTTTACCATTTATACGATATGGAAATTTTCTTTTTCTTATTTTGACGAGATGGCATCCAGCTGGATCAGCTATTTCTGCCAATGTCAAGTATTTAAAGTCTTCAAATCTGAAGTTTTCGAGACTTTGTCGTGATGAAATTAACGATAAAAAATGTGGATGAGATAAAATTGGGACCATCTATCGTAAAAACAAAAAACGACATGGAAGTTGTTAACGATGACCTAACCATCTAAGAAAAAGTGTAATCAAGAGCAGGTAAAAAAGTAAAAACTTAGGCTAGGCTAGACTAAAAAAATCTAGGCATAAAATATAGACCTGCATTCTCCAAAGTCCTTAAAATTAAGATCTGTATTTACTTAATTTATAATAATAATTAATTAATTATTAATAGAATAATTGACAACTGACAGTTTCAAAACTATAGGGGTTAGGTACATATAGATACTCTCCGTTTTACTATAGATTAACACTATTTATATTATTACTATATATAATATTTTAACATTTACGTAGTTCAATAAGCTTATTGATAATATGTAAAATCTGAGAAAGCTAAATTTTTTAAACAAATTTTATAAAATGGTAAAAGAAATACGACAGGTTGAAAAAGCCTATAATAGATTATTTCAATGTTTTGTCTAAAAGCAAAATTTATATATAAATAAATGATGAAACAGATTAAGGAATTATGCAATGAAGATAATTGCTAATAAATAATCAAGGTAGGTCAGTGCTATAGTCAAAATAATATTAACCGCAATGTAGAAATTACGCACAATCTTGAAACATAATGGTTAATTTGGCACCGTTCCTTATTTACGATGTTCTATCAACAAAGCCATTAATGCAGGCCAAACTAAAAATAAAATTAGGAGATATCACTTGCCACGATGTTCGCTCAGTCATAAACTTGCTATCGTGCTGAACACGCGTGTATAACGTATCTTAAAATGCTTGTGAAACTCGCATTTCCAACGCTATCGTCTGATTATCCGGACGTTGACATGCTGAGGTGTAAAGAGGTCAATAGTTTCGCCACAGAGTGCATCTTGCCTCGTCGCCCGAAAAGAACTCTTCCGCCTGTTCCGGAGGACAAGGAATGCAGTAATACAGAATTGAAAAAGGCGTGCAAAATGGTGCACAGGAGACGGAAGCATAGAAAACAGTGTTTGAAGTTACCAGCGCTGCTTGAACACGATGAATGTTGAAGTGTTCCACTTGTTTTTTAAGAAGATTTTTAGAATTTGCTGCCTTTGCCTGCTTCGTGCAGTGTTGCCGCTCTTCCTAATATCAAATGAGCTGACTATCAAGATACTAATTTAAGTGGTGTATTTTTCGGTTTGTATTGTATGGTACAATAATTTGGTAATTATTTATAAGTGAGAGTAATCATTGGTTTGATTTATGTGATTTGTGATTTAATTAGTCACATACGTTATATTTAACTCCTGATAGGTGAGTCACATTTATATTATCTATGTATAAATGAACATAACCGGTAGGTACGTACTTTTTTATCGTAGTTAAAAGCATTAAAACTATCTTTGGTTTAATGTTAGTTTTAAAAGTTATACAGATCTGGTTTTGTAAACATGTATTTGAATTGTTTAAATTACAGATGAATAAAAAGATAGAGATAGACAAAGATACAGTTATTGGATTATAATATAGATTATTTAGAAGTTTAAAAGAATGTATATATTCATATTATGTAGGTTTATTCTTCAAATATGTCGTTAACATTGTCTTAATATTGACATGGCTGTTCTATCAATGGTCAATGAAGGTGATGAACCTAATATATTCATTATTGTGTAATCGACAAATGCGTGGGATTGGTTCGGATACTTAATTTAACCAAGGATTTGTATTGGATTAGTTTAAATGCCTACTGGCCTTGATGGTATGATTAACTATGTTCGATATGTAACTTGAATTTTGTAGCATAGAAACAAATGAAAACTAAACAAATAATTCTCTATTTATCGTATTTATGGGTCGTGTTCTTCTTTGATAGAAGTTTTAGCTATAGTATTAACGATATCCTTGAGTTTCTTCTTCGGTGTCTACTTTAAAGAATTTAGTCTAGCTTAAGAAAACCATAATAATGAAATGTATTTCTCATCTTACCAGAAAGCAGTGGAAATGAATGACATAAAATACTTATACTTGCATACAGCTCTTAAAGTTGAACTAAATGTTTGGCGAAAATGTCAAAATTCCACAAGTAGTTCAAGCATAAGAATGTTCGTATCAGATTCCACTTTCAGAATTCTGACCATGGACTTCAGAAAGGTCGTTACCTAACCTTTACAAGGTCCGACAACTTGTATTTAATAATGTATCTGTAGTTATATCAATCTGTGATATTAATATGTTGTAAAATAGTGTGGTAGTTGTAAAGATATTTTATAAGTTCCTTTAATAAATCTATTTAGTGAAGTTTTGATTTTCATTCTTTCTTTACCCTTTATTTAAGCCAACGTTTCTTCAATCTATATTATTATGAATACTTTTCTGTCATTTATTTATTAATATAAACATAGCTAGGTATTTCCTGGTTTGACTGCGGATAGGAAAACTTGTAATAATTGGGTCACAAGCACTTCAGGGATACCAAACATTAACGTAGGACCTTGCATTCGTGTCGCTTTTAGCTTCTAGGTCCAGTAATTTACTGGAAAAACTGAATGAAAACCTAAAACAAAAAACCAGACATCAAATTATAATGGCACCTGTAATCCATTTTTTAATCAGCTTTTTGCCTTTGTAACAAAGACTGGGCTAGTCATTTTTATAGCTGCATCCCTGCCTGACTCCAGCGTTTGAAGAAATCGAATAGCCTATAGAAGGGACTATCGAAAAAAAATTGGCAAAGGAATAGAGATGGAACTGGAACTCCCTACCAGCGCACGTGTTTCCTGCCCACTATGATCCCGGTTCCTTTAAGCAGGGCATGAAAAAGTATCTCACCAGGCCGCCATAGTGTGGGTCACCATGCATTGTTCTAGTTTGCATTGAGTATGGTGACCACTCTTGAATTCTGCTCATGCTTTCCATCAGGCAGGGCAGAGTCATTTTGGCAGCTTATACATAAAAAAATAACTGTATACTCAGTCTCGCCATAAATATTGTTACAAAGAAAAACATCTTTTTTTATTGTACATAACGTTTGTTATTATTACAGTGTGTTACTGCATTAGCATAAAACTATTAGAAATATATAGAGGTTATTCCAAGAGGTCTCCATAGGTGCAATACAGTTCTATAAACATTGAGGCCAGTTGTCAATAGCAGCGCACACTCTTCCTATGAGAATCGGAAGTCAGAGCGGCTGCGAAAATATTTCAATAAAAAAAATCAAATTAAAGTTCTTCAGAATGTATTTCTGTATTTAATGTAACGAAATAAAACCAACCGTCGCGTCGGTCGCCATTATATTATATGAATTTTAGTTTGAGTTTAAATTAACTTAATTAGTCCCTTCGCCGTTCCTCCGCCCGTCAGCGCTGACCCATTTCGTCACGATAAGATGTGGTAAATAAATAACAAGCTATGCAAATACGCAACTCCAGATTCAATTAGAAAGTAGGTATCTCCGCTCTATAAGAAGTACACCAGAAGCACTAAGTGACATTTATGAACGTTAAATTGAAGCTACAGATAAAAATCATAGATTGACACAAACAGACGCCACAGATGTACTGTAATGTCAAACTGATTTAGGTGAAAACACCAAAATCTACTGTGTACCTGTGTCGACCCATAACTTCTAGTTTCCAAAATACGTAGAGCCTTATGAGAAGAATACTGGCAAAGAAACTCATGACCACTCTTTTTGAAAGTCCGATAATCAAGTACAATAGATTACATGAAAGGCAAAGAGTATGCAGAGTATACCACCATAATTTATTTTTATTGAAATGCTCCAAAAAGTTACCCGCTACAAAAAAAAAAAAACACTCAGTGATAATTTTGAACTTAAACATTGAAATCATTCAAGATGTACATCAACTTACATTCAGTTGAAAAATCGACTGTAAAAAATAATTCGTGTCTGGATTAAGAGGTTAAAGTTGCTATTTAACGAACTAAATTAATAGTGTTGGCTAAAGCATCGCTTACTACCGAATCCGACATTCAGACACATATGTTTGTATCAAATACTGCCTCGGTGGCGCAGTGGTAACTTATGCGACTGCTGTCCATGAGGTCTCGGGTTCGAATCCTGGGTCGGACACGTGTTTTTGTAAGATCTGCAAATATTTGTTTCGGAGTTTGGGTTGTGGAGGAACGGATAACATATTCCTCCAGCACAAAGGGAGGATCCTCCGACCAGGCGAGGTGATCATGCCTGGCGGGCCACTGCCCAACGGTTGATGTTGGGAAGTTTGTATATATCTTAATCGGCGCGAGAACTTCTATTGCGCGATGCAGGATTGGTAGCTTCTTCGTGCACTACGTTACTCCGTAGTTCAGTGTATCTTCAGTGGATGGCGTTGTCATATATTTATGTTGACGCTGTATGAGGAAGTCGCCACAGGGTGTTTTCTATGTATAATATGTAAGTATTTACAAAATAAAGTGTTTATGTATTCATCAGTTATCTAGTACCCATAATACAAGCTCCGCTTAGTTTGGGACTAGATGACGTTGTGTGTTAGATGCCTGAAAATATTTATTTATTTATTTATTATCTCTCAGTCCATCTAGCTGTAAACTAAGTAGAGCTTGTGCAGCTAGATTAACCGAATACTTGTATATTTTGTGTACTTACATACATAAGATTCGTAAAAAAAATAAGACGTAGAAACAAACATTTGCAGATTTTTCAAACATTTCGACCGACTGGCGAATCAAATCCGAGACCTGATGCACAACAGTTGTATAAGATACCACTACACCACTAAGGCAGTCAGTTGTAATTAGAGCATATCATGACGTCATGATTAATGACGTCATTATGTAACGAATGGTACTAAGTTCATATGCATGATACCGGTTCTAATAACTGTTACAGTCTGTGACTTTAGACGCTGATCACATTCGTATTCAAATAGTTCACTCAAGTGGAAAACTAAGTATTTTGAGTATATAGTAGTCTATATAGACTACAAGCGTTTGCCCGCGGTTCCGATCGCATGTATATCGGTTATCGCAGTAAAAAGTAGCCTATGTCCCTCCTTGAAAATCAAAGTGTCTTCATAACAAATTTCATTGAAATCGGAGCAAAGGTTTAGCCTAGGTTTAATGAAAACGTAATAGACGGAGTAATTTTTGAATTTATAAGATTAGTATGAATCTAAAATACCTAACAACATATGTTTATTATTGTATATAGTATAGCGAATAACTAAACTAAATTGTGAAATAAATATTACATTTAATATGTTACCGTTATTCAAGTTCTCTTCTTATTTTGATGAGATGGCAACCAGCAACCAGCAGGGTCAGCTATTTCTGCCAATATCAAGCATATAAAGTTTTCAATTCTAAGTCTTTGAGTCTTTAAGTCTTCTTCATGATGAAATTAATGATAAAAGATATATAGTCTTTCGAAAAATAAAAAAAACGATCTCCCAACAAGTTCTCAATGGCCGGCGGACGGATCATGAGTAAAATATCAACTAATTGATATTAAAATGGCAACATGATAGGACTTATGTTAAATTGTACCTATAATAACTTAACTCGAATTAATTTTAATTATGAAAGTGTTATTGTATATTATACACTGTTAGGAAAATAAGCGTTATGTCATGCGGTAGTCTTGTTTTCATACCTAACCGCCCACACATTCTCGAAATGCTTTAGGTACGAAGTAAAACAAAAGCATTTTATTACTGAATTCGCAATAAATGGTAGTATATTACATTATTATTGCTCATGTACTGTAAAGATAATCAATTAATTATATTTATTTTGAGCCACGTACGAAAATAGCGGAATTTCATCGTATGGAAGAACCACTTCTTTATCTTTGCTTGGTATAAAATGAAGTCGCTTCCGCTGTTTGTTCGCTTCATCAACATCAATAACCCATATATCCCACTGATGGGCTCGGGTCTCCTCTCAGGAGAGGGTTAAGGCCATACGTCCCCACGCTGGCCAAGTGCGGGTTGGGGACTGGTAAGAACATTTTAGTTACGTAATCTTGCCGTTGGATGTTTTTAAGCTGCCCGAAGGCCTCGAACTAAGCTTCACGACTGCTTAATTCTCGTATGATAACAACCGGGACCGACTGCGTAACGTGACCTCCGAATCACGGAGACGCTCATGGTAACATGCCACCAGCGGTCACCCGTCCAGGTACTGACCGCGCTTTCGTTGCTTACCTTGGTGATTGTTTCTAATCAGCGAGTGCAACTGGGCTGTAAGCGCCTCTGTTTGATCGTTTAGATCTTTAAAATTTCACATCGGATTTCAATGTAGTTTTCCGTAACAGATAGAGTGATTTAAGAGGAAGGTTTAATTTAGGGCTCGGGGCGTAGCTAGCGTTTAATAAATAGAAAATTTATATGAAGATTTTAGATACTTACTTTTTTTTTATTTCTTCCTAGCTTTATATATCCCAAGTTTATTTTGGGCCGGTTTCTAATTCAATTAAATTTTACCAGAATATCTGTTTTTACACGGAGCGACTCGCATCGGACGTCCGCAAACTTTCAGGGTAGAAATGAATATTAATTACTTACTTTTTATTTATATGGTATAATATTTGTAACATACGCTACAGTGTTTTATATTTTTACATTCTAGTTACTTTTATTTGTGAAGAGTTGGTTTATGTACGTTTCGAGAACTCAAAAATATCTGTATCGATTGGGATCGTAATTTGACATGGTTTATGTTAGTATAAATATAAATAAATATGTAGCTTTAAAGGTTGTTTCCATCTATATTTTGTGTCAGAGTTGTTACTTTGTTAACAAGATTAACCACAGCGTGCATTTTAGGTAATACTTGCTAGGTATTTTTTATGACGACAGTTGTTCCTTAAAACAATAGTGTGATTTTCCATATTATTATACCAAATGTTATAATGATTGTTCGTTTTAGATAATTATAAGACAATACTTCCGTATTTATTAGACAGTAATTAATGTTAAGTTCTTTTAATAGCGAGAGTATTTGTTTTCTCGTGCTAATAATTTATTGGTGGCGCCGACTCGCGCGGTTGGTTGTTACTGCTGAAAATACATTAAATAAAACATACTTTACTTTTTAATAAAAAAAATACTGTATTTTGTATATTTACTAAATATACTTAAAATAAGTGTGTAGGTATGAAAAACTCACCGTTTTCTGCCACACTGGCAGACAGTACAGAAAACTTTGCTCGCTTTCTCTGTCTTTTGAACGTCAAATCAGGTAATTTACTTGAGGGAAAGGGGAAATTCCTTGACATAGGCCATAAATAACACAGTCTGTTTCTACAAATTGTCAGGAACGATGTATTTCTTGCTTAATCTCTAATCAATTAATTGTAACTTGTATGTATTTATTGTCATTGTCCTAATCTTCTGTAGACTTTGCTGCATATTGCGGAAATGTCCTGATTTTCATATCTGTGACTTTGCCACTTGCCCATTTCCATCATCGTTTTCGAACCTACAAATAATTACAGTAATAAATTCTCTATTTATTTTATAACCAAGAAAGTTAATTCAAAATTAAATCATTTATTGCAAACCTGTAAATTTTAAGATATAACTAATCAGTTTATGTTAGTTCCAATCTTCGATATAAATAATTCTTTAATCACTTTTCATCTACAGACTCTAATAGTCAACTGCTGGACACAGGTCTATCTTTAGAAAGTCTCCTTTTTTATGGTATAGGGTGGAAACGAGCAGGCGTAAATGATGGTAAACACCTGCAAACAAACTATGGACACCCGCAACAAATGAGGTGTCATAAGTGCGTTGCCGGTCTTAGGGAGATGGGGTGGAGGTTGGGGTGGGAGATTGGGTGTGGGTCTCGGGTATGGGCCTCCGGATCCTGACTGACTCGCTGAAACACAGTGCAAGGCTGTTTCACAGCGGTTTTCTGTGAGGCCGTGGTATCACTACGGTCGAGCCGTGTTTTACCGTGGGAGAGTCACGCTTCTGCATGAATTGACGGTTTCAGGTAGTATGCCTATATTCATCCCGTGTGTGTCGCAAGAGAAAATTATGACGGCCGGACAGAAGGTTACTCACAATGGCCGTATGGGAGCAAACTCTACAAGAGAAAATTGATAGTGATAACTGTGAATGTTATACCAACTACGGCATTAGTCATCATTACCTTTCTTGCTTATATCATTCATTGCATTATCGTTAAAATAAATATTATAATGGTTGTAAATAGTTAGTCAATTTTACTATTATTGCTGTCGATGTAATTGTTAATGTTTAAATATTACATTATTTATTTTTACATTTCTTTATCGGATCAGATGATCGTTATGACTAATCAATTTATCCATTTAACGACCTTTATGTAACCTTGATTGTGTGTGTCTCTTATATTATAGTAAGTGATTGTTTGTAGTGATTGAAGATATCATGATTTTTACCTTATTTTAAATAGACCTACCAAAGTGATTCTACTCTGACTGATGGAAAGCATGAGCAGAATCTAAGAATAGT
The DNA here is from genome assembly GCA_003709505.1 of Hyphantria cunea. Taxonomy (NCBI): domain Eukaryota; kingdom Metazoa; phylum Arthropoda; class Insecta; order Lepidoptera; family Erebidae; genus Hyphantria; species Hyphantria cunea. The sequence continues at coordinate 3,262,335 of PKRV01001177.1, forward strand.
GGGAACCATACTAACTCATCAACAACCCATAATGTCCCATTTGCTGGGCTCGGGTCTCCTCTCAGAAAGGGTTAAGGCCATACGTCCCCATGCTGACCAAGTTGGGGACTATAAATTCATTGCTAATGCAGGCAATGCAAGAATGTAGCATGGTGAACCTCGCTATGGTGGTTTATTGAGATGCTCCTGCGCTAGCAAGATTATAGATATATATTTAGATAATTATTTATTGTTCAGTAGCTCAAAGATCAAAGATACAATTACAGCTTGTGAAACTAATTATCATAGAAAAATAAACAAAAAGTTGTACAAATGGCGGCCTTATCGCCGCCTGCGATATCTTCCAGGCAACCGCTGGCTGGAATAAGAAATAAAATAGAAGAAATGAGGGAGTTGCGAATTACATTACGAATCATCCATAGTAATTCATGCTACTTACAAACTCATAACAGAAAGGAAAATAAGTAAAAAATGAAAAGAAAACAATTAGTTTTTTTTTTTTTATATTTAAGCTGCCGAAATGACTCTGCCCTGCCTGATGGAAAGCATGAGAACAATGCAGCATGGTGACCCACACTATGGCGGCCTGGGGGGAAGGGGGATGGTGAGGGGGATAGGGGGCGTTGGATTGGGGTATGGGCCTCCGGTATCCTCACTCACTCGATGAAACACAGCGTAAGCGCTGTTTCACACTGGTTTTCTGTGAAGCCGTGGTGTCACTCCGGTCGAGCCGGCCCATTCATGCCGAAGCGTGGCTCATAAAAACAAAAGCACAGTAAACACGTACATACACTATCAGATACATTCATAGATATACTACACGGCGGACCCCACGGTTCTCTTCACATCACATTTCGGAAATGTCATTAGACCAATTTTTTTAAATTACCACTTGTTTGTACTCGTCTGATGGGCAAAGGCAATGCGTTCCATAGACTTGCAGTTTACAACATAAATATTGAATCATAATAATGATCACTATGAGCGGAGGAACATGCTTTGTATTGCTATAGATTACAATTTTAAGAATAAAGTTACAAATTAGAGTTTTATAATTATATACCAATAATACCCGAAGACAATTAAGTTTTTAGAGGTAGGCAGGAGGACTCTAACGATCATTAACTCGTTTTTTTATGTATTTTATCAGAAAATACGAGCCTAATAATCGCTATCGAAAACTATTACGAAATGTGCTTGAAATACTTAGAAAAACCAGTTATAGTGGTTAAAATGAAACCATTTTTTTGTTTTCCTTAAACGATACCACGATAGCTTAATGTTATTGTTATTTCGAAGAAGTCCTATGACATTATTACTATATTGATTGGCTTAAGATTAGGTACTTAGTTAAAACTGTGTGTTCTTATCGTTTCGATTCCATTGAACATGCATTTTGTTATCAATGAGGTTTTATTATATGTTGTAAATATAGAAACAAAATTCTTGCCAAATCTATGCTTTAGTGGCGCCATTGTAAATGATTATAATTAATCATACGATGTTCTATATTGTAGTAATGAATGTTATAGAAAAGTGTGATAACCTTTTATGTGTTGTAGTTCAACGCCTGATGCAGGCATCTTTTAACATGTGCCCCTGATCCTCCAACTAAAGAAATTAATCTTAATACTTTATTTAGACTGAAGAAAACAATTATATTTTGAAAATTTTGTGGAATAATAGGGGTGTGTTGGCTTAGTGGTCAGTGATCCTGACTGTTAAGCCAGCGATCGTGGCTTCGACACCCAGGTGTACAATATTTAATCATAATGAGCACAATCTTTATTTTTGCTGCCTGTATTTTTTTTTAAATATAGGTAATACCCTGGTTATATTACAGGCACTGGCTAATTTAGACTTAGGTGGCCGTTTCAGGTATTTATAAGGTTGTTATTATCATACTTTAATTAAAAATAACAAATTTTCCATTAACGTGTGTAAAATCATTCCCTATAACGATGTAGTTTTTACTGAATTATGGAAAAAGATTTGTATTTTTATTCATATTTTAAAAGTGCTTGCGCTTCCTTGGCTTCAGAAAAAGAAGATATACTCTTAACTGATTCTAATTTTATAAACTAAATTGGAGCTCATAGCCCAGTTGCACTCGGTGATTAGAAACAATCATCGAGGGTAAGCAACGATGGCGCGGTCAGTACCTGGATGGGTGACCGCTGGTGGCATGTTACCATGAGCGTCTCCGTGATTCGGAGGTCACGTTGAACAGTCGGTCCCGGTTATTATCATACGATAACAGTCGTGAAGCTTAGTTGGAGGCCTTCGGGCGGCTTAAAAACATCCAACGGCAAGATTTACGTAGCCACAACGTATTCTTGCCAGTCCCCAACCCGCACTTGGTCAGATTGGGGACATATGGCCTTAACCCTCTCCTGAGAGGAGACCCGAGCCCAGCAGTGGGATATTATGGGTTGTTGTTTGTTTGTTTCAAACTAAAGTAAAGATAAAGGTCGGGAACGGTCGATAAGTAAGGTTCAGAGAAAATCGCCTTTTAGTAGAGAACCATTCTTCATTCATTATTTTACATCTGACAATATGAGCATATAATAAATCCATACAAAACAACTATAAGTCTGTTCTGTGGTTTCTCAATACAAAATCATTTTAACCCTTAACCCTCCATTTTGAGTCATATTCAATTTGACTTGACATCATCTCTTTTTTTTCGCTTGAAAGATTTCGAAGTGAAGTTTACCTAAATTGATCATGACAGAATTTGTATGCGAAGTGTCCTATTTTATTCTAATGGATGCTAAGTCATTGGAAAGTAAGTATATTTGAGTCACGTCCGTTTTTATCCTAATTTTGAGGAGTTGGAATATTTGGAAATAGTTTGCTTTATCTTGAATAAAAAGGTAAATATCAAATAAACTGTTTACTCAGTAGTCAAGTTAGTTCAGTTTTACTCAAACACGATTAACCTATTTCAGCAACATCGTTATGGATGTTTTGTTTACAATTAATATGTTATTCTCGAGATCACTTTAATAGACTATCTTATTGTCTTTTAATGGACACATTTTTATATTTCCTGCTTAACAAATTTGTGGTCAAAACACCCAATGTAATCGTAAAACCCAATAGCGCTGAGTACCTGCCAAATTAGGTAACTTGTTTTCTCGTGGAAGTCATGTTGAACTTTCTCCAACATTTGAATTGATTAAAATAAGTTACGTCATTCACTTATTTTTTTCCAATACGAAAACGTGATTTACGTACTCTTAACGTAACGTATAACATAATGAATCCCAAACACGTTTGTTAACCACCACATGGTTTCAGATCCCACATAGCGACTGAGAATATCATACATATTAATAACTTGTTCCACGTGAACTCGCCATAGTTTGAATTTATAAACAGCAATAACCCATTGGGTTCTGGTGGCTACATTCACAAATAGTCACATGCTAGAACATGTAGCCACGTGACCCAATAGTACTTTCATACATCGGTGCAGTTACCACAACAATGTTATACAGAATTCTTCATTTACAGATTCTTTTATACGTGCGCAACGTGACAATTGACAAGAACTTTTGTTAAACATAATTTTGACCAGTTAATGGACTGCAAAATTAATTAGTGTATCTTATGTTCGCCAATGTGTGTAAGTAATTTTTCTTACGAATAACTTTTGTTTTGTAAATTGAATTGCAGTGGTAATAGTTACTGCTCTCATTCAATGCATATTGTTGATTATAACGGATTAAGGAAACGGAGTGTCGTAAGAACCAATTAAGTAACGAGCGTATAAAGGAGAATTGTAAAGATCCCTGGTACCCAAAAGATCATTCTATAATATCCGTACAAAGGTGGTCTGGAAGAGATCGCCGTGAGCGATAAGATCACCTATTGTAATATCTGATATTGAATTCCCTATATGTTTCTCTATAAAAAAATTACAGTAGTGGTGTGCAATAAAGTTTAATAATAAAATAAAGAGAAACAAAACTTGATATAAAAAGCTTAGATATCCCAACGTGGTAGAATTGATTTTAGATTAAAACCTCCTTCTTATTTACAGATTTGTAAAGCAGTGAACTATTAGAGGCTGGTGATGATGATGATCATGATGATGATATGAATATTTAAAAATTTATAGTGTATAGATAACTGTTAAAAGTTTGATATCACTAAGTAGCCGAAACAGAAAACCTCAGAGAGGTAATCTTTGTTTTGTACAAATTTAATATGATGACGTCTTTGCATTCTACCGGTGCCATTGGTTATTTAAAAATAACCTTAACAGTTATTTAAATTATATTTATGACGTGAAAACAAAGTTTAATATTGCATTTTTTTTGATCTCTCTCTGCCCTGTCTGATGGAAAGCATGAGCAGAATCCAAGAGTGGTGGTCACCATCCTCAATGCAAAAAAAGGAAAGTGCAGCATGGTGACCCACACTTTAGCGGCCTGGTGAGATACTTTTTCACGCCCCGCTTAAAGAACTCGGGATCATTATGGGAAGGAAACACGCGCTGGTAGGAAGTTCCAGGTTTTGACCGCTCAGCACAGGAAGGAAGCACCAAAGCGATGAGTGCGAGAACGTATGTCTTCCACTTTAAAGCGGTGACTTCCTAGGCCGGCACGTGTTGGTCTGTAGAGGAAAGGAAAGGGGGGGACTAGTTGGAAGAGCTCTTCAGAACACTCTATGGTAAAGGCGATAGAGGACTGCCAAGGAGACGATATCTCTACGAGAAGGTGATATCTCTACGATATATAGATATATCATATGTAGATTTGAGATTGGTAAGCCATTTAAAAACCAGATTTATTTTACACCACAACACGTTTATACACATTTACGCATTACGTTAAAAGTTGACCTCGTGACAAATAACTTTACGTCGACATTATTCTTTTAGTTATTTTCGTACACGGAACTAAAAATAACAACTTTTTTGTTCTGTGAAGAGTCGAAAGCTTCGCAAGTACAGAAAAAAAATTGGAGTGTATGTAAACAAACAAAACAGTCGTTTAGGCTGTCCCGGATTTGATGTGATCAGTTAGGAGTAACTATTTCACTAAATGGATGTTTGCATGCTTTTCTTTGTAAGTTTATATGAGAATTTAAATATTATTGGAAGGTATTGAATGTAAATATGGAAATACTACTATTGAAATAAATAAATATATTTCGGACATCTAACACACAAAGCCATCTAGTCCCAAACTAAGCAGAGCTTGTATTATGGGTACTAGATAACTGATATTAATACATGAATACTTTTTTTGTAAATACATACATATTATACATAGAAAACACCCAAACTCCGAAACAAATATTTGCAGATCATACAAACATTTGGTCCGACCCAGGATTCGAACCCGAAACCTCATGGACAGCTCGCGTACGCTACCACTGCGGAGGCAGTCAATGGTCTATATGTAATCCTTCAACGACGGTAGGCTTACAACAGAAGGAGTAGGTTAGAATAATAGAATGATTTGTTCGCAAGTATATATCTTAATCATTAGTCTTGACTGCCTCGGTGGAGCAGTGGTAGTGTATGCACCTGCTATGCTTAAGGTTTCATGCTCGAATCCAATGTATATTCCCTTCAGGGGTCGGATCGAATGTTTGTATGATCTGCAAATATTTGATTCGAAGTTTGAGTGTTTTCTATGAATCACGTGTATGTATTTAAAAAACAAGTACATTTATAAGTATTCTATTAGTCAATCTGCTAGCTGCTTTGTTTGAAAATAGATAGATGGCTTTGTGTGTGATATATTCGAAATATTTAATTGCTTATAATATTTCATTGTCACCGTATCATAAACAAACTTGAAATTCAAAAGCGTAATGTAGGTATTGAGTTTTTAACATCGTAAAACATTCCCGTCGTGAGGCGTAAATAGAGCTTGATACTATTCTCATTTCCTTATTCAGAAATTGTAAAACCGGTAGTTACATGAGTTATATTGCAGTGTTTTGACAGAAGCTTTTTAAATCTAAACTCATATTTGATGATAAATTTTTATAATGCTCAGAAAAGTCTGCGAACATAACCAAATTTGTTATTCTTAAATATTGTTTGTATTATCTAATACTCAAGGATTTTTCAGAGTATTGGTTTATAAAAGCTTTGTTTGTAATTTGTGTATGTATTAAAAAACTGCGTAGAAACACACATGAAGTCATAGTTCTTAGTGTTTTGGCAATATTTCTATAGAAATGTGTTTATGTTCAGGCATGGGCATCATGGTCAGTCGAAGATTGAGTCTGGTCTTAGTAATAACTCGCAGCTCATGTTAAAATTTCATAATACTATAGTTTACGACAGTTTAATCGATCGCCACGCCGCTACTTAATGCGCTCGGTGTTGCAGGTTCGATCTCCATATGGGACAGCCCTTAGCGTGATCCACAAATTTTCTGGTATGTTTGTAAAGTCCCCCACGACACAGAATATATTGTTAATGCGGAAGTAACTTTTTAAGAAAAAAGAAATAATTGCGGTGACAGATGAATAAGAATCACAATTAGAGGCCTTGGTTTGAGTTTCACGTTTAATCGATCGACATGGTGACAGCGTGCGCCGCTGCGATAGGCCTGTATTGAACTTTTCTCCTTTGCTTAAGGATTTTTTTGTATAATCCTAATTATTTTATAAGAGCAAATGTCTAAAAGTGAACTATTTAAGGCTATTGATGATGATTTTGTTTATTATAAATGGTTTTCGGGAATAAACAACTGCGCAAAATGTACCACAATATGATTTTTAGGGCAATGATCTTGTAAGCCCAAAATGAAGCTTTTGTTTTGGTTCATTCATTCTCGGTGTGAATAATCCCGGTCATTTACATTCGGTACGACCTCGATTGAAGTAGATATTACTTACTGGTTCTCTTGTCGATCAGGTCATTGTAAGGACTCGACTGTATTATAACTATATAGTAACCAAAATAATTTACAATAAAATCGATTTCAAGAATTGACCAAATAGAAATGGGGAAAGCACTAGCTTTCAAATAAAAAAAGTATCATTAAAAAGCTGTTTACCCAGTCAAAAGCTTTGAGGTAACAAACATAAAAAAATACAGTCGAATTGAGTACCTTCTCCTTTTTTGAAGTCGGGTTTTCATCAACATTTTCATTTAATAGCCGACAAATCACAAGTAATCTGTGCGTCAAATACATCACTACTTTAAATCTACTCTATATTAAAAGCAACTGAACTTACTTCTAAGATTTCATGATCAGAAAATAAGTAAGTTTCACGGCACGTTGTAACCAATACTGTGAAAATTTCTTATTTACAACAATATTTATCATAACTTACACGTGCTTACGCATAAAACGTGCTTAGAATATCGTTTATTTTAAAAAGAGTTATGTAAAACTTTCTTTAAAAGCACACATTACTTTTTAAAACAAATCTATACTATTCTTTTGAAAATAACCAAATCATTTCACTTGTCTACTACAAATAAGTTGCGTCTCACAGCTTTTTATAAAAACCCTTTTTAACGGATTGTTTTCATTGAAATGTTATACATTATACAGTCCTACCTAAGAATAGATTTTATTTAAACATAATACAATTCTTGAAACGCCTGACTTGTTTATATTTTCGGAGAAAACGATTTACGTATGTAGTAGCGTATTGGCAAGCCCGAACGTGTTCTTTTGAAAGATGTTGAAGATTATTACCACTATTTCGCGTTAAAACTATTATCTTACAGATCGGAATGAAGGAAAACGATTTTTTTATTGGCTTCTTTGTTTACTATTTATATGGGGTAAATCCAAGATATTAAAGAAACTATTAAACTCGCTGACTAATACTTTAAACTCTGCTTAATATTTCGTACCCAACTGCAGATTTTCAAATTAATGTATGTAAGAAAATATTGCAAGATTATTTATTTAAAGTTAAGAGGTATTGATTTGAATGCCTCTTAGTAAGTACCTTACCCATTCGAGCGTTAGTTGATCGATCATGAAACGTTTGTGTTGAAGTTGTGTCAAAGCTAAACCGCGCAAGCGTTTTTGTTCGCCATAATTGTTTCAACTTTCTTAGCTCGAACACTTTCTTCTGTAACGAAGTATGAAATATATCTTATGAAATATGTATAGCTTGGTTATTCTATAGTTGATCTGAATTCATATATGTATTCATATAGATTTCATTAGTAATCTGATTTTAAGCAATTTAAATTAAATAATGTTATAGTTATTTTTCATAGTTATTTAGGTTCTTAGAGCCTTATTGTAGCCACGGTATTTTTTTATAAATCTTCTCATTGGCAAATCTCTACCAGATAGTTAACCACCTTAAAGAAAACAATCGCCATAAAAATGAAAGTAAGAACTCCACAGTTGTGATAAAACACTAAGGGCCAGTTTCACCACTTAAATAAGTATATATTTTTTGGAAATCTAACACACAAAGACCCTAATAAACTAATGTCTCTCATATTTCCAACTCCTCCAGTTTTCTTCTGATTAATTTTGTTGCCGGTTCCAAGACGGTTTAATTTTTCCTGGGACTTCCCGAGGGTCATAGCTCGGTGTGTTCGCGTGTCACTGCTGTTGATCCTGGTGTACAGGAGTTACAGTGGTGGGCGTGTGGGTGCGATCAGTCTTATAACGTCTCTGCTATTGTTTTCTACCGCGACATAAATAGTGCTCATAAAAACCAGCCAATGAATTTGTAGCAACCATTAGGTAATGAAACATTTTAGATTTACGATTTGTCGGTCTATCTTATAGACGATGCGGTCAATCACACTTCGAAAGGGTGTCGATTGTTTACTTATTAGTGGCTATAAATAAAAACACGTGATTTACAAACTACACTGATATTTACGTAAACATATAACAGTTATTTTGGTGACAGTATACAATGTTTTACAGACATATTCAGTGTAAACAGTGATGACTATACAAGCCGAGAAAGTCAGCCAAACTCACGCCAAGACAAGTCATGCACATGTAATTAAAAGTTGACTGCGATAAGATGATTTCCACTTTTATATCTTCTTTTCTTTGCTCCTATTCATCATTCATTAATTTATCACTAGCCTATCACAGTCCACTGCTGGACATAGGCCTCTCCAATTTCACGACACTCGGTTCACATTGTAGCGTTTATTTTATTTTGTAAATCCTATTCAAAACTAATTCAGTTTAAGAGACCAAATAAAAAAATGTGTATGCAATCTATATGTTACCTATTAGTATTGATTGATATTAAAAATTCCAAATGTTAATACAAGTTAGTTAAAATGGAACTAAAATTATGTTTGTTGTTCAATTGATATTCAAACAATTTACCTCAATCTTTTATTTTTCACTTGAGTTTTAAATATCTGTGGGTGGTGAAAATCATTGCTCAGAAGATTTTACCTGCTTATTTATCCCCTCTCTAGTTTAAAAAGAAAATAGCGACTGACTGTCTAAACTGTCTGAGTAAGCCCTATAGTCTAAGTCCAAATATCTTTTATCAACAGAACACTATTCACTTCCAATTTCTAAAAGAAAGAGCTTCTTAATATTAAATTATTACTATTTTTTATGAATACATAAATAATATAAGAAAATTTAATTAGAACTAATACTGACTTGACTTGTATAATGTTCTCACGTTTCCTCGTAGAGCAGAACTTCAAACGAGTCTGGGAGGAGGATTGGCCCGTCACATTTGTTTGGTTCATTGGAAAATATTTTACAATATTACACTTAATAATATTATATAAAGTTCAGCCTTCCTAAAATGACGTATATTCAGGCATTTCTTTCGACTTTGAAAGTGTCTTGCAAAAGTTAAGGCCATAGGAAGTGCCTGACAACTGTATATGTTTGTTTATAAAGATATCAAATGTGACTTATGTAAAAACCAGCCTTCCTACTTCGACGTAACTTAGTGTGGTTTTTTTACCTTTGATATCTGCTACTTCTAATAAGGCCCCGCTTATAGTTTAGCTATCCAGTCCTTTTTAAGTTTATGCTATACTACCAACTCAAAAAATGACATCTTTTCTAAAATGAAATAAGTCTGGGGTGACTGGGATCTTACTCTGTCATACCGACCCATCTATCCAGCGTGGTACAGTAGGCCAAAGCTTCCTTTCTAAGGGAAGGCCATGTCCAGCAGGAAACTGTTAAGAGCTGCTGATATGATGTAAATAAAAAAATACATTTTAGAATAGCCTTGATACCCAAACGTCGTAATGCCTATATATATAGTCAATTAATTTGTGAACCACTTTACTCGCGCTCTGAATATTTTTGTATAAACACAAACATTCCAATAATTTAAAAGCTAACATGATTCATGTTTAAAATGCCGTGTTATTAAATTTACTCAATCTTCGTTTGATGTGTACTTGTTTGAACGCTCAAATTGCGTATAGAAGTCTAAATAAACATCAGTTACCGTAATTTTTTACCGACTTCATAAAACAGGAGTTTCTCAACTTGATTGGTATTTACTTTTAAACTTAATTAAAATTCAAATATCAAAATTATTTTTTCAATTAACACTAAGTGACATTTATGAACGTTAAATTGAACCTACAGATAAATATCAAAGATCGACACAAACAGACGCCAGGTGTACACTATTGTCAAGGTGAATTAGAACAGATTAAAACACCAAAAATCACTGCCTGCCTGTGTTGATTCACATCTTTCAGTTACCAAAATGCGAAGGGCGTTATGAGAAGAATACTGGCAAAGAAACTCATGGCTTAATATTACAAACCGTTTCTTAATATTTACATAACATTCTTAAATCGTATTTATACACGGTTCGACCTGGTGGTACAATTACAGGTCGTATTTGTGAGAGAATGCCATTTCTAGTCAGGGTTAAAGTGTAATAGTCTAAGATTAGTAACAGAGCCATGCTGATTTCAGCACGAACGGGCCGTCTCGACACCCAGACGACTTCACATAGAAAATCAACGTCAAATGACATCATTCTTGGTGTCGTGTTTTGTTAGTGAGTGCGAGACCGGAGGTCCAATGACGCAATAATGATGGTCACCATGCTGCATTGTTGCATTGTTTGTATATTGTGCAAACCTTTACATTTGTTTGCGGAAATACCTTCGGTGGGCGGTGGTTATTTATTTTAATTATTAATATTTCAAAAACAAATTGAACTAAAAACCGCAGACCACTAAGTATCAGTAGTCTATGTAACGATATCATAGATAAGAACTCCCTGGAAAAACGACAGATTATCTCACATTATCAACAGTTTGCAGATGACCCTCTCCTGCGAGGGCATCCCGAAATCCCATTTTTGTCATCTCTAATGTTGTGCCTATCTGTAAGAAGTGAGGTGCTCAGTTCTAATATTCGTGGCTGTATATTTACATTCCAATAGTGTACTCACCAGTTGCTTACTAAATAAATAACAATTAATATATAATATAGATACAGGTCGACCATATTACAATGGCGATATTATATAATGACTTGTTAAAATATATCTTGATTACAAGCATAATCCAATTATAATATAGTTTTGGTCACGTTTAACATATTAAGTATAATTTTCAAGATGACGTCATCTTCTCTAACATGCCACTGTCACAGAATCATACGGAGTATTCCAAATGGTTGTGTCACCCGTGGTGCATCGTACAATTACGTAATTTTTAGTATATGTGTAGTGCATAAAGATTTATTTACGCATAACTATCCCATTATAATTAATATATTAATCACGTTTTTTCGTCCTGAGGCAGAGGTCAATATATGCCCATATTTTCCTAGCTATATTTTAGCCCCACTTACGTAATAGGGGAGAGCCTATTGCCGTTAATCGAGCTATACATTATTATATTGATATATTTCTACGTATATAATCATCATTATCAGCCTATTGCAGTTTAATACTGGACATAGGCCATTGCACATCACTCTAATCGATTTAGGCGACTTTGCGACGCAGTCTCTCTCTTGAACTCTTCTACCCCAACAGTTGGTAAACACGGGACAGTAATAATATTTTGTTGTATAATATATAAGGTTAAAATAAATATCTAAGTTAAATTATATATATCCACAGAACAGATGTTGATCAACAATCGATCGACTTCGAATATACGACCTCTCGCTTGCCAGTCAGCGGCGGTAACTACTAGATGTAAGTTTGTCGGAATAACGTGGCTCATTTTTTTGTAAGTTTTTTATTTAATAATAAATACATGACTGTAAACTTATTATTACTATGAGGTTTGCCTATTGACAGAAATAAAGTTGAATGAATTATTTCGTTATCTTGCATACGTTTTTATAATAGCATACAAGGTTGTCCTACAAATCGGTAATCCAGGAAATAAACAAGCATTCAGCTATCTGTGATAAATCTCTAGTACCCCATTTTTAGATGTAAATTGTTTTGATAATATAACGGGACTAGGTTTCGAAACGATCCACTAAGAGTTGTTCTAATTTTATGTGTGCGAAAACACACGGTTTTCATTGGAAGTCGGAAATGTTTGTTGTGTTTGCTGAAAGCGGTTGTAAATGTAGGAGTACGGCACGATAAATACAATCTGTACAATTTACTGTCTGTTATTTACATAGTAATATTAGTAACATACCGAATATACGTATATGTTTCGTTACGTTTCTGTTTTTTTTTTACGTTTTCGACTCATGATGAGCTAGCGCTCGCAATGCTTATGCTATTATGCTTCTATTGCCAATCTTGTCATCATTTTACGGAGCTTTAAGTCACTAACAAATAAACGATAACACGGTTGTAGTAATTATTTTTATTCATGTTTCGTGCTTACGTATTATGTACGTGGAAAAACCATGCTTCAGCATGAATGCGCTGGCTCGACCGGAGTGAAACCACAGCCTCACAGAAAACCAGTGTGAAACAGCGCTTGCGCTGTGTTTCACCAAGTGAGTGAGGGTACTGAAGCCCTATATCCTTCCCCCCATTCCCCTCCCTGTTAATACCCAATCCACATCCATCTCCCAAAGGCCGGAAACGCACTTGTGACGCCTTTGGTGTCGCGGGTGTCCATGGGCGAACATAATCGCTTACCATCAGGTGATACGCTTGTTTGACTTCCACCAATTACAAAAAAAAATGTTTTTGGTTGGAGTTATTAATTTTGACTGTATGGATCCCTTAGTAATTTAAGCGGAGAACTGCGTTGTGTTGTGTAAGTTCCAACCAAATTACACACTAATGCAGAACAACAACAAAAAAGTTTTGTTGTTGTTCTGCATATGTGTGTAATTTGTCCCCATTTCATGTATGTCTGTAAAGTTTCACGCGATACGGAATGTCTAATACCTTAAAACAAGTAATTCTTGTATATATATAATCTGAATATCGGACACGACTCCAACGATTTTCATAAAAATTTTAACGCCGGGGGTTGCCAGCGTGATAAATCAATCTAGCTAGGATTTATTTGCACGCAGTTGCACGGTTTCAGTACTTATTAACTTTGCCGATTAACACATAGTAAGTGTAAGAATACTAATACATTGCATCAGATTCAGTGAAACAACTTTATTGATACCCATCAATAATATGTCAATTGAGAGATCTAGTCCACTGGTTATATATGGTGTTGCTTAGTGATATTCCACAAGCGTCTGTTGGTCTATATAGGCCATATTTATTTTTATTTTATTTATAGCTTAGCTTAGTTTTTGGAGTGCTATCAACCGATATTTTATTATTAGACCGTAAATATCTGTAGTGACACACCTCTTAAATTACTTATATGTGCGTAAGGGTACATATCTATTTCATATGAAGATATATATTCAACGTACCAACGACTTACAGTACTCAAATGTGGCGCTTTCCTCTCAAAAGCATTTTGAAGACGAACAGCGCAGCTTTGCGAAGAGAGTAAACTTTTTAAATCGTAAAAAAATATCGCCGGAAAATGTTTTCGTGGTTATTCGATTTTCTCTATGTACAAAAAACTTTAACTTCAGATAAAAAAATAATCGACATGCGACTTTCCGCCAAAATTTATGTTCATCAACTAATGAGTTACCATGTTTAAAAAAATAAAACATTCGAAATTCAAGCATTATTAAGCGGCCCGTGATGCAAAACTTTCAGTATAAACTATTTACAGTCAATACAGACGTAGTGACGTTTTCAATGAGTAAATAGACTAAATGGTACCTTCGAGACTGAGCAGTGATTAACATTGGTAAGGTACCGGAATCAATGTCGTTGTAAAGTTTTAAAGACAGGTGTGTTTCTATTATACCTATAAGTTGCAAGCTATGGATCAAAAGAAACTTATGAATTCGATACATACAATTTTTTTTACAGAAACACAGAAAAAAAGCAGGTTATTAACGTTGTGTATTTTTGATATTTTGGAATGGCAATAATTTTGCACGAATTGCTTTAATTATCAGTATATACTTTAATTATCAGTATATCAGCACTGTCATTTATGTGGTAAAATTCAATATTCATTTATTGCGCTATCGTACACAAACTATGGACTACTCTCCCTCCGTCTTACGAATTTTCGATCAGGTCATGTGTCTGACGCGAGTTTAACATTTTGTATCCATCACAAAAAGTGCACAACGCTGCTAAAGAAGATTTCACTTCGAAAATTGAATACGTGTTAGCATATAGTGTCAAAAATCATTTACCAAGAAATGGTTGTCTCACTTTACGATATAACATAATATATTGTTGACATATTTTGCAACTAAACATCCATTTTGTATGAGTAATCAGGTGACACATACACACATTTAACCAGCACTAGAATTAGCATTTTATAGCTTGTTACCGTAATAACTAATTTCGCATATCAATGTCGAATTCATTGGTACATCCGTTTCACAACAATTTATGACCCATTGTAAGTTATCTCTTGTTTTTTAACTATTTGAATAATTATATTTTAGTCAAAGTAGTTTTAGTAAATAACACCTAGTGTTGCAGTTTTCATTTGAGTACATAAATATACCTATATAGGTACCTAAATAAATATTTCGGATATCTGACACACAACGCCTACTTAGCACAGCTTGTACTATGGGTACTAAGCAACTGATATAAATACATTATTATACTTTTTTTTGGAAATAACAATCACATAAGCACCCAAACTCAGAAATTGAACACGAGAGAAACCAAGGAGGTCATAAATATGTAATGATTATTTTTACCGTAGTAGACCCATGCTTCGTGGCACAAATGTCAATCAGAATGATATCACAGCATCACAGGAAACCGGTGTTAAACAACCCTTTCCTCAGTTTTTATTATCAGCCAATCGTCGGCTTCTCGCATCAAGCTCGTGCCAGTCATTTTGAGCAAATCGTCACTCCACCTGACCTGTGGATGTCCTACGCTTTGTCGAGACGTAGTCTTCACTCAAGAACCCATTTCAATCGTGTGACTGAAATTACCAGCACTCAACTCCCTATTGAGGCGCTCATAGCCCCGTTGCACTCGGTGATTAGAAACAATGACCGAGGGTAAGCATAGGAGGCGTGGTTAGTACCTTGATGGGTGACCGCTGGTGACATGATATAATGAGCGTCTCCGTGATTTGGAGTTCATGATAAGCAGTCGGTCCCGGTTGTTATCATGGGAGTTATCTCATGATAACAACCGGGACCGACTGTTAAGTCGTGAAGATTAGACGGAGGCCTTCGGGCAGCTTGAAAACATTCAATGGCAAGATTACGTATTTACAACGTTGTCTTGCCAGTCCCCAACTCGCACTCGGTCAGCGTGAGGACTTATGGCCTTAACCCTCTTCTGAGAGGAGACCCGAGCCCAGCAGTGGGACATCATGGGTTGTTGATGAACTTCCTATTCCCTCTGATTCTGGGAAGGGTGAAACAAGGAGCAATATCGCACTTGTCCACTGTCCACTGATAGACATAAGCCTCTCGTGCAAAACAGGTTTCGACTTACTGTAACACGCTGGCCAGACTTACTAGGTCACTTTTGTAGTATGCACACAGAAATAGTACCAAAATTCTACTACAGTAGGCACCACAGAAAAGAGAATAAGGTAATGTATATTCCTTGGTTCTGAAGTACTCTCTAAGTTCATCTATTTATTTTGTCGTTTATTTATTCAGAAGATGTTTGCAAGAAATAACTGTTAGAGAGAATCACCCTCTCAATTCATATTTTGCAGGTATGTAGATTAATAGAGATCTTGATCTGGAACAAAAAATACAATATAATTTCTAGATCCGACATACCCTTAAAATATTCTCAGAATACAATGTTCAAATTATTCTATCATGCGCAGTGACGTCAGCAACCCGAGGTTATACAAAAATTATCACGTGATCATAACACGTCATCGATTTGGAGTGAAGTGTTTAAAGATGTTTATTACATTATAAATACGCATGGGAATTTTGTTAACAGAAGTTTTTTATTCTTTTGAAGTATGATAAATAATAAATCAAAGTTTGTAAAACAGTCATATAGTGTAACAAAAAACCAAGCTTTGTAGTTAGCGTTACTATCATTTTAATTTATATATTATTTTGGTCAGCTAGACCCGGAAAACTTCTACTCTCTACTCTCTAACTACTCTCGTAAATATTTTGAAAATTTTTGAAAAACTTTTTTTAGTTATTATGAGCCCCGCTTCCCACAGATAGACTCGGAACAAAAAAATCCGGTTACCTTTTAATTTTTTTCTATACAAACGTTGTCCTAACAATAAAAAACACATGATTTATCCAACTCAGTGCAGTCTATCGAAAGTTATGCGCGTACATACATTTCGGCAATTCATTTTTATTTATATAGATGTATAGCAATTTAATTTTTCTTATGGAATCGCGGGCAAACCATCAGACGTAGCACCGGTTTTCTGTGAGGCCCTGGTATCACTCCAGTCGAGTCAGCCCATTCATGCCGAAGCGTGTTTCTCCCACGATAAATGTATGTAAATGACCTAATTTACATCACAAACGCAATGGACTAATGGAAGACTCCGTTTAAAAGTGAGTGTAAAGTAAACTTATCTTTATCAATAGATTTTGACAGTTCACAACTGGACATGATAATGTTCTCCTACCCGATTACGGCCATGGTGGCCAGTCACAACGGAGACTAGCCTATTACGCAGGAGATATTGTAGTGCACAAGTGTGTGTGCAAACATAGGTGCACTCTCTGTTCCCTCTCTCATAATCCGATGGGACGGTTAACCGACTCGACCAGGGAGCGATAAGGTGCAAGATCGACAGCTTTACGTGCCCTCCGAGGCACGTGGATCAGACCCCAACTTACAAACTCCGAGCTGTTATTAAGTATTTTTATAATCAGAAAAATATAATAATCGGGTCTTTGACCCGATTCGAACCCAACACCTCTGATTGGCAGTCACATATGTCAACCATTAGACAAGGAGCCTCTCCTAAACAAGGAGATTTTGGCCGACTAGACTGGCCAGAATTTTGCGTCGAGTTTTATTTTCCTTCCTGTGATATATTGACCCGTTACCTGTTTCATTTGTTCCCTTAGCCGCCAGTTACGATATCCATGGGACGAATAAGGATTGTGACACAACGTCCTCTTAATCTGTCACCATATGGACTATAAGAGTAAATTGCATACTTATATTTTGATTTGACAACAAGAATTGTTGATCTAAAAGGATCGTTCAAGCTGAGGGTATTGAAAAAAACCACTCTGTGTTAAGGACTCGAGCGGAATAATTATGGGGTCTCTTCAATTCACAATATCAAATAATATAGCAGCATTTCAACACATGATAATCAATCGAGTGTAATGTAAGTAAAACGAGTGCGTTATGATAAAGCAGGATAAAATCCTTTTGGTATTGGTCTGGATGTCATAAGAAAGCGGTTCCCGGATCCCTCCAGTCTCAGGCGCAGAGAGGCACATCGGGTGGTTTTAGTGGGTTCGATTTCGACACACCGCCCCGCCGCAAACTCCGGTGGGGTGAAGGCCCAAGGGGGTTTCCACAGGTACAAAAAAAGGATAAAATCCTTTATTGGCAGAATTGTCAATTCAACCTAGTTCGTCAAATATAGTTACCAAAAAAACTAAAAATCAGATGGAGTTCACATATAGGTAAAGGTAATAAAAGCGTTTTAAAAAGATTTCACCCTGCCTAATTGATTCCCGCTCTTTACCCTTTTGCGGTGAAGAGAAAGAAAACTACTTTTTAACACGACCTGTTAGCTCAACTGTAAAGGTCCAACATTCACATTCATACGCACTTACTCACAATCAGATAATGAGGCCATCACAAATGATTAGCGGCCCACAAAGTCGAGGATACATCAATCTCTATTAACGTCTAGTTATAACCAGAACTCTTCAATTAATAACGAATAAAATCCTCTGAGAGTCAAAAAATTCTGGAAGCAGCTGGATCTGGAATTATAAAGAATTTTGATGATATTGCTTTAGACATGAAACAATTAAAAGTCAAACCATGTATGGAATGAGATGTGTCATTCCCGTTAATTTTTTTTTCAGAGAAGAATGTGATCTCCACAAGGATGACTAATGATCACTCTTGCTGATGCAATGTTCCCAGTCTTACTATATTTTTATATTTCTAACTTCTTTTCCATTCTAAATTTGTTGTAAGTTTTAATACAGTTTAGCTGGCGATGGTATATGTCGACGATTAGCCTGTATTTCAGGTATTGGCCTCAAATATGTAGAAAAGGATTTTAGAGCCATTTTTAAAGGAAATACCTATGTATATCCAGCGGTAGACTACAAAAGGCTTAAATTGATGATAATCTTTGATATCGTACAATTTTTTTGTCATCTTGCAATTAAGTTTGTAAGTCTTTAACAGATTATTTGTGGAAAATATCAGAATATTGTACGATTAGATTGATCTTAAGATTATTCGAAATTCTGCATTTTTAGTAGCACCAACTACAAATATCTGATAGCGCCTTTTGTTTGATATATCCAGATTTAACTGGTTTATGTTACAGCTATTTCCCATTTAATTAAAAGGCAAATATTGACATATTTTAAGAAGAAATCGAATTACAGAATAGTCTATTGACACACACCGATTACCATGGCCACCAGGCATGTTCACTTGCCCCTCGAACTTGTGATCTCAGGATACATTTTGACAACTCAAGTAGATTAATAATATTCTGCTGATGAAATTTGCACCTGCACTATTAAAGTATTTCTTTTATTTTTAGCAAATTATAATAGCTGCCTGTGTTATAAATACCAAGAGTTGCGATATGTTAAAGACAAATCGGTCACCGACACACGTTTAAACATTTCCTGTCAACCGAACCGACAAGAAAAACAACGTCTATTTGACATTAATAAGTTGTAAATGACTAACACATTTAAGTGATATTTGCAAGAATTTAACAAGGTTTTAAACAGTGACAAATTGCAGTAACATTAGCATTAATTTCATTGTTAAAATTTATACCTCTGAGATCATATATATATTTAATGAACTGTTGGAATACTGGTTCGTTGGTATAGAGGTATAGAATCAGATTAAGAGGTCTCGGGTTCGATTCCCGGACCGTACTGCTTTTGGGTTTTTCGTACTAGAAATTCTAAGCAGCGTCTCGGATCATGGAAGATCCATGGAGAGCGGTGTTCACCGCTCTTGCTTCGGAGAGTACGTTAAGTCAGTCATTAGTATATTAACTATATTTTATAGGCATTTCACTCACACTTTTCTAAGTTTTTACTTAATGATCCACATTTTGTCTAACTTCCACTTTATATATCGTATACACAGCTTTAATTTTCCCTTATTATATAATACTTAATACCCCAAGCAAAACCTTCTACTTTTACTATTTTGTTTTCTCTGCATGTTATGGTTGCCTATAAAAGATTGCCTGCGGGTGATAAGGCCGCCAATTGTACCTACTTATCTAATATTAAGATCTTATCTTTCATAATCTTTCATTGTAATTACATAAGCTGGTGTACATAAAGAGATTTATTATTAACACATCTTTATGGTTATTTCATGTTATTAATTATTTCTGACTAACATAATGATCATCAATGATGATTATCGCAATGATCCTTGTGATCAACGGTATTATTATGCAGAATTGGATTAGTGCGATTCGATAATGGAGGATACGATGTAATTGCCTTCCGAGAAGCGGTGTACAATGTTTATGAAGCTAATTTATACTAGCTTTAAGTCTCTAGAGATTCAGAAAATCAACCAATGTAATAAAATTCATTCCTTCTGATTCTGGGTGTGCCTGTAAAAGGGGAGGAAGAAAAGGGTTGCAAGGCTTTTATGATTCTTGATTTTTAGATGTCCTGGATCACGTAACACTAGGTAAACTCTCAGCTATCCGTCATTTCCAATTTAAAATACAGTAGAATCAAATCTGGAACTAAATAGTGGCGTTTACAATTAAACCATTCAGAAACGGAAACATTGGTAACTAATACCCTCAAGAAATATTTATAGCCACACTCATAACACGCATTCACACATACTCATACACACACACACACACACACACACACACACACACACACACCCACACACACACACACACACACACCACACACGCATACACATAAACAGTCACACACACAGACTCACACTTCAATTAGTTATGGTTTCTCTATTTTGTTTTGAATTTTTATTTTCCTGCCTTTTTAACTTTTTCGTAATTCTAATTAATCTACTGTTTATAAATTATCATACTTCGAAGGCGCTCATAGTTGTCATACAGTTAATACTAGTACAGCTGTCAACTTTCAACATATCACATATGTTGTATTAACCTATTAGTCAAACTGTAAACAGTTTAAGTGATAAGTAAAATGTACCATTATCTTGAAATTAATAAATATTACTATTATTATTGTTTGTCCTTTACCATAAAGGCTTTCAACAGATGTGAAGCCGGGATAAAATATAACCTTACGTAAATGCATTGAATTTTTATAATCATATGGTCAATTTAGATTTTAGGTGTTATTGGCATTTTTTGTCGAGAAGGGATTTATACAATAAAACTATAAAATTGGATTGGTCTTTTAATATTAATTGTTAATTTTGATTTAAGTTTCGATATACAACTTTTGTGCTAAGATAACTTGCTATTCTAGTTAGTGACAGGGGTGATTGAAAAGGCGTTACAAATCTGTCACCAGAACGTACTATCAACAAGCTGGGCAGAACTAGTTCAATTTATTTTTTCTGAACAGTAACAATCATACCGTAAAAATTGTGTTTGATACACATGTATTGTTTTACTTAGAATTCGACGGGCATGAAAACATTTCACAAACATTGTTAGCAATGTATATCAAACTGGAGAACTTCGTCTTTAATAACAAAAGTAAATGTTTACATCCATCAGTTAAACGGACATCTAAAGATAATCAAGAAAGATAAGTTAAATGAATTGTTTTTATTTGTTTATCGAATCACTTTATGACGTATTAAAGTATAAATCAAAATTTGACACTTGCAAAAGGTGATGATACCAGATTAGATTAATTTTGGCCCTGTTTCGTAGAAAATTGTGGAATGTACATTTTTAAATTTCAATTCAATTAACATACATAGATAGATAGATAGATACTCTTTATCTCACATCCTGATATGAAACATGCATTGTAGAAACTAACGAAAGTCGACAAAAATATCGATGAATATATATAAAAAAAGATTCAAGCGTTGATTCAGGAAGGAGCTGCAATATTATGGTCAGGGTCCTCTCAGAGTAGGGCGCCAAAGGCTAGCCAGAACACCACATTCTTTTGGCTTCGAAGTCAGATAGCCAAAAGCATTTGAAAACCCGTCAACAGAAAAAAAAACAAAGAAAGAAAGGGAAACCATCTATAACGACTTGTTCAACGATCGGCTGACGAAATGAATACAGTAGTGTCTGTAAGAAAATAATGTGTAGGTATATAATAAAATGATTAGAAGTTGTGTTATTAGATTAGCTAATAATATAGATGTGTTCGATTACTACCTTATTAGTTGATTAGGCAATTATCCAATCAAATCAAGGTTGTAAAAGAAACAGGAATGTTTGTTAGGTAACGTAAATCTCTTCCATATTAACTGTGCTCTGCGATACTCCCCGCGGGTTTTTTTGCTATTGAATCGGATATTGTTGACTTCATTGGTTTTTATTTTCTTTTCGCGAAATTGGTCTATTTAAATAAGAAGGAATCGTCAAGTCGTCAATGTCATTATCATCATCATCATCATCATCGCAGTTCGCCTATCGCAGTCCACTGCTGGACATAGGCCTCTCCAATTTCACGTCACTTAGTTCGATCTATGGCCTCAACAAAGACGTTTTATATTGATATTATATAGTCGTCAATGTAGCAAGACAAAAACTCGAATTTTTGTTAAAAATATTTGGCTCCTATAATACTTAATTTTGTTTTTTTTTTAATTTTTGATTTACCCAATGTCACTCTCACGAATAAAACATGAATGACTGAATGATGACATGAATATGACAAGTCGTTTAGGCTCTAGGGCCTGCCAAAGAAATATATATACGTACACTCGAAAAACACAACCCTCCTTACGCAGTCTGGAGATTCCTCTATATGCGAATGTGGTTTGGATGAAGGCAATCTAGACCACATCTTCTTTAGTCGAACTAAAAATAATCCATCCATAGCCCTTTATTCGTGTATGACCAAATTAAAAATTTTCAACCCTATTAATTTTGAAGCCCTGCTATCCTTTTCATCCCTTAAACTCCTCCAAACCTTGATGTCTTATCCGCAGCAATGACATCAAACATTGACCTGTGTAGCTATGAACGTTGCATTGTTTTTCAGTCTGCTGTCCATTGTCTATATTATATGTGTATATTATTCGTACATATTTTATCTATTTGTACTTGTCTGTTTGTTTCATTGTTCTAAATATAACAATAAGCTCCACATTCCACTGTGAATTCGGAATATTTGGATGGTTCCAGCTGAATTTTTATTTTATTTTTTAACACACGTATCTCATGTCAGCACAGATTACCATTTTGCAAGAAAAAAAAAAGAAAAGACCAAGGTGTCAAACTCTCTATTACACATATTACCTATATACATATGTTTAGTAGTTTACCCATCGCTTTCTAATGCGTGCGTAATGAGTGTGTGTGAGTGTGGGTTCGAACCCTACATGGGATATTGATGCTCTAGTCTGGTGGTCTCTGTGTCTGTTTCATGTATGTTTGTAAAGTACCCCGCGCAATAGAAATATTCATGGTGCGGATGGTGTCTTTTTAAATAATAATCGCTTCACCTACTAAAAAGTAGCCGGATTAAGGTAACTTGATTCTTTAAGCAATTTTCCCCTGTGCCCCCCCTATTCTTAAGTGAAATACGAAGAATTAATTGAATGGAAGAAATTGCTATTTAGCGATAAGGGCTCCATTTGTACACGGTGATTCAATTGATGTATTATGTAAACTATATATTTATGTAAACTGTTATATCTGTTGTACAATAAAGTATTCTATTCTATTCTCATTAAAAGGATTACCAAAATATGGCTTGGGAGATTTGGCTACGATGATGTAGAGTATTTGCTTTCAATCGCGACTTAGTTAAAAAATTGACGAACTCATAGACACGCGCACACACACACACACACATACACTCACACACACACACACACGCGAGAGAGAACGCAAATATACGCAAAATTAATAGATCAATTATGTAAGTATGTTTCATGTATGTTCCAATTGTAAACCTTTATTGTATCCTTATTTTTTTGGGAAGTTACTGATTCCCGACACACAGCTCACGCTAGTTTGGGAATCAGCTTGCACTTGAATTGTACCCATACTTTGTTACAATGAATAAATTTATATGCTTTATATGCTTTATTCTAGTAGGTAGAATATGTACGTGTTCTTCCTTCTGCCTTTATCCCATGCTAGGTGGGGTTAGCACAACATGATTTCAAATGTTTTTCTAAGGTTCGGCTATATTTTTACGACCGCCTACTTGACGTCACCTAACCTCGGGAACATCTTGCATCGCCGACAATGTTCTCGTCACATTTGACAGTGGTTGGGAATGTTTAATGAGTGAGTGAATGAGTCGTCTTTGGTGCTCCCCTAGATGGGATACCCTAAGCAATTATTTAAATAGCTTATAGGCTAATTCAGGAATGCTACTGGAGCTCATACACTGTCTGTGATTTACACACATTTACCTAGAGACAAGCACCTTAAGAGGCTATGAAAATACAAGAAAAATTTTAAAAATATAACTAGACTACGTAAAAAAAAGATAAAATTTAAATACCCTATGTCACCCGGGCCTTTATTATGTATCTGTAGACACCTCATTGAATAAAATCAGGTCAGTTGTTTAGACGCTACGGTGGAACATACAAATATACATAGACTGCTAAAGCTTCACCATAATCGGGTAAACGTAATCTTTTGTTTTGTATTATTTAAAATGTTCCGTTCCTACAATTATAGTTCAATATTATCAATATTGTTTTCTTTATAATGACCTACATGTTTCAGGTTAAGTGAATTCCACGAAAGTGTTTATTTCGAGATAAATACAAAATTATCAGTTTTGTTATTAAAATAGAATGAACTTGCTCGGTGCTGAATTTGGATTCATTTATTGACGAAATACAAAATTGTTGGATAAGGCAAAGCTTCAGGCAATGACCCGATCAAATAATGCAGGTTCTTTCCAAAGAAGGTAGCTTGAAGCTGGCTGTTGGGGTAGTTTAGTGGAAAAACCACATAGATCCTGCGTCTGTAAGGAGCTGAGGATCTAAATGGGTGAATCTGAAAGGCTCGAGATGCCTGTTCGAGTATCCTAAGGGATATTACCTCTATTGATGATCGACAAATAGTGCGTCAATGTAAAATCAAACTAGAAATATATATTATGAGTTACAGGAAGAAAAACCATCAACTTTTTCAGGTGCTATCGAGATATATCGCATGAAGTATTTTTCAAAAGTTGTAAGTTTTTTCATTTAAAAAACAACATTCCTAATAGGAACGTCTCCTGAGACGCTGGAGACTTAACAAACATGCAGGACACAAGTGGTATGAACTTTGCTCAGTTGGAAACTAGATAAAATTGTGCGTTAAGTGGCCGTTTTTTTTAAAGAAGAAAACTTCCACATTTAGAATATAGATCCTGTGTCGCGGGAGACCTAACAAACATACACGACACAAAGAGCACACAGACTAAGAACAACAATTTGTGGATCACACAAAATGTAGAGAACGGCGTCGCGACCGCTTATACCACAGTGTCATTAGTACCTTTTGCTAACATTGATCCCCATAGTACCCAAAGAAAGGTTGTACTGATCATTATATTGATACAGGCTTTAAAACTCGTAAACTCACGATTTCCTTTTACTTCGTACTCCTAATAAAACAGTAGTTTGTTCATAATTTATACATTTTCGAAAACTTTAACTTATTAACTGTTGGGTGACCACCATTATTTAATTCTGATCATGCTTTCCATCAGGCAGAGTGAAATCACTTTGGTAAGCTCATATATTTAAGTATAAAGTCACTATATACATATATCATGTAAATAATTCAATTCAAATATGTGAGTTGCTTGATAATCTAAAAGTCATTTAGGATCATCATCATCATCATCATCATCATCAGCCTATCGCAGTCCACTGCTGGACATAGGCCTCTCCAATTTCACGCCACTTAGTTCGAACTATGGCTTCTCGCATCCAGCTCCTGCCAGCCGTCCTGCGCAAATTATCGCTCCACAAGCCAGGATTTAGGATAACTAGTTTAAATATGTGTATTACTCGACGTGGCCTGCCGTTCTACACTATTTTGTTTTAACGAAATAGCGGGCAAATGAGCATGTGAAAAACTGTGAGGCTGTGCTATTACTCCCGTCGAGCCGTGGCTCTCCCATGGTAATTTGTGCTATAAATCATTTATTTTATTAAATTTTATGTTGCAGGTGGCTTATTTGGTGCAGCAGGTTTTGTAGCATTCTCCACAGTAATTGACTATTATATGCGTCAACGCCATTCATAGTCTTATTTAAAATATATTAAATTTATGGAACAAGTGCATGAAGTGTAAAATAAATGATCACGTTGCTATTATCAATTTCTTTTCGCATTGTAAATGTGACGTCGACTGTTTGTAGAACAACATGAGGCGAATGACTGGCTTTTGTGCTAATTTTTGATAAAACATTTACACTAAACGCTATTTAGTTAGCATGTTAAAATTAAACTTATCTCCTGACATATTAATAAATGCGTTACGCTATTAATCTATATAATATTAATTAGCTTTATTTTGGCCTACTGAAGTTTTTTCAATCTCTGAGCTTGGAATTCTGATGAGGAATTTATTTTGTTTCTGATTGAATTATATATTATATGTAGTACGTTTTTTATTTCAATCCTAAAATAGCCTTATCTCATTTCTTTTACTCAAAAAAACATTTTACAAACACTTATGGTGATTAAATGAAATTTTGTAGCCCTTACTCAATAAAACTTAAGTAAAATTTATTGGTTTATCTACACTGAGGTTATTTACCTGTGATCTAAGTACATCATAAACACGAACTCATAAATAAAATATTCGTAACACTATTATATACAAATGATATTACATAATATATATTATACATTGATTAAGCAATAAATTCTTAGTTGACGTAACGTACAATTTACATCAACATCTAATCGTTCGATTAGGTCATAATATGTCCTTCACGAATTGACCGGTCTGCCCTACATAATACCACTTAGACACAGTGTTACTCGTGTGTCTTAGATATTTGTTTCATAGTTTCAAAGTGCAATGACACTACGAGATATGATTAATGTTGTTGTTGTTGTTTAACGAATATGTTGTCTAAACATAAAATAGTAAATGTAAGTTCTTTGCGAAATGCTATTTCTAAACACACATTTTCCTTGTTTTCTTTACCATTTTAGATGTTGCCCTTTTATGTAATACTAACTTTTGACAGCATCTCCGCCCGCGTATACGTCGGTTATTGTGACAAAAAGTACCTTGAATACTTCTCCAAGGTAAAATCAATCTCCATATCAAAATTCATCCAAAGCGCTTCAGCAGTTAAATCGTAAAAATGTTACTGACAGATGGAATTCCTTTTATGATATAAGTGGCAAACGAGCAGACCTATCGCCCGATAGTAAGCGATTACCGCCGCTCATGGACGCCTGCAACACCAGGGGCGTCGCAAGTGCGTTGCCGTCCTTTTAAGAAAGAGTACGCTCTTTTCTTGAAGGTTTGAAGGTCGTTTTGGTCCGGGAATACCGCAGGTGACAGTTCTTTCTACAGCTTTGTTGTGCGAGGCAGAAAGCTCCTTGAAAAG
This sequence comes from Hyphantria cunea, assembly GCA_003709505.1. Taxonomy (NCBI): domain Eukaryota; kingdom Metazoa; phylum Arthropoda; class Insecta; order Lepidoptera; family Erebidae; genus Hyphantria; species Hyphantria cunea. The sequence goes on from PKRV01001177.1 coordinate 3,289,694, forward strand.
CGCATTAGATCTAGATGATAGTGATAAAATTTCTGTCGCGAAGGACGATGTCGGAAAAGGGTGGCAGGAATCAGTCCGAACAATTCCTTGGAGCACTCCCCATGGTAAATGCGGTAGAAGATGCCCAGTGAAGCCACATCTCTACGCAGCGCCAATGAGTCTAGCCGAATTGAAACTTCTTGGGAATATACGATTCGAGTCGCTCTCCGTTGAATGCGGTCTAAAGGGAGGAGCTAGTATTGGGGTGCTCACCCCCAAAGATGGGGACAGTATTTAGTTACTTTCGAATTCATGAAATGTGTACCTATGCTCATAACGTTAATTTCTAACATTGGATCCCTTACGAAGTAATTTGATATCTTAAGAGTAAAATATGTTATTATTGTATTTATAACTACCACAAATTATGGATCTCTTGTCGCTCAATTACGTTACAACTTTTTTTTGAGAAGAAGTTTTCTCGGATATTATCCACTAGACGAGGTGGATGCGAGAAGCTGAAAATCAAACCAAGTGGCGTGAAATTGGAAAGGCTTATGTCCAGCAGTGGACTGCAATAGGCTGACGATGATGATGATGAATAAATTATGATATATTTTTTATTTTATCTACACTGATTCATTAATTATGCATCTAGATGTAAAAATAGCGGCAATTTCGTTTTTGATTTAGTTAAAAAAAGTACCCAAGCATCTATACGTTGTATATAGTTGTAATATTGTAAAAGTTGCCCTGATATTTCGAGGTATAGATCAATAAACTCAAAATATCAATACAAATAGAGAACGTTTTAAAAGTTGTAACACAAACCTCTTCAAACTTCCCAGTATATTTCCTATCATAAATGATGTATCTATTGTTTGACATTGGAAGTCTTTTACATAATTTATAATACGACTCAAGGACTTTTTCGTTCTACTTTGAAAAGTATGTCACCTAGTTTATATGAGGAATTATCTATTGAAAAGAATATTGGATCTTTATTACCCATATATTTGGTCCAACTCCTTCAATATAAACTAACATTACAGCGATTCAATTGTTCGTTCCAGACTGTCAAATAATCTTATCGGTATTTTGGAAATATATAAACATAATTAGCTTTTGCTATCGCGGTTTCGCTCGTGCAGAAGTAGATTGTGACATTTGCAGTTCCAGGGATCTACTTCCGAGAGTACACCTGGTTCCCCGGCTTCTAGTACCCGAGATGGTGTGCGGTTTTTAGTCGGTTAGAGTCCGACATAACCAGCGGTCGCTGGTATCCGAGGGGATTTCCGCATAAAAAAAGAGGTGACATTTCCAAAATTCTTTTCTTAAAGCTCACCTACGTTACATAAATAACCTACTTGCAAAATTTCAGGATTCTAGGTTTAACGGTTTGGGCTGTGCGTTGATCTCTGGGTATCTTAGTGAGTTAGTCACCTTACTCTTGTATATATATAGAATACTAGTTTATGCCCGCGGCTCCGCTCGCGTATTTGTCGGTTATCGCGGCAAATAGTAGCCTATGTGTTATTCTGATGCATCAGCTATATCACAGTAACGTTTTAGCCAAATCCGTTGAGTAGTTTTTACGTGAAAGAGTAACAAACATCCATCCATACATACTTTCGCGTTTATAATATTAGTAGGATTTTCGTGAACTTATTGTGCTAAGTTCTTTTATAATTGTACGATTACTTTAGTATTCAAGTCCAATACATATTTTTAGGAATCAAAAATATTGTATTCTATTGAGTTGACTCATAAGTGAGTTGTATATGGGATAATCTTTGAAACCACTAAAACAGTTCTGCAAGTTCTTTTACAGTAACATACATAATATCCTAATGCTATAAGATATCAATTTAATGCATATACTCCATTTATATAGCCAACGGCGCCCTCTTTAATAAGTTCAAACAAGACAATTGGGATAAAAGTTCTAATGACCCGTAGAAACATATGAATGTCACGTTATAGATTCATACCAATTAATTTATAATATGACCAGTCACGGCGTGTGTTACAAACACGTGATTTTTATTATTGGCCAGTATTGTCACAACTTAGTTAGAGATATTATATTTGAGTAATAGATTGAAATTGAATAGTCATATGTGTAACACTGTCGTGATCCGTGACAATGTTTAATTAGTTTGCTTTGTAAAAGACAAGGTTCGTTTCAAAATCTGATTTTTTACATAAATAATACGAGAAATGATGCCTCCTCATGTGTGTATAGAAATTGTGCTGATCAAAAGCAATAGTAATAAAGGGCATAGGATTTAAGTGAACGAGGTATCAATAGGTTCGTAATAATGCCCTAGATGATATCATCAACATCAGCTCCTCAGATCCTCAGCTTCATAGATGATATATCTTATTTATATTTTATCAAAAGTTTTTACGCAGTCGGGTTATGATTTTTTAAACTGTTTCTTGTTGTGATTTTCTTCCAACATTCTTAAAAGTATCTTATTGAATTGTCGTACACATTTAAAAGGAAGAATCGTCTAGAAGAACCTAGAGCAGTCCCTACTACATAATATTTTACATACAGTGCACAACTGCGCAGTTGGTTTTTGTTTACTTAAATTAAATTTGTACATAAACTCATATCGGTTCGGTGGCCTGGATAAGGCGATTTATTTGCCGTTTCTAACTATGTTGTTAAAGCAATATTAGTTTTATAACTAGATACTTTGGTAAACAATACACATTTATTTACTTATTTAAGATAGAACGAGATAGAATGCTGACAGCAGTGATCAAATGAGTAAGAGAATAACACAAAAAAAGCGTTTAGATTACATTATCAACAATTAAATTACAGCTCAAAATGTAAAAGAATACGTTTAATTGATAAGTCGAGTTAAAGGAGTCGAATACAAACAAACACGTAGGCGAAACTAATTTTAAAAACTAAGTGTGTTAAAAAATCAACCCTGCTCAATAATTAAATAATGTATTTGTCGTAACTTGCTAAAGTCATCGCTGTTTTGCCACAAATGAGACGATACGATCTGTATGTAATAAAATTTCCCCTGTGCTCATGAGTATTCCAATTGTTGAAATAAGAATTCTGAAATGAACCGTGATAATTGTGTATTTGAGAAAAAAACTTCTGTCCTAGATTTTCTTGACTATTGGAACTATTAAACCGCATGCCTACGAGATGGATTGCCCGTTTTCAATTGTCGAATTGGTGTAAACATATTATATCATAGATGATTCTTAGTAGTTTTTGGGTCACACTTTTAAGTGTTTCTTAGATTTTTTAAGAATGACTGCGTTGCTCTTTAAACATTGTGACAAAGAGGACGAAAAATAGATATAAAAAAATTGTTTGTACAGAACTTTTTCCACTACGGATGAGTGTTTTAAAAAAGCCGAATGGAACATTAATTGACATGATATGTTTGAAAAATGTTGCTTTATGTGACTAATAAATGATTTGATGACGTTTGTTAACTCAAATCAAAACGTGATATTTATACAGACTGTACCATATTCGACAAGCGTGATAAAAACCGCATTCCACAAAGGAAGTTGGGTACACGTTCACCGCTTCCGAATGACAACAAATATTAAACATTAGCGTTTTCAATGATAAAGATGTGGTCAAAGTGGTGTATTGGACAGTTTGTTCTATAAAACACATTAAAATACATTTAAATAGAACTGATAAAAACCACAAGACTAATAGCAAGTCTCAATTAACTGATCTTCACTATTAATGCTGTTTACATATTATTAAAGTTAAATAGTATTCTTGTGTTTTGATTGTCAACTTCGTAATATTGACATTTCTACGTTATGAAAATTATGCCCTACTTCCATTAAGTATGAAACCAACACTTATAATTACAAAAAAAATATCCAAATACATATGTTTCATACAATTGTGGTTTGCGTCCTCAAAGTGTGTAAGGAAACCTAAGACTGTGAAAAAAATACATATATTATAATACTGTTGTACAGTGCAATGAATCTCTGATATCCATATAATGGTAAGTATTCCTGTAATAGACAAGAGCAACACGTGCCACTGAATGGAAGGTGTAGCCAGTGTCTTTTCCCGATTCAAAGCAGTCTGTCATTTATTGCTGAAGGAAGTCTTTGGACGTACACATTTTAGACTCAAATACAAAACTAATCACACGTAACAATTATATTTAAACAAAACACTCAGAATTTCACGAACACATAACAACGTTCAGTGTTATAAGAGTGTAACGCATAGGTCCGTTTGGGCTTATACTTTGACAGCTGCGTAATAACGAGAAAAAGTTACAACAAATAAATTATTTAAGATATTAAACTAGATTTTGCAAAATCGTTTATAATGAAGGTAATAGTTTTATTGCGGCAGCAGCCAGTATTTCATAAAGATGTCAAATTTAATGAATTATACGATCTTATGTGTACGGCTTACAAGCTGTCCCATGCGACTTCGGTCACATAGGTCGTTCACACCATGCAATATTTATACAATTTGTATTAACGCAGACTTTGTTTTTCACCTTAACGGTTTATACCTGCCGATAAAGTGACCTATAAGGTGAAACATTATATAACGCCACTAATGACTCTACAGAAAGCATTGACCTATCTAGATATTCTGGTGTGGCAACTTCTATAAACAGCGAAACAGAAATATAATACAGCACTCTCTATCAAAGACACATCGTACTAAGAAGTAACTGATAATCCTGTATCGTGAGATAGATAATTACAACATTAACCGTTGATCCGAAAACGATTCTCCCTTTGTGTTAGAGAGACATCATCCACAGTGGTTTCAAAACTCATGCAGCAAATTGTTTACCTTTCCTTAAAGAATAATAGTGTAGTAAAACCAAAACAGAACATAGTTAAACAACAATGTTTACATAGTTAATTACAAGTAAAGCTAATAAAAGCGAATTAAAATAGAGCAATTAAACTCACTCCAGTTTCCGCTTTCTTTTAAGTAGATGGCTTATACTTCTTAAAGGATTGTAAGTCTAGTTACTCCATTATTTAAATTCTGAATAATATAGGGAATACAACCTAATATAGGGAAATGTGGATGAATATGCAAGACAGCAGTCTTGCATATTCATCCACATTTGTAACTCTTTGCTAACGTTGACATGCATTAAAGAAACAATTAAAACACTTATTCGTTCCAAAGTCAAATATGTGACTGCCTCAATTTCCAACACAATTATTCTTTCAGATAAATTTACCGAAGCTCTTTCTGATTTATTTCTGAAATAAACTCTTGTGTAGGTAACATATTTTCAATCTGAAGTTCCGTTTTTAGTGCCAGCATGAATATAAAATTCATTATTAAAGTTAAAACATCGATTACCATTGAAAGATTCAGCCAATAAGGAATAGCATCGTTAACTGGTGTTACGTCAGAACTGCTCCAGTTAAGCAATAAGAATAGAGATATTGGCTAAAGGCAAATGAACCTTCAGTTGTTCAAGGATACGAGTATAAGGTATTTTCGTACATTGCGAATTGTTGAACGTGTTCACTGGACTTTCCAATCTTCAATTTTTTTAAATGAAACAATACGGATTTGAAAAACCTAAATATACCACGGGAAAAAATATGTATTAGGAACTTTAGTATGCCTATTTAAAGCATCTGTCTTGTACTTATCTAACTTGTACTGTCTGTTATCATCCGTAGAAATGTGTACTATCATACTGCTGCAATAGACACGTATATTAGTAGGTTTGTATGGGCTTTGTTGCAAATTCCAGCAGAAAATATATTATATCCTATTTCAACGTCGTTTTTTATACTTACAGATCTTAGCTATTTAACTTGCACATTGATAAAAACGACCAACCAAGATACAGTAAAAGAATTCATATTGTGTTAATAAAAACGAGTATAGAAAATATCTTCTAAGTGAGAAAATTAAGAAAAGTACCACACAGGAAGGAGTGGAGATGAGTAAATCAAAACTTGGCTCGTAGCGTGGATCGATAAATAAATTAATATGTATTTGTTATTACTAAAACATAACCTTTTCATCTCGTTTTTATTCAAGTTTTTAATTTACTTTAGTGTTGTGTAATTAGACCCATTTTGGTTTAATGGAAATAAAACTTAGTATATCACAGCTCAAATCAGTCGATCCTTTAAAGAAATTTTCAAAAAATCTATACCCTTAGTAGGATCTCTAGACGTGAAAACCATAAGTGTCTTTGCTGTCATGGAGTCAAGTAAATCTTCTTGAACGTAAACCATCGGTTAGTGTATACTCAATGTAAGTGCACACCCGCCAAACCCCTTGCCCGCTTACGTCACAGCTCGTATTTAGTTCACCGACCGACGTAATCTAGGTTACAATACCAGACACGATTCCAGGTAACGCCGTATAAAATTTTAATGACCAGGGTATCGATTCAAAGCGGCACCAGCCTTGTAATAGATCGCGGAATTGTGTAATGGGAACTTTGAAATAACGACTTGCCGTGCTGTCCCTGAAATATTTGAATAACTAATGCTCAGTAAACATTGCTGAAAGAAGATTTATAAAATAATTAAGGATTAGAGGTGTTCTAAAGTATTAAAGACGCCAAAAGATCTTTACAACGAATTAACATGAAATAGAAAATTAAGAAAAGTACCACACAGAAAGGAGCGGAGATGAGCGAATCAAAACTTGACTCGTAGCATGGACCGATAAATAAATTAATATGTATGAGTATTTGTTACTACTAAAACTGCAACCATTTTATATCATGCCGAATCGTAGCATGATACAGCTAGGTGAAATTTTAGTTACTATTTAAAGGTTGTATCATATTATGAACCATCTTCAAAAAAGGAGGAGCTTCTCATTTGACTGTATTTTTTTAATGTTTGTTACCTCAGAACTTTCGACAAGACGAAACGATTATGATGTTTACTTTTGGATTTGAAAGCTGGTGTTTTTGGTGTAGTCCCATTTTAATTTCGGCCAGTAATGAAGTCAGGTTTTAAATTAAAATTTTACTTGTTGATACAAATAAAGGCACTTAAATATAGAAATATTGCTATGTAAAGTCTTAGACTAGGTCTAACTAGGACTAGGTAAAAAAATCGTTATTGGGAAGGCAGTGAAGCTAAGTGAAGGTCTGATGCCAGTAATTCCGTGGCAAAATTAATTAAAAATGGTTGAACTAGCTACCAACCCCACTGGGAGGGATCCGGATGGCGTAAGAAAGCGGTTCCCGGATCTCTCCCGTCTCAGGCGCAGAGCGGCACACCGTGTGATTTTAGTCGGTTCGATTCCGACACACCGCACTGCCGCAAACCCCGGTGGGGTGAAGGCCCGAGGGGGTTTCCTCACGTAAAAAAAAGCTGCCAACCCTAACTAATCTTGGTAATAATAAAAGATAAAAAAATACCACCAATATAATCCTTCAAGGGGGCTTTGAAAATAAACTGTTTGTATTTGCAAAAAATTGTTAAAGATGAATAATTGTCCCAATTGTCTTGACAATGTTATACAGTAGGCTAAAATCTCTTTCCAAGGAGAAGTCTTTAAAGATCCAGCTGTGGACAATTAATTTATGCAAACTGACGACTGCCTTGGAAGCTGCACAGGTAGCGCAAGCGACTGTTCTGTTTCAGGTCTCGGGTTCGATTCCTAAGTCGGACCTAATGTTTGTATGAATTTTAAACAATTTTTTAGGAGATTGTGTTTTCTATATATGATACGTATCTATTTACAAAATAAGTACATATGTGTTTATATCATTGGTCTAGTACTCTCTTGCAACTTTAAAATACGAAGGTTATTTGATCTCCGTGTACCTTTATCCCAAAATAATCTACTTGTTACATATATTTTAACCGTGGGAGAGCCACGCTTCGGCATGAATGGGCCGGCTCGACCGGAGTAATACCACGGTCTCACAGAAAACCAGTGTCAAACAGCGCTTACGCTGTGTTTCGTCGAGTGAGTGAGGATACCGGAGGCCTATACCCCAATCCTCCCCTATCCTCCTCCCCCCAAAGGCCGGCAACGCACTTGTGACACCTCTGATTTTACGGGTGTCCATGGGCGGTGGTAATCGCTTACCATCAGGCGATACGTCTGCTCGTTTGCCCCTTATAACATAAAAAATATATATATAGATACAACTTTTGAAAAGCAAACCTCGGACGCACATGCCTCTTTCCGGTTACGTCAGCAATCATTTTAGTACCACCAACTAGGTTACTCGATCTGGGTTACAGCTTTGTTTTCACCTATTTTCTGTAAAATTTTTCATGTAACCTCCTTGACTCGCAATTATTTCTGTTGAAAATTCAGCTTATCTTTGTAGATTGCATAAGACTTTTAAATTTTAGCTGGTAATGTTTTCACGAAACACTTTCTAATATTATTTTTCACATTTTTGACGGGGTTATACTAAATAGGGCACTGGAGATGTCAAAATGATCTCCGTAATTAATAAGCGCAAGTTTGGGAGTGATCTGGGTGTAACCCTCCTTTTGAAGTCGGGTAACAAATGCAATCAAACACAAGATAGATAGATAACTCTTTATATACTAACACCTCTACTGACTACCTCATTATATCCAAAAAACGCTTTGTTTGCTACAAAATATTTACAAATCAACATTAATGGATGAAATCCTTAACTTTTAATAGTTTTAATTAGATGTTATAGGTTTTAATTTGTATCAATAATAGTCTGATGTTTCCAGTGATATCCAGACGAAACGAGCAGTGTTGGAGCTACAATAAACCGGTTATGTCCTGAAATAATGTATCTAAACAATTTATAGAGTTATGGGTGGACTTTTATAATGGATGCGGAGTCCAAGATTGTGGTTGAAGGAAGTAACTATAGATCACAACTACTAGAACTATGAGGAATATTCATTCTAAATAATATGTTGAACTTTAAACACCTGAAACATATTACGAAAATTGTCTTCCATTTTAACCTGATTGGCGTAACCAAAAGGAAGGGAAATTCTTTTGGCAGATTATCTATGTGTATTTGTATGTTCCACCGTAGCTCCTAAACTACTGAACCGACTTTAATGATTAGTGTGTGACGTATAATGTTAATTGTTTTTTTTTTTAAAAGACAACACCCTCTTTAGGAATGTAGATTCCTGTGTCGCGGGGATCTTTACAAACATACATGAAACGGGCACAAAGTACACCCAGACTTAGAACAACAATTTATGGATCACACAAAGTGTTGTCCGATGTAGGATTTGAACCAATTTGAACACTTGGCGCAGTAGGAAGCTGTGTGGCGACCACTGAAACCACTAGGCCAACCGTGTAGTCAGAATAGTTATAATGGCGTGGGTAATATAGGCTGAATCTTTAGTTCAGGTATCACATATCTAAACCAAAGAAACTTTACTTTACTTTAGATTACTTACAATCGTTTATGGATCCCTGACAACAACAACCCTTTCTTACCATTATTCTTCCATTTTTCCTATCCTTATATTCTCAATTTCGTCATCTAATTCTAAGAGTGTATTAAAGACGGCTAAAGGTTTGCCCTTTAATAAGTTTGTGAGACTATCATCACAATCGGCTCATAAACGCTTTTATTTTCCCTTTCGGAGATATAAGCGCGGAGATATTGAAGCTTGGTTTTATTTACAAATCAACTAAAGATCTACACTTAAAAATTTGATGTAATTTCGTTCAATACATGTATTTGTTAAAGGAATTAACAAGACTCGGATAAAAACTAATAACATACACAAAACAATGTTTGAGTTATTCAAATATTCAAAAGGTTTTGCTCCGGTGGAGCTTAGGTAGAAGAAAGACGTCGAAATTCATATACTAACGTTATAAATTTGAAAGTAACTCTGTCTGTCTGTCGTGCTTTTACGGTATGAAATTTGGCACGGAAATACTATGATTCTTGATGAAGGACATATACTTTTTACTACGATAACCCAAGTATACAAAAGCACTCTTAAACATGATATACAACGCACTTGGACAATGATTTTTCTCCTTTATTTTCAACCACGATGTACAAATCATCGTTGAATGCAGTAAACTCATTTAAAAACACTTATTTATGTTGAAATCGGTTGCTTTTAGCTTTTTGCCCAGAATCTTATTACTACAACTGTCAGTTCTAATTTATAAGACGCCGTTTTCATGTGACCCAAATTAAAAAATATTTTGAGGTTTTGAAGAAATTATCACATCAATGTTTCCCACAAATTTCTCGCAAAAACCACAAGATATATGATTGAATTAGTAGTAAACCTCGTTTATATGTTATAATATATCTTCTTTGATTATCATAATGAGACAACAAAAGAGTAAATTGGTGAAAAACAAAACTAAAGCGTGTATTTGTGTCATTCGATTACGTCCTAACAAACAGACGTGATCTACAATTCCACAATTCTCGACTGTACTCATTCAGCTCTGGGACAGTTTAAATAGTGCGATTTAATTTTATTTTGGAAACTCCCAGAATTTACCGACAATAGATAAGAAAATAAAATCAGGAACGGCAATAGAAGAAATTATATCATTTATTTAGGTCGCTGCTGATATGACACCGGTTAAAAACGCGGAGTGTCACCATTCCTATTCATCCATAGATACTTATTGACTGCTACGTTGGTCTAGCGGTTGACGTGCTCGACAGCCGGTCAAGAGGGCTTGGTTATAGAATTAATTAATAGCAGCCCGGAGTTTGGAAGTTGGGGTCTGAACCCCCGTGCTTCGGGGTACACGTAAAGCTATTGGTCCTGCGCCTGATCTCTCCCCGGTCGTGCCGATTAACCGTCCCAGCGACATCGGCTAGGAGAGAACACATTGTAAGATAGCAAATTACGCAGTATAACATCACTACACGGAGAATGAAAATTTTAAACAAACCCGTCTAGGGAACGTGGTTTGGTACACCATAAACTCTTTTATGAAAACAGGCCTATGCTCAACAGCGCATTATAAAAGGTTTTTCATGATAACGATATGGAGCAAGATTGAGGAGCTTAGTGTTGCACCATGTTATCAAAAATATTATAAAATAAAAGAAGTTCGACTGTTACTAAACCGAGTTATCGGTCAACAAAACTAGATGTTATCTTATTGATCATGCATCGTACTCTGGCCATAAATACGGTTACGATTAAAAATAAACAAAATATTACTTTTGAATTTGGAATCTGTAATTTTTATGCGATTATATATTCATTGTGTTTTCTTATTTCGCGCTAAAATATTTTGTGATACTAAAATGAAGTCAGAACAGAATCGATGTGATTGCATTACATAAAGTAGGTATAGATTCAAATATTTAAAAAAAAATCTTTTATACTCTCCGCTAATAGTCAAATGTTTGTGTACCAGGCTATTGATAGGTACAATTAAATCTCTCTTGTTGTGTCAGAAAAAGGTTTGGCCTTCTACGTAGAAAGAATTCGAGGGAATCCTACCCGACAGGAAAAGATTTATCTCTGGACATGAAGAGAGTACCTAGAACCATGTCGGGTACCTTAAAGGATGTTTAAGAACTTGCAGCCTAGAAGAGATGCACAGGTCATTTATTAAATGATAATTTAAAAAAACGGTACCACCATATCATTTTTTGAGGAAGTTAAGATCATTAACAACATCATCTTCAATAACCAAGAATTGTCTTTACGATAAGACTCGGGTCATAAAGCTCAATCCACCAATCTTGGTTAGAGACGAACGTTCCGGACTTCATTAGAGCTGAAGACTGGCCGTCATCTTGTTCTGATCTTAATCCACTGGATAATGATTTATAATCCAGTGGAAACAATTATAGATATGCTCATATGTATGTTTATCTATTAGAATGTAAAAGTATATGTTTTATAACTATGTGTGAATGTTTATATACGTGATTAAATATGTATGTGTATGGTCGTATGGAATAAATATATTCAAACTCAATGTACGTCAACTACTACTGTCTCTCTGAAACATTTGATCCATCCTAAGGTTGTCTGGAAGAGATTGTTTTTGGTAATAATGCCGCCCTTTGTACATTACACTTCGGAAATTTATGTGTTATGTTATTTATTTAACTCTATATTCTGGTGTGCAAACAAAGAGTTTTTATCCATCTATCTATCTGTCATATAGTTATAGGTAATAAGGTTTACTATAAACGCTATGATAATTTGGAGCCCCTAAACAATTCATATGATTGGCAGTGAGGAATTTCCCATAAAAAGAGTGCGTCCTGCTAATGATAACTGGCCTCAACGTTTAAAGGACTGTCTTGCAAATACTTCGAATAAGCTTTTTATGTTCGTCCCTATTTTGAGTGGTTTTATATTAATTTATTAAACTAACACACTGTAATGGTAATAAATGTTACGTACAATAAAATAATGTTGTTTTCCTTTGTAACAATATTTATGACTAAACTAAGTACATTTATTCTCTATTTGTTTCTGCTAATTTAGTCAACTAATAAAGGAAATCTAAACTGATAATTAAATTACAAGGAATACTTAGTTGGTGAACACGAAATTAGGCACGCTGCCAAAGTGCTGGTGCTACATTTAATTTTTACACATTTGCACATAATAAAATAACACTTCCGTGCGGTGATGGTCAAGATGGTGGGTGTGTTTTGCTATACAGAAAGTATACCTATGTTTTTCATTCACGTGTTGGCACAAAAATAACAACTCAGCACTGTCTCGTGTTCGTTCATTCTAGAGCATTTATAGTGGAATTTTTTACTACCCAAAATAAAAGGAAGTTGTGACAAATAACCATGTTTTAACAACGTTCTTCTCATAGTCAACTAAAGAGTTAGCTTGGACCTGCAAGAAATGATTCAGGTTTTTCCGTTCCTAATCGATTATTGATACATATTCTTAGGTTCTTCAGGTCTTTTGATGCTAAGTTCTGACTGCAAAACCAGATATCATGGATCCTATTCAAGGGAAGTAACTGAGCGCTCAATAAAATAATTTTGTTTTGTGTTCGAGTGTAACATATATATTTAATATGCATGTATTTAAACACATATAATTTTTTTTATATAATAGGAGGCAAACGAGCATACACATTGTCTGATGGCAAGCAACTACCGTGGGTTGCCGGCCTTTGGGAGACGGAGAGGGTGATGGGGTATGAGCCTCAGATATCATCACTCACTCGGTGAAATATAGTGCAAGCACTGTTTCACTCCGGGTTTCTGTTAGCCGGCCCATTTACGACGAAGCGTGGCTCTCCCACGGTATAAATATATGGATAAGTATGTTTAACAGCACTCTGACTGACAAGTACTACCTAGTTTGAAATCAAACGACCGTACGTAAGATGATAATAAACTCACATTGGTTATAATTTTATTATTCACGACTAGTTGAGCCCCGCGGTGTTACTACAAGCTAAGCTTATATCATCAGTTTTCTGTCCGTGAAAACTTCGTCAAAATCTGTTCAGCCCTTCCAGAGATTAGCCGGAACAAACAGACTAACAGGCAGACAAACAATTAAAATATGATGTTTTAATGTGCGTACCATATATAAATTCATATGATTTAGTGTAAAGCTGGTAATTTGAAATTACAAACATATATACATGTCCGAAAAATTCGTAAATATCAACTTTTGTTTATTTATTTGTATAAATTTATAAGGTGTTTAATATAGAGTAAGGTTTTTAAGGTAGGTATAAATATATATGCGGTTTGGCGGTATGGAAGTGTCCGAAGTCCAAACTGTGTTCTAAAACATTGACCTGATCTTTTAAAGGAGTATAAATATGCCTATCCGACTATACTAAATAAGTAAGTTGATGGGTCGCGGAAAAACAGATAATTCTTTGTGCCTTTTAGAATTTTTATATAGCTATACTGACCAGTGCGTAGACAATTATTGCGTAATGCAAGATCACAGTTCAGGAATAATGTCCCTTTCAAAGAGAACAAGAAATCATTTGTACCAAGCCTTCTCCTAGTTTTTGTATTTTATTTGTTTTATATGTTATTGGGCAGCTGGGATCCATTCGACGCCAGCCACTTTCTTCAAGACATCGGTCTAGCCCCTGTTTTTAATGGAATAGGGAGCAAACGAGCAGACGTTTGGACACCCGCAACACCATAGGCGTCACAAGTTCGTCCTTGAGGGATAAGGAAGGAGATAAGGGGAAGGGTTGATTATAGATCTTCGGTATTCTTACTCACTCGGTAAAATACAGCGCAGGGGCGAAGCGTGGCTCTCCCACTTTTTTCGCCTAATGCTATAAGGATGATAATAAATAAATATTCCGAACATCTGACACACAACACCCTCTAGCTACAAAATTAACAAAGCTTATTCTATGAAAACTAGATTAACTGATAGAATACTATAAATATGTATTATATATAGAAAACACTTAAAACTCCTAAACAAATATTTACATATACAAACATTCGACGACCGACCTGGGAATCGAAGCCAAAACCTCAAGCACAGCAGTCGCATACCATACCGCATTGTTATAATACGTTCTTACCAATACGTTATTTAAGAGAAACGAACAATCACTTGGTAATGAATTCACTATGTATAAATGTATGTGTAACTAGCTGAGCAACGCGGTGTTATCTGCATTACGACATCAATCGCGGGCAAAGCTGCAGAGTGAAGCTAGTCTAAAAAAAAGGAGCCGAGGGTAACCTTATATTATCAGCTACATATCAGTGAAAGTCCCGCCAAGATCCAACCGTTTCAGAGATTAGCCGGAACAAAGACAAACATTTTAAAAAGTGTTTTTTCGAATATGTACCGTGTATACATACATAAGCATTTAGTAAAAAGCAGTTATTTTAATATTACAAACAGACTCCAATTTTACTTATTTTTATAGATTATTCATAAACAAAATGACTATCATTAATCATCATCAAAAACCCATAATGTCCCAGTGCTGGGCTCGGGTTTCCTCTCAGGAGAGGGTTAAGGCCATACGTCGCCACGCTGGCCAAGTGCGGGTTGGGGACTGGCAAGACTACGTTGTGCCTACGTAATCTTGCCGTTAGACGTTTTTAAGCCACCCAAAGGCTTTCAACTAAGCTTCACGACTGTTATCCTATGAACAACCGGGACCGACTGCTTAACGTGACCTCCGAATCACGCAGACGCTCATGGTAACATGCCACCGGCGGTCACCCATCCAGGTACTGACCACGCCATCATTGCTTACCCACGGTGATTGTTTCTAATCACCGAGTGCAACTGGGCTGTAAGCGCCAAATGATTTTAGCCAGACCAATTTAGTATCGGTTCCGTAAGTAATACTAATTTAATAATTAATATTCCAATCCATATCAATAGATATTATTTTGAGATACTTTGTATGCTTTCGCATTCCAACTGCATATTTTACATATATACATACATTACATATATACATATCATACATAGCAACATATGATAAACATATATCCGTGTCATTACAATTTTTTATGAGATACTAGGAAGTGTAAATAATTCTCTAAGTGTGTTGTGGCTAAAGTCAAATTACGCCCAATATCCTCCTAAGTAAAGGTGTGGATACAGTGATGGTTATTTTTTAATAAACCAACAGCACACAAAAAACACTATTAAAAAAATATACAAAACTATTATCCAGTATGCATGCCAATTACAAGTGCACACAACATTCACCGTATGAGAATATAACACCTAATAACACGGTGTTAGGAGCATCATTTAAACGCTAATCTTTACTTTAAATAGTTAGCTAACAGTTAAAATTATCATATCTAAACCACACATACATAATTCTTGCAATGCTTTTAAAAAACTATAACGAGATTACGTTACTTTTTCATAAAATTATATAACCTATGTTATACCAGCTATTATTACAAACCCATTGAAACTTTATTCATTAAAATAGGGTAGTTGACACTTTAGTCGAATCAGTTACTTTTTGTCATCTGTCAAAATGATAACTTTATATGAAATACATTCTAAGAATAAACTTATGACGTCACTGTTTCAGACTACTCAATTGAGCACTATATTTTTATGTTTATTTAATTCAAATTTGTAATATAAATGAAAAGCTGTTATAATTATATTTACCGAGATGTTTTAAAACATTCGTTTTAATGAAGGAGACATTGGCACTTATTAACAATACAGTCAACCAATAGGGTTATTGGTTCAATAATTCAGGCGCATTCAAAGATACTAGTATGATTATGTATACACATATACTAGAATGTTTGTTGTACACATTGTTGTAGTCGATTAAAAATTAGTTAGTGTGTACGAAGCCTTGTTTAAGGAAATGCTTAATGTGTTTTAACAATAGTACATGCGACTGGAATATATTACAGGTGTCCTCGTATTATGATAATTCTGCTCTAAATATAGGGTAAGAAGAAGAGACGGACTTAGAATTTTCTTAAAATAATAAAATTTAAACCTTAGACCTGATTTATATTAGACATAATTTACTTGACTGCCTCGCTGGCGCAGTGGTAGCGTACGCGACTGCTGTCCATGAGGTCTCGGGTTCGAATCCTAGGTCGGACCAAATGTTTGTATGATCTGCAAATATATGTTTCGGAGTTTAGGTGTTTTCTATGTATAATATGTATGTATTTACAAAAAAAAAGTATTTATGTATTTACATCAGTTATCTAGTACTCATAACACAAGCTCTGCTTAGTTTGGGACTAGATGGCGTTGTGTTTTAGATGTCCGAAATATTTATTTATTTATTTAGTTACTACGTTTAGGGGAGCACAGATTTACAATAATCTTCCAGCAGATGTAAAAGAAGCTAATTCTCTGAAAATATTTAAAAATAAATTATCCATAAAAATTAAATGCTCTAAAATATATTTTTTATTATAATATTTTCGCGTCGACTACAGCCTTATCACAGGAATGCGGAGAGCTCGCTCCTTACCGTACTAGTATTATTTTAATTATTTTTACTGCACCAACAAAATAACATATTTTACACTCGATGTAAAATGTGTTATTTTGTTCAATATAGTTCTCATGTGAGTGACAATTGTCTTAATGGGAAATAAAGATCTTTAAATCGAAACAGTTCTAGAAGGTGTACTTGTAATTTAATTACCCGAAAACTTAACTTTTATTCCACCACAGTGGTATTCCTGTGGTCTTTAAGACAATCTTACGCGCTCTAAGTCAACCTTAAGTATGGTGTATGGTAACATGGTCTACCCTGTTCTATTGTCAGAAAAACATCTTAATAAATAAAGTACGAGAACTCTTAATAGCTTTCTTTTCATATTTGTACAGTCGAAGTTGATCATGTGCTGTTCGATTACGAAAAAATATTTTCTAAATATAACACACATTTGTTTATAGTGTTGTGTTATTAATTATTTTAATTATTTATATTTTATACTATTTAATCTAGATAAGGAAGATCGCTTATCTTTTATTCTATCTCTGATTAAGAAACCGAAATATTCCTTATTTCAAATTTGAGTTCCGTTTATTTAAGTCGATATGTAGAGGTGACATGATACATAAAAAATATTTTGCATATTACTAACACTAAATTTAAGAAAAGTATACATATACATGAAAGAAATAAGAAACACAAATGCCTCCCTGCTGAGAGAGATAATATACAGTGTTCTAAATATAAAGTGACTTTAATATGGATGCCATTGACTTGCACCTGAGGAAATAAGATTATTTAGATGCCTACCCATAAGGAAATACGAAAAAAACATACATATATTACCGAGCACCAATATAAATCCTCTTTTTTTAACGGGGGGAAATCCTCATGGATTTCCTCCGCTCTGGGGAGAGAGCGAAGGGGTCTGTCAGACTTTTACTGAACGATCACGGGAACTTAAAAGGCATCCGCAATCCCCGACTCTAACTCAAATTTTTCTCTAAGCCTTTTTACCCAAGTAGTTTGCGGTTGGCTTTAAGCCTGCTACGATATAGTTTAACTTCATTTTTTACGCGGATCAATATCTCCGGATTGATAATTCAAGTATATCAATATTAAAATCCTGTTGAAAGACTGATATGTCTTACTTTTGAGGCTCCAACTACTTAATAATTCCCAATATTATTTGGAGTCGGCTACTTTTTTAACCGGTTTTACCAATTTTTAGATTTAAAAAACTGATATTTAATCAGTTTTTTCACAGAGTGACTGCCAGCGAGCCTCCGCAATCCTAAGGGCGAACTGAATACGAAAGTTGAACTTTTTGGCAGTATATTTGAGGGCACTAACTATGAAAATGTAAATAGATAAATAAATAATAAGTATTTCGGACATCTAACACTTAACGCCATCTAGTCCCAAACTAAGCAGAGCTTGTATTATGGGTACTAGATAACTGATATTAATACATAAATACTTTTTTTTTGTAAATACATACATATTATACATAGAAAACACCCAAACTCCGAAACAAATATTTGCAGATCATACAAACATTTGGTCCGACCCAGGATTCGAACCCGAGACCTCATGGACAGCAGTCGCGTACGCTACCACTGCGCCACCGAGGCGGTCAAACCAACATGACAATCCCATAACCCATAACAATTACATCTAAATGTATCGTGTACATGTATCAACCAGGACCCGCAGCTTAACATGCTTTCCGAGATACAGAGGGGACTAAATATGTTAAAAATGGTCACCCATCTATAGAGTGAATGTTCTATGATTGCTTAGCTTTGCAATAAATTAACTTACTCGGTTTTCACTGAGGCACGAGCTCCTCAAATACTCGTTTAAATAATTTATTTCAAAACCAATCCTTTGTGTCAAAACATTTCCAATCATTCCCCAATAAGCGTTGATCACCTCATATGGAATGCATTGTTGTGGTCTGGTGCTGGAAACTAACGACTCCATCGACAATATGGTAGTGCAGGTGATTAAGCGAGTGGTAGAGAATAATATATTGTTTGTTTAAGAAGAAATTAGCTTACATTCCTGAGGTCCTTTACCCCAGGAAAAAAGGTTTGACAAACGTCTGGGTGTAAATCATAAGTGTTTACCTTAATTACTGCTATGCAGATAACTAGTAGGCCATGGTATTTATATTTTCCTTGTATTTTTTCCTCATATTTTACATATAAGGAATCATAGTTTGTGGCAAAGTAAATAGATCGAGATCCACCGATCTATTTTGTTCCTTGTGTTTTTATTGAAACTTCTTGTAAACATATTATATAAGACGGTTTTATTCCCACGGGCATTTCTTCGAGTGAAACCTTTGCATGTTGCAAAGTTGTGTGTGATTGGTGTATATTTTAAAAAAATACGAGAGACTAAATGAAAAAATGTATGAATACTGAAAAGAAAATAATAGATATACACATATTTATATTATAGTATACTAGCTGACCCAGCAAACGTTGTTTTGCCATATTAAGTAAAAAAAAAGACATTTTTTTTTGGGGTTGTTCGCCCTTATCATCTAGGTGTATGAAAAATAGATGTTTTTTTTTGTTTTATGTATAAGCTGTCAAAATGACTCTGCTCTGCCTGATGGAAAGCATGAGCAGAATCCTAGAGTGGAGCCGACTCTCAGACCTATCCTATATGCTCACAAAATTTCATAAAAATCGGTCCTGCCATTTCGAAAGAGTTTAGAAACAAACTGTGACGGCACGAGCATTTTTGTATATAAGATTGTATGAGTCTTTTAATTAAGAAAACGGCACATAAACTCACGATTACTCTTATGAATTGTGGTTAAGGATAGTGATTACAATTGTGATATTATCACCTTGTCATATTCTCTTAGGACGGTGTCCGGGAATCCCACGACAGAAACAAAAGGCACGATAAGGTTATCTTTGAATACTTATAGATTTTTATGATTGCTATCCACACTACACTCCACTTATTTGTCATTGTATTTAACTTGTAATGAATCATTCGGAGTATATAGATATTATTGTTATGAATGAAAAAATTACGCAAACGTATCAAAAACGAAACGTCCGAAAACAATCTATTAAGATTTTATCAGATAAATCAGATCAGATCAGTACAGATAATAATTTTTATTCATTAAAAAGAAAGATATGGTAATACTGTGAAGATACTTTTCTTTTGTATTTTACTTTCCTTATCACACACCCATATTTCTACAATAATATTTGTTCTGCAAGAATATTACCTCATTCGTGCTGTTGTGTTTTGTTGGTGGGTACGAGACTGGAGGCCCAATGATGCAGAAGCATCACTAGGCTGCCATGAAGTGAGTCACCATGCTGCATTGTTGCATTGTCTGTATTCGCACTAAATACGGTGACCACCACTCATGGATTATGGATTCACTTTGGTAGGCTCAAAGTGCATAAAAAACGACTAGATTATTTTTAATTGACTTTTGACAGGCTTGTTTAAACAAATTTTACTGGCCCTCTTTGTAACAATGCAATGTAAAGAAATTTAGTTAATTTGTCAAATTTTAACACACAAATTAATACAATTACTTTACTAATATAATGTTGCATTTTTGTTATCTTCATTCGTTTGTATATTATATGGTTTAAAGTAAAGTATACTTTTGAGCTGTGAAGTAATTGCCTAACTACTCAGGTATATTTTTTTGATATTATTGAGACATGTCCTGTAGAAATTCTATCTACTTAAGTCCACTTCTGTAGCGTAATGTTAATAGAGTTCTAAATATTAGGTATATTATATCAATCTTATTAGAAAATTAAGGGAGAACATATCTAATCAGATTCATTATACCCGAGAGTTTGAAAACTAAAAACAGAAGGTAAACTTCAGTTTTTTAAAGTTACGTCAATATTTAAAAACCCAAAAATAGGGGACTAGAGTATTAGTAATTATAATGACACGACATACATATATTCACGGAAATGCCAAAAAAATCGTTTAAGCTGAATTAAAGAATCAAAACATTTTACTATGCAGCTAAAAAAAGACAACCATAGACAACGAAAAAACAAAAACAAAATGTAAACACAAAACACCTATGGCTACAGAAACCATTTGTAAATAAATTGCTCAGACTATACAATATTCAGTACTTTTTTATCGAAGTAGGCCAAGGTAACTAGGTGTGTTTGTTCTGAAAATTACGTTGTTGTGTTCAGTGATGAAATAATTATTTTTACTAGAAGTGATGTTTCCCTAGCCAGTTATAATTAACAAATAGAGGTGGGACTCATTATATATGTGTAGACACATTTCATTCATTAGTTATTTTGTTACTTAGAATTTGTTTCGCGTAGCGTGACGGGGTAGTTGACAGGTTCATAGAATTTGAGCGCTAATTTGATTAGTTTTTTCGCAAGTTTTGTGGCCATTTTACAGAGAATTGTTCATTACTGTTACTTCGATACTATTAAAACAAAAGCTATTTGTGATCTATAAAGTTTACTGCACCCAAAAGTAAACACGGGACCCTATTGCTAAGACTCCAAAGTCCGTCTTTCTCCGTCCGTTCGTCTGACTGCCACCTGACTAAATCTCATAAACCGTAACATCTAGATAGGACAGTTGAGTTTTTCACAGGTGACGTATTTCTGTTGCCGCTATAACAACAAATTCATAACTACAGAAACAGATAAAATAGATATTAAAGGGGGCCTCCTTACTACTAACGTGACGTTTTTTCCCATTTTATGCTGGATATTATTATTATTTATTGTTTCTCTCACACACAGCTTACAATTAATAATATAATCACACAGTAAATACAGCTTACATAAATATAACTTAATCTGTGTGAGAGACTGGCATCTGCACTAGGATGACCTGTATTACAGATTACCAGCACTCCTTGTTCTGGATGTTGCGCTCATAGCCCAGTTGCACTCGGTGATTAGAAACAATCATCGAGGGTAAGCAACGATGGCGCGGTCAGTACCTGGATGGGTGACCGCTGGTGGCATGTTACCATGAGCGTCTCCGTGATTCGGAGGTCACGTTAAGCAGTCGGTCCCGGTTGTTATCATACGATAACAGTCGTGAAGCTTATTTGGAGGCCTTCGGGCGGCTTAAAAACATCCAACGGCAAGATTTATGTAGCCACAACGTATTCTTGCCAGTCCCCAACCCGCACTTGGCCAGCGTGGGGACGAATGGCCTTAACCCTCTCCTGAGAGGAGACCCGAGCTCAGCAGTGGGACATTATGGGTTGTTGTTTTGTTCTGGATGGTGAAATGTATGGTGGGAGGAGCAGCGAGATTTATATTAATAACGATTAGACGCTTAAAACGTATAGATAAAGGTACGGAATCATTCCTGTACGAGTACGAGCCACAATTGACCGATTTTTTTGTATAATTATCTGCTAATCTCTACTCAGCCTGATGGGAGCATTAGCACAATCAGAGTGGTGGTCACTATGCTCATTGTGATTGTTGACAATGTAGCATCATGTCCAACATTATGGTGGCATAGTAAGGACCTATTAATAAATTGCTATAACAACAAGTTCCATGGAAAGGTATTAGATTATTAACTGGTTTTTGACGCTAGTATTTCTGCTTACATATCAAGAAATTAAATAAATAAGGTGTTCGTAGATTGAGCAGAAAAGGAGATTTAACAATAGGAATTTATTTAGTAACTTTAATTATAGGTACAGGTAAAAGGCACAGCTCGTTTAAGTGAATAAGGAAAAAATCTAACGTATTTAGTTTCATACCTACAATACAAAACCTAGATATTGTGAACTTATATGGACGCTTAGCTTAAGTTATCCTCATGCTAACAGGAAAAATATATATTATGTAGTTTAAGATCTTGTGTATTTTCCTTTTAAATTTTCTTTCGAATTTTCATTCTGGGGTTTGATTTTAGATAAATAAATTAAAATGGCAAATAATTTTAGTGTGTTAACTAGTCTAATAGTTCTGAATGGGAGGCGCAACGGTTAAAGTTGCCACTTTATACTTATACCAAGTGTTATCAGTACAATTTCCATTTTTTTTCGGACATCTTACACACAACGCCATCTAGTCCCAAGCTAAGCAGAGCTTGTGTTATGGGTAAAAGTATATTTGTATTTTACATCAGTTGTCTGGTATAAATATTATACATAGCAAAACACCCAAACTCCGAAACTAATATTTGCAGATCATACAAACACATTTGACCGACCCGGGAATCGAACCCGAGACCTCTGCGCCACCGAGGCAGTCAGACATTGAACAAACTTTTGATTGTTACTATTTCAAAAGTTCTGTATAGACTTTTGTTCCGTAGCGTATTTAGGCATTACAAAACTAGCAAAATAACAAAGACAAAAGCGAGCACAATAACAATAGATGTTTATTTTAGAATTATATTTAAATACTTAACCTCAAAAAACGACCGCTTAATAGTCGGAACTAAAAAATGAATTCATTACGTCAATATCTGTTCCTCATATAGTTAACTAGCAAATTTTTTGACCTTCTCGAAATAACAAACTAGTTTTGAATATACATAATTCATGTATATAACACTATGTACATATATTTATTTACACTATTACTTTTTTCTTACAAAGCAACAACGTAACATATAAATTATTTAAAATAAACCCGACTGCGTTAGTATTTGCCATCTTTATTAAATTCAGGTGTATTTTTAATATTTTATTTTTCTTTTTATATAATTTTGATATACCCAGTGTCACTCTCAAGATTAAGACGAATCTATTGAAACCATTCACATAAAAATGTGACTTGTCGTCTAGACTCTGACACGTGTCAAAGAAATATACATACAAAACTTAACCCTCCTTCTGTCGCAGTCGTGTAAAAACTAACTTAAAATGTAGTATAGACGAAACTTACTGTGGACTAGTGTATTGCAGGAAATTCGACTTTGACTTGACTTGCACTTTAGGAGTTTCGTGGAGAAACTAGAACTACTCACATAGTTAGGAGGTGAAGAGATATCTTATGTGGACGGATTTCAGACATTTTAACACACAACGCCGTCTAGTCCCAAACTAAGCAGAGTTTGTACTATGGGTACTAGACAACTGATATTATACATATACTTTTTTTTTGTAAATATATACATATTATACATAGAAAACATCTAAACTCCGAAACAAATATTTGAAGATCAAACAAACATGTGATCCGATCCCGGATTCGAACCCGAGACCTCATGGACAGCAGTCGCGTACGCTACCACTGCGCCACCGATGCAGTTTTTGCCAGATTGGGGAATAAACTATAGCTTGTGCAGGTCCGAGTCGCAGATCTGTATTCCAGAGTGGGAGGAACGCCATAGCTTCTAACTAACCACCATACTACCACTAGAAAAAGGCCAAGAAAATAATAATATTGATCGCTTGGCGATAAGTTAATATTTTGCTTAAATTGCACAAGTTGGTAAAAGTAAAGTTTAGAGACTCGAGATAAAATTTCCTTCCTCCAGTTTAGTGTCATGGATTTACCTTATTGATTATATCATTATAATAACAGGTTGATATTCAATAAACTTCCGTTCTAACACGGCAGTAAATGCTGACGTATCAGAAACTGATACATAAAGTAATCTAAATTAAATTCATCCGGCTTTTGTTTTTCATTAAAATTTTGTAATCTACATTTAAATGCACCTATCTTCGTTTATTAAGTTTTCAATTCTTGATAAATCTATTATAGTTAAGTCTCTTATCTATTTATATATATTGGTATTATAAAGAGGAAAAACATTGCCGGAAATACCTTATTTAACAACAATCAATTAGTTATGATATGTTTACATAATGCTTTCGACTGTCTGGAAAACGCTTGCTAAAGATTGTTATTTTTATTATTACCATACAACTTAATATTCAACATATGGGACTAATCCCATCCAGACGCCTACTGTAACTCTTGCGTACCAGGATCAATAGCAGAGACCCGGGAACACACCGAGTTATGAGACTCGGGAAGTCCCAGGAAAAATTAAACTATCTTGGAACCTGCAACGAAATTGATCGAAAGTAAAACTGGAGGAGTTGAAAATATAATTAGTCCACTTCCCTACTTAACAAAGAGGGAGACAAAACGAAGTCAAAATAGGCAGACACCTTTTTCAAAGCGGGAAGAACCACGTATAAAATATCATGGGTCCTAAGTGAGCTATATTTGATTTCTGTAGTATGTATAGCAAAATCTCAATCAATTATTTATTTATGCTTCTTAAATAAAGACTTGATAAGCTGTTTAGTATTTTGCTCAATGTGGAGCACAGTCCGATGACACTTCAACTGACATGCTGACCCATACACGTGTCCCCTTGGCTTTACATTGAACTAATCGTTTTTACATTGTATCTCTATAAATTAAATTCCAGATACACTAGAAGTCAACTTGTCTAATCGGGCACGTACCAATTTGCCATATGAGCGTGCGACCTCTAAACAGATTTATCTAAGCATTATTAGAGTACCAACGCGTGGTTGTTTGAACTGCAACAATTCGTTTTGTTTATAAACTAAACACGTTGAACTAAATGTTTACAATATATTACACAATTTTGCTATGTAAATATAGATGGTTTTGTTTCATATTAATGTTTTTTTGCAAAAACATTCCGTAAGCCAGATGCATATTATGGACAGTGGCTCAGTCGTCAAGATCATTAACCAAACATAGAGGCTACTTAACACAATATCATAAGGTACGTGTATGGGTTCGGTTCATCATCATCACATAATTGTCCACTGCTGGACATAGGCCTCTCCTAGGATAGGTAGTGCCTATGGCTTATACTATATATGGTTTTATATATGCAATATACATGCCAGTTGATAAATATCACTGTTAATATAATCAGAAGTATAGAAGCGATTAAGTTAAAAATATTAAAAAACTAAACGGGGATGAGAGAGTAAAGTGTTTTGTAAATAATCAAATAAGTTTGGTTTGCTTCTGAAATTACTTTAAACTTGTTTACGCTCCCCGCTGTTGCTACGCGCAAAATCATTCGCGTTGAAAAACACAGTTCGTAGAATAATTTTGTTTGAAAACATTATGAAATATTTATTGATATAAGTTGATAAGGATTTCAATAAAAAATAAAGTATGTATAGCAGAATTGCTATCAATTATTTATTTATGCTTCTTAAATAAATACTTGCTAAACTGTTTAGTATTTAGCTCAATGTGGAGCACAGTCCGATGACGCTTCAACCGACATGCTAACCCATACACGTGTCCCCTTGGCTCTAGGTTGAATTAATCGCTTTCTTAAATTGTATCTCTCCATAAATTAAATTCCAGATACCCTAGAAGTCAACTTGTCTAATCGGGCACGTACCAATTTGCCATATGAGCGTGCGGCCTCTAAACAGATTTATCTAAGCATTATTAGAGTACCATTGCGTGGTTGCTTGAACTACAACGATTGGTATCAAATAGCTACATCGACTACACGGTTGGCCTAGATATGTGATACTAAAGATTTTATTCAGCCTATATTACCCACGCCATTATAACAATCTGACTACACGGTTGGCCTAGTGGTTTCAGTGGTCGCCACACCGCTTCCTACTGCGCCAAGTGTTGTGGGTTCAAATCCTACACGGGACAACACTTTGTGTGATCCATAAATTGTTGTTCTAAGTCTGAGTGTAAATTGTGTCCGTTTCATGTATGTTTGTAAAGATCCCCGCAACACAGGAATTTATATTCCTAATGCGGGAGTAGACTTTAATTTTTTTTTATTAAATAGCTATTAACACGTTTTTTCCGAGTGGTGACGGATTAAGAACTCAGAGTATCTTCACCCCAATTCATTCCGTAGATGTCGCTGCCTAAGGGAGACAATGCAGGACAACAGAACTCCAAAGAAAGGGAAACCTTGAAAAAATTTCCGTACGAACTAGTTAGGTCATAGTAAACCACATTTTTCTTCTAAAGGGTATTTCTCCTTAGAATAAATATTTAAACAAAGCCTTAGAAAAATAAATGTTTAAACAAAGCCACCGAGAAAAGAGAATTTATACATACACACTCTCTTTTGATGTGTAAATAAATGTCTAAGGCCTTTATTTACGCAAATCTGTTTTCATATTGAAGTAAAAAGTAAAATATCTGAACTAAAAGATTGTCCTTTTCACCCAACTGCGATATAGGGAGGATTATGTTTTCGAGTGTATGTATGTATGTTTGTATGTATATTTCTTTGGCATGCCCTAGAGTCTAAACGGCTTGTCATATTTTTATGTAAGTGGTGTCAATAGATTCTTCTTAGTCGTGAGACATTAGATACTTAAAATTTTAAAAAAATCTTTTGTTTTCAGTTCTTTCTATCTTTTCAGTTCTTCAATGAATTTCATAAGGTTGACAGATATTGACGCAGTTGGTTTTTGGTTAAGTCCAATGAAGCCCTTAGTAGCTTGAAGTTTAAGAAAAGGTTAAAAGAAAAAGTTTTAAAAACTATAACTCCAGTATATAGCGTATTTAATCCGGGTTACTGTCACTTCATTCAATAAAACTTGCCAATGGTTAAGGAGTTATGGAAAAAGATACAAACATATACGGTCTCCTGACACCCATCCTCTTGTCTTCACCGTAGTCGTGTAAATATATTTAAAAGATACATATCAAGTGGCTGTACGAATATTTAAAAAGCTCTAGCCTTGCGCGGAAATTGAACCAGACCTTGAGCGTATGACTAAGGTTAATGTCATTGAACTATTTGGGTCGCCAAACTCGTTATTTGGTACGTGGACTGTTAAAATGCTCGTGTGTATTTGCTAAAGCTAATAATGAAAATCAAAGCAATAAGTTTAAAGCATTATTATACTCTCTACCAAGTTGAAAGTTTACAAATAATGAATGAGTTAAAAAACCTAACAGAGTATTATTATTATTAAATGATGATGTACCAAGTGTCACTCTCAGGACTATGACGATTCTATGACATATCTATTGACACTTGTTACATAAAAATATGACAAGCTGTTTAGGCTCTAGGGTTTACCAAAGAAATATAGATACACTCGAAAAACATAACCCTCCTTCCTTCGAAGTCGAGTCGAAGAAAAATATTTATTACTCACAGATATATAAAAAACTGATAAATGCCATACGTTTATTTTTATTTCAATGAAAATTTCAAACAAAACTAAATCACACTGACAAATGGAAAAAATCAACTTAATTCTGCACTAAAACAAGTATAAAAGGTCATTAGTATTAAAAACGAGACGCTTAAATTAAAAGTTCTAACAAGGGTCAATAACATGAATGAATAATTATTTTAAACAAACAAAAATTACATAATTATAATTTTATCTATTTTAAAATATCATGATATTTTAAATATTTGTTTATAAAACTGTCAAATTGTGTAAAAAGTTCGCGTTATGAACTGACTGCCTCATTGGTACAGCGGTTGGCGTAATCAAGAGGTCTCGGGTTCAATTCCCAGGTCGAACTCCTATTGGGATATTCTTTTTGAAGAAATTCTTAATAGTTACCCGAAGTATGGTAGATGGCGGTATTTTCCGCCCGTGTCTTGAGAGTACGTTAAACCGTCAGTCGTCATGAACATCTATGGCAATCCTTATTAGGAAGTCAGTGCCCTTAAATATACAACTAGTCCAATCCTCGAATTCAGTTTACCCTCAGGGTTGCGAAGGTCCAATGCTATATATACGCTTCGTGGATAAATTGATAATCAGGTAAAACTGGTAGAAATAGTAGCCGACCCCAAATAATCTTGGGAATAATAAAGGCTAAGAAGATGATTACCCACGGTTATTTTAGAGGTTTTTTTCATAGTACTTTATAAATTAGCATACCTTAGGGTTCACTATGTGAATTATAAAACTAAATTAAAAAGAAAAACCATTAGAGCTAAATCAAATATTTAGAAAACGAATAATTTCGTACAAAATCAACGAAAATGTATTTAGTTGCAGTTGTTATTTGCGTATAACAAATTATTAATAAGAACTCTTCGAGAAAACATGATCGTTTAAGGTTAATTAATAATATATTTCAGATATATAAAAGAGGATAACAATACTACACTTAGCAAAGTCACTACATATATTATTTCTTTGGAGGTTGCTTTGCAAATATTATACTCGTGGATTTAGTTTTGGAGTAAAATCCGTCTCATTTCAATCATAGCGACGTTTGGCGTGGTGCTTCAGATGCGGGGAAGTTGTAAATAAGGATCAGGTCGAGTTGGCAAGAGGCCAGAAGCGGATCGGTCTCAGGAGAATATGATGATGGATAAAATCGAATTACGGCTTATTGGAACTGAACATATAATTTGCTATTTTTAATTATAAACTAGCGTTGCTTATATAATATGTATGTTAGTTACACAAGTACAGTATTGTATAGAATATTCAGTTGGCGTTTTGTCAATTTTACTTTCATTTTTTTTTTATTTTGCTTTAGCGTAGTATAATTTAGTTTTTTCTAAAATAATTAAAGTAAAGCATAAGTTTCAATTGTTATTTACAACATTCAAAATAATCAATTTAACGTCACTTTCATATCTCATATTTTGCAATCCAATTACGGAACTGCTAACTCTGGTAATTTAAGTACTACCACATGACTTTCTCTAGTTTTTTTCTAAACTTTTTATAATATTCGTGTTTCAGATGGTCAATTTGTACCATCACATTAGTTTCTAAATAAAGCCGAGATCAAGAAATTGATGATCAAAATGTATGTTTATTCATATAATAAAGACGAGGGCGTGCCGTCTGTCTGCCGTCTTAATGCCGTGCCATTTGGCACGGTTCGCTGCGTATTTTTCGTCACGAGTTATTATTGACGTGGTATCGACATTTCTAGATTTATTTCGATACATTTATTTGGCTGCAATACGATTGACGCTTTTTTTGTGACCTTTAATTCCTAAAAGTTTTCGAGAGTAGCGTGGCTCTCATGGCTAAAGTGATTGGTATATTGTTTATCTTCTAACTGTATACATACCGATCGTAATTATTAAGCCGTGGTTTGACAGGTTACTCGGTTTAAATACTGATGCAGTGTATGGTCCTTTACCTAATCACCACTGATTTAAAGACTTGGTTGCTTACAAAAAGTAACTAGTGAAGCACAAATGTTTTCCAATTTAAATTTATATGAATTTCATCAGCATCGTCAGCATTAAACTTGGTTATTTAAAAATTATAAGTTTCTCAAAAATCAATGCCTACTTACGCAACTGCTAAGTTAAATTATACGATTTTTATTTAATTACTTGGGACAATCAGTTAAACAGATCAATAATATTGAAAGAACCTTTTATGTAAAATAACTGATGTGTATGTGAACTGTCACTATCACTATGACTACACGGTTGGCCTAGTGGTTTCAGTGGTCGCCACACCGCTTCCTACTGCGCCAAGTGTTGTGGGTTCAAATCCTACCTGGGACAACACTTTCTGTGATCCATAAATTGTTGTTCTAAGTCTGGGTGTACTTTGTGTCCGTTTCATGTATGTTTGTAAAGATCCCCGCGACACAGGATTTTATATTCCTAAAGCGGGAGTTGACTTTATAAAAAAAAATATTCTACTTCTTTTGATGAAATGGCAACAGTTGGATCAGCTATTTCTGCAAATGTAAAGTATATAAAGTCTTTAAGTCTTAAGTCGAAATGAAAATAATTATAAAAACTATAAAAAATGTGGATGACATTAAATGGGGACCGTCTTATGAAAAAACAAAAAGCGAGCCAACTATCACTATAAAAGGAGTAGGTATATGACATTTGACAAATTAAAAATACGAACCTGCTCGATAACTTTGTCACATTGAAAGCATCGTGACAAAATTATCAAGAAGGTTAAATACCTACTTTTAGTCCATTTATTTGCTTCCTAATCTATTTTGTGATGTTTTTATAGCTACAGTTGCTATGCCAAATAAAAATAATAAAAGAAAAATATTGTTAATCATTCCGACAAATATTTGTGAATAATATTATACATGCGATAGTGACTTCGACTGTTTGTTATGGTTTCACACTTTAATTGCTCAAATTAGTTACCTTTTACTTAGAAAGGTACTTCTCTCAAATCATAGATTGACTGACAATATTTATTTTATGGATTGGATGAGGATAGCACAGGACTGGCTATTTTAGAGAGCGACTTTAGACGATTTAAAATCTTACTTAAAATAATTTTACGTCAATAATTTCTCACAGATGATGACTGATAATGATGAAAGGACTTGAATAAAAACCAGAAATTTATTAATTGATTTAAAAATGTGTATAGAGCGTAACCCAAACACATTATTATCTATATATATAAAAGAGGATGGTGACTGACTAAGATACCCGGAGATCAACGCACTCCTCAAATCGCTGAACCTAGAATCCTGAAATTTTGCATATAGGTTCTTTAAAACATAATTGAGCACTAAGAAATATGTAATTTTGCAAATGTTACCGTTAAGTGGGAAATATCAACTCCTGTACGGGTGAAGACGTGAGTAAAAACTAGTTAACAAGGTAAAAAAGGCTACTTTCATTCAATTTTGTCTGCTGTAGCAATCACGGTATTGCTTCTGCAGAATAGCTTAGTGCTAATTCATAAGGTACTTACAACCTTAAAGTAATAATAATAATAATAATAATAATATTTATTTTTCTCCCACAAAATTAGTGTTACACTGATATACTATAACTATGATTTACAATTTTTGTGGAAGTCAGGAAGCCAAACTAGGATAAAATCCTGTGCTATGGATTCCTGGCCCCCCCTCATGGAATCACATAATTATTTACCATTTATTCTTCTTATTTTATTTTATTTTTATTTTTTCTTTTAAATTGTCTCCTTCATTATTCATGAAAGAAAAGACAAAACAAAAACAATTGAAAATTAATGTTATTAATAATTAAGTAAAAGTATTGTATATGTGTGTGTGTGTTTGTGTGTGTGTGTGTGTGTGTGTGTGTGTGTGTGTGTGTGTGTGTGTGCGTGTGTGTGTGTGTATGTGTGTG
>PKRV01001177.1:3322153-3353136 GCA_003709505.1 Hyphantria cunea
TGTGCCTGGTTACAGCTATGTGCGTAGATGTTTAGATTTGTGTTGTCAGTTTTTTTATTGTATATTGAGAATGTAATATATTTTGTTTTAGAAGTGTTTAGTGTCAATTTATTTAAAGCGAGCCAATGATTTACCGTGTTGAATCCCACCTGGGCAGCACGATAAGTTTCTTCCCATGTCTCTCCATAGAAAGTTAAAGTTGTGTCATCCGCATAAGAAATAATATTACATTTTTTTAGATTTAGCTGACAGAGATCGTTGATATAACAAAGAAACAATGTAGGACCTAAAATGCTGCCCTGAGGCACACCAATGTCAATAGGGCTATCACCGCTTTGTATATTGCCAATTCGAACCGACTGATATCGATTTTGCAGATAATCCCTAAAAAGTTTAAATTGTGTACCTCTTACGCCCATATGTTCCAATTTCAGCATTAGTCGCCTTGGACAGACAGTATCGAAAGCCTTCTGAAGGTCTATAAATACCGCCAGACATTTTTTGCCATTGTCCATCTTGGTTACAAGAAACTCAGTGAAGCTATGTAAACAATCTGTGGTTGACCTTCCTTTCCTAAAGCCATATTGATTGTCTGAAATAATGTTTTTTTCCTCCAGAAACTCAGTCAGCCTATTATTTATTATTCTCTCCAGCACTTTAGAAATCGCGGGAAGCAGCGAAATAGGTCGGTAGTTTGCAAGATTGTTTTTGCTACCACTTTTAAAAATAGGGACTACGATTGATTTTTTAAATCAATCGTAGTTGAAAAAGTTGACAACAACATAGGTCAACAACGATTATGAATGAAGGAGTTGATGCCTAAAAATGAAGTTTTTTGTTGGTATCTCGAAGAAACTGGATCAAAGGAACAAATATGGAAAGACAATATCGAGACTAAATAATGGAAAAAACCTGAAGTATACTTTTGCATGTTTGTTTTTATATATCATTGTTATGACCAATATCTGCTATCATTGTTTTATTACCCGTCGTCATAAAAGACCAGTTGCCAAGAGGATTACGAACTTTATTATTAATATTTCAGCGTTATCTTCTAGAAAGTTTGTTCTTTATCAGTATGTTATTTCACCTTGTATTGCACGTGGTCGAAATATGCTTCTATTATTGCTATTCATAATGCTAAAGCTAGCTATCGATTTCACATGTTTATGACAACTTTGATTTCATAAGTCTAATAATCAATACCCACATATAAATATGAAATAAAAAGTTATGAGTCACTTTATTACACATTTGTACGAGAATTGATCTATATACTTGCAAAATAACGATATATTGAAACTATTATGAAATACCTGGTTCCAGGGTTTTCCTTTCTAGGGTGAACCTGGTTCCCCGGCACCTAGTACCTAAGACGGCGTGCGGTTTTAATCGGTTTGGTTTGACTCCGACAATGCACCAGAAAGTGGTACCCGAGGGGAATTCCGCATGAAAAAAAAGGTGTAACAAAATACCTGTAGGCTATTTCATTAAATAAAAAGAGGTAAATCAACAGTTGAGTTCTTACAAGGGTTAGGTGATGTATAAATAAATATTGTTCGTATTATTTTCATACGTACTATATGTTAGACTAAAACATAAATGGGGAAAAACTGTCATTTAGAATAGGATAATAGCTGCCCGGAATAGTAAATTCTTCTCATTCGTTTCAATCTTGGCAGAGCGGTCGTGGTTACGTAGAGTTGTCTAGATTAGTGGTGGAAGCGGAGAAAGCCTCTTGTATAATTGCCCGCCACCTAATCCTGTCGGTAGACTGTCAGGTGCAGTCAAACACGCGGCTTTCAATTGTGGACTTCACCTGGTCAATCCAGGGCATGGGTGCCCTGCCACGGAAACTTGTCCCCTCTACTTTTCCATTTACCTTTCTATGAAGTCGCTATTCGGTCTAGAAACATGGCCAAAGTATTGCAGTATGCGCAACCATACTGTGGTTGACAGACGCTGTGTATTGCCGAGTTGGTCTAGCACAGACACGTTGGTGCAGAACTCCATCCAGGATATTCCAAGCATTTTGCTACAGTACCACATTTCCAAAGCATCTATCTTCCTTTTTTCCAACTCGCATATTGTCCACGTCTCCGCGGCATATACGAAAATTGGAAATATGAGTGATTTTAGCCTGATCTTGGTGACTATTTCTCAATTTCCTTATTGCAGCTTAGATTATGGCCATGCGTTATTTCACTTACGTGGTTCTGGTATACGTGGGTCTGCTTTACGTCGTAATTCGCAATCTGTGTCACTTAGGGCGAGTTATCGTCCTACCAATCTCCTAATTACGAAATCTTATTATATGGTTTATGTTCAATGTTTGAGTAATGCTCACGGTATGACTCAAACCGACAGTTAAATGACAGATATATTTACGAACGAATGAACTCATAAAGTTACGGTAGTGTAGTATAAATCCGCTTGGAGGTAGTTTCCAACACGTCAATAACTTGGTCGTGATTGGAAAGAACGCAGCCGCGCAGGTACACGTCCGTGTGTGTCTGAAGGTCGACTTGTTAGAGAGTACTTACTTACTTGGCAAGACCTTCGGGAAAGATTTCTGCTCTATATTTTATGAGGATAGTAGTATTCCATACGGATGTTGTAGGTCCTGTGAACTAAGCTTTTGAGATCGTTGGGGGCTTTTACAAAACACCTCTCCACAGATATCAATTCATATTTCATTGAAATAAATTGTGCCAGGTGTACTGTATTGAACTTACTAGCAGGTATGATCTTATTTTCTTTCAATGATTACATTTTTAGATTCCTTAATATTTATTGCATAAATTTGGTGTCGTGTTGCTTAGTGTTCTAGAAATTATGTTAATATGTTTTAATAATTAATTAATCGAGTTGTAATACATGAAGTACGTTTTGTCCATACCACCCATTCACAGAGCTCTAATCTGCTTTAGGCCCCATTTGTTCTAACGACCGTCGGTCCTGAACCAGGTGTAATCAGTAAGTTGCCACTTCAGCAAGTTAATTCTGTAAGATATTTTGAGAACTTCTGTACACTTTGTCTAGTAATTACGAATATTTGACTCAAATGCCAGATTCAAGATCTGTTTACAACTATCAGTATACTTTTTATGCTATCTTATTTCTTGTACGGTTGGTTAAACAGAATAAGTGACTAGTAAATTCAGACGTCAAAACGTTAAATATAAAAACAATACCAAAAACAGAGGCATTGTTGTTTTGACATTGACTTGCTCTTTTTTATATGTTTCGAAACGTTGGCAGCTCGATTGTTTACCGATTGATTGTGTTTTGTTGTGAGTGGTATCTACAGCTATCCAATAACGTTTTCACAATACAATTTATGTATAATTAAGCCTTCAATTAACGGCGTTTTTGTAATTTTAACTAGTTAATCAATATCTATACTTATATTCTACAACTGAAGAGTTTTTTTTGGTTGAACGCGTTAAACACAGGAAGTGATGCCTCGATTAAAAAAAGCTGTTTTATAATCCAGTAATCGAGGAAGATTATAGATTAAATACTATTATGCTACGACTAAAAGGAGCAAAGAATCAATGAATAATGTTACAGAAACGGGGAAAAATGATACCTTTTGAGAGTTTCTATTATATGCGCTGCGTAAACGGTTAAAGTTCAGAAAAAGGTGTATAAAAGAATTATTCCCCTTAAAAGATCTAAAAAAAATCCGCGACACCGTATGCCTATCTTTTGAGCTTTTTTTTGGGATAAGCGGCAAACGAGCAGACGTATCGCCTGATGGTAAGGGATTACCGTCGCCCATGGACGTCGTGGCGTCACAAGTGCGTTGCCGGCCTTGAGGGATGGGGAGGGGAATGAGGGGAAGGGTTGGATTATGGTCCTCCGGTATCCCCACTCACTCGGTGGAACAGCGCAGCCAGGAGGTCAGCTAGTCATCCTTTAACATGGATTCTGTTTTTGCGTGAAGGTCTACTTTCTATTTTCGGAATTCTCTATATAGCCTCTCCATCTAACCATGCTCTTAAAACAGTATTATCAGAAAACTATTTTACTGTTCTGCCAATTTTTTATTCTTTCTATTTTTATATTTTTTGTTCGCAACCAATGATCTTTTTATGCTTTCTTCGAATATTAGAAACGTATGAGCTGTCAAGACATAAAGTTACTGAAGTATATAGATATTCACTCTATAAAAAGGTATATCAATCAATCAATATCAATCAACAACCCATAACGTCCCACTGCTGGGCTCGGGTCTCCTCTCAGGAGAGGGTATATATAAAAGGTATATGTGGAATAAATATTTGGCACAGACTTATACGAAATGATATGCGACATCTTAATTAGAAGGAACACATTTTTTTTTTCATTAGAACTCTTTTTATTGTTTTTTTTATATATTTTGAGTGGATTAATTGTTACTTAGGGGATGTACCACTTTATTTTTATCGCACCACCCATGTTTATTCCATGAGTGACGTAAGAGGCAAACTTCGTAGGACAACATTAAGGCAAAGAGAAAAGAAAACTTATAAGAAACCCAGTCCCACACGTCTTTCCAGCATAGTTTTTTATATTATGATAGGAGAAAACGCCTGATGGTAAGCGATTACCGCCGCCCTAGGACACCCACAATTCCAGAAGCGTCACAAGTACGTTGCCGGCCTTTGGGCATGGGGAGCGAGAAGATGAGAGGGCGATGGAGGGTGAGGTTGGGATTGTGGGCCTCCGGTATCCTCACTCATTCAATGAAACCTAGCGTAGGCGCTGTTTCACAACCGTTTTCTGTGAAGCCGTAGTATCAACGGTTTGGCGGCCCATGCATGCTGAAGCATGGCACTCCCGCAGTTTTGCGGTGAGAAAAAAACTATTATATACTGATATAGACGTTATTATTGGCGATCGGTTAAAGCCTGGCACTCACTACCAGCACACGTGTTTCACACCCCCCTATTATCCCGGATCCTTTAAGCGGGGTGTGAAAAAGCATTTCTCTAGGCCGCCATAGTGTAGCGTAGCTGGCAAAACAGTCATTTTGACAGCTAAAATATAAAATATTACGATAAAATGTGGCTTATACAATGAATTTCGTTATTTGAACTTTTCCTAAGTAAATGTATGACAACGTCAGCATAATAAATAGCGCAGATTTAAGACAGCTGCAGATTCTCGCAAAACTATCACAATGTTTGTTAGCTCTTCTTTGTTACTAAACAGATATAGTACGATGTCTTCCATAACTATATAATTTGCTTATATTTTATAATTACTCAGTAGCTCTTTATAACGCATTGTTTTTTAATACATCACGATATTTCAAACAGTGAAAACAGACAGGTGCAATGTTTTTGTTACTTTTAATAAATCACCTTCGAAATTACTGAGTTATTAACATTGTTTAGTGGCCTTAGTTTCTAGAATCATGCGTGGAAATTATTATACCTACGTAGTTGCATTTATAGATGGAGATCGTTAGATGGATCTACGATTTTTCTTTGTTTGACAGAGACACAGCGACTAAACACTTTAATAAAAAAATAAAAATATTTACCGATCAGGTCGTTGATGGTTGTTCAGTGTATAGATAGGTTCTCTGACATCCTCAGAAACGCCCCCCCGTCTGTTTTATAGACGATACGGTATAGTCTATATAACTATCAAAATTGTATTTGGTAAAAGAAGGTGGAAAACGAGGCACCAGTTTTTTTTAGACTTATTTTCAACTACAAGTAAAAACAGTAATTTAATATATTTTATAAACTAACACACTGTCACTGACTAACTAAAAGTATATTTTTCAATTTCAAATTATCCGTATAGTGGTTAGTGGTTCTGATTGCTAACCTAGATTTTCATCATTTAAGACAAATGACAGTGTGATGACCGTAATTGTTTGTTAAGTGAGACTACTGGTACTTTACCTATAATATATTCTAGAATTAAACTCACTTGTGCTTATTCCAGTATCTTATATCAAAGGTAACCTTTTACAATATCATAGGACGAAACCGGTTAGGATTAAAATTGAAATAATTTAATAAACACATTTGAATGTAATTCTAGAATGTATTTCAACAGCTTCCATCAAGTGCCAAAATCGAGAGTAAAAATTATCCACAATACATTTAAATCTTGTTATAAAACTTGTCACAAACACCAAATCAAAGTTGGCAAAAACCTTTTTTCCAAGAATACGCCATTAGTCAGATATATAGTTGACGATAATGATTAATCAGCAGTCTTATTACCATTACCTAGCAGGAGATGTGCCATATGTTTGATACTCAAATTAATCATAAAGTTCCCACTTTCGAAGAAAGAAGAATCTTTATGTTAACTTTTCTTGTTTATTCGATCCAATTTTACTAATAATAGTGTCATTCAAGTACTATTTCCCCTCCTATATTTGAAAACAAATAATAACCAGGATACTTGAACACGTTCCATCGAGTCATTATTTTTAGCCAAGTATTTATGAATGAACTGTAACCACATTGAATTAGTTTACCAAGTAGACAATGTGTCTGCATATACCTCTGTTTGCAAATGTTCTAAAGAGTATCTCGTCATGACTCACTGTAAGAACCTCAATATAATTGAAGACAGGTTGCCAAACGTGTCGGACAGAATATTTTTTCCTCAAGGTAAGGACCAATGAAATCAATACAAACATTGGTGACTAACTTATTTCACATTCATCCATTAACGTCGAAGAATACAAAATAGACAATTCGTTGAATATTAATGCACTTTATTATGTAAGTGCTGGTTATGGATTTTACGTCCGGTTAGCCCTAAATAGCAATACAACATTACCATACTATAGAAATTATTAAAAGTTACAGATTTTTTTCTTACAATTATTGTGACAAATCCTTTCATTGAAATATTTTTGAATATTGCAAGAGAATACCAGGAACTCGCTGCAAAGCAGGTTAAGTGTTAATTGGGTAGGTTTTTCCACATTGCAAAGTAAAGCAATCATCAGGTCAGTATATGGATGGGTGACTATAGCTTAACATATAGAGATTGAAAGCACGCCAACCGTATGTCCCAGATGCCTTACGACCTATTCAATCAATAATGTATCCCATTTAGTCATTTGAAAAGGTTTTCTATACTGAAGAGGTTAATTTTTAGTTTGAGTAAAATTTATTGACCAATTCAAAAACACGAAAAGAAATGTTATCTTAATTTCTGGTATTGATAATAATGTCAGTTCATTTATTAAATATTTGGGTATTTCCATATAACATCGGATTAGAAAAGAATAAGCTGATAATAAGGATGACGTTGATAATATTATTTTAATACTAATTTTATACACGTGACAGTGTACATTTTTATAATGAATTGATTTTGAATTGATACACAACCGAATTCAATTCAATTAGGTACATGTAGAACGTCTTGAAGAAAATGGCTGGTAGCAGATGGATACAGAATGCACAAGATCGAGATGGCTGGTATTCTTTGGGGAAGGCCTTCGTTCAGCTGTGGATGGAAACAGGCTGGAGTAACTAAGGTACATGTATTAACTTGAACAACTTCAATGCATATCTAGAGATACTTATATATTTATCTCATACTCTAGATATGGATAAGACTGGATAAGTCATACGATTATTCGTATGACTTAACCAAAAAATGAATAATTCCTGTCTAGATGAACTTGTCGTTGCAATGGCAAGGTCACAAATATCATAGTCATCTGTTAACACATAAAACTGGCTGATTTTTGCAGCACTATTCTAATAGAATTATTGCAATATTTTGTAAAAATCAATGACACAGCATATACGGCCTATTCTAGTACATACTACATTTTTTCATGGAATAGCGTGCAAACGAGCAGACGTATCACCAAAAGGTGAGCGATTACAGCCGCCCATGGACACCCGCAATACCAGAGGTGTTACAAGTGCATTGTCGGACTTGGGAGATGGGGAGGGAGATTAAGGAAGAGTTGGGGTATGGGCCTCCGTTATCGTTACTCACTCGGTGAAATACAGCGCAAACGCTGTTACACACCGGTTTTCTTTGAGGCCGAGGTATCTAAGTGGTCGGGCCGGCCCATTCATGCCGAAGCGTGGTGATAAAATAATTTCTCCAATACAAGACATATTGGAGATTTTTTTATTATATATATATATATATATATATATGAGCCTGTCAAAATGACTCTATTCGACCTGATGATAAGCATAAGCAGAACCCAAACACTCATTTGAACGAATCGTTTAGGATACAGTGGATATTTTTTTTATATATATTTAATTATTTTTTATATATATATAAAAAATATAGATAATTATTATCACATTAGAATTCTTTAATGGCTGTAACGATAATATTTCTGCATACATGTCAAGTTCGCTTTCATGCAGGTATTCGAGGAATTAATTTTATACATATTTTCCTGTATACTTGCAGTTAAGTTTTCTGTTAGAACCCGTATAAGAAAATTATTTGCCTACCTTTTTTATTTGTCTACTTCCAATTCTAGTAGCTATGTTCTACATGTTGTCTACAGATCCTCACTACAAAGTTTGTAGGTCTCTATTACTATACTATTATTGAATATGAGGGATCAAAGATATGTATAAAATGAATTGCCACTCAAAAGTTTAGTACAGAACTTTTGAACAACTTTCAGTATGATTATCGGTTCTTCTAAACTTACTTGTTTAAGGAAAAAAAATTGAAATAGGTACAGTATTGGTCAGTGACAACTTAAATGAATTCAAATTGATTTTTACTTTATTTAAACCAAACAGTATTTTATTAAAAAAATGTCTTAGAAGTATACGAAATATTTGTAGAAAACACATTATTGTCTAATATATTTTATAAACTTCTCGTGTTGCGGTGTTAGTTGCCAAAATCTTCCGAAAGGGCTGGACCGATTTTTATGAGATTTTGTGTGCATATTGGGTCGGTCTAAGAATTGGCCAACATCTATTTTTCATACTTCTAAATGATAAAGGTACCCCAGTGTAATTTTTTTATTTTTGCTTGACTAAATTTTATTTATGGCAAAACAAATGGCCGGGGCAGATAGTGGACGTATAAATAGATAGTAAAACTCATATTACTAAATCAGCCGCTACCTGCTTCGTCATTGATGTTTTGAGGACCTATAGTACAAGTACCTATAGTTGCCCTGATAACAGTGCATAACAAAACAAATCAGACCAAACATGTATTGATAATACCATATTATCTAAAAATAATCATGTGCACTGCATATGAACATAATCATACTTATTTGTACTACAATAAGGATTTATCATGTAAAGACCTCGTGTCTCTAATCTTGTCTATTCGAAAAACAAATATTTTTCTGATTACATCACGAATACAACGATTTGTCATTAATGCATACAATTTTTTGGTTTAATTTTTTCATATCTCATATTACTGGGAATTAATTTATGAGTTAAGTAGGTGCGCCTCGTGTCCTTACAAAATTTTTGATATTAATCATCCTCGATCGATCGAGTTCTGACTCTTGCTGCTATAGAAGAAGAAGAAGAAGAGAAAAATAAGTCAATTCCCGTCCCGTGATTGCGTAGCCGGTAAAATTGCCAGCATAGCTTATAGCTATCTGAGATGCATAGAAATTTATTTATATCTTAACGCTTTTTTTATTGTCTTTATGTAACTGTGTGACTGCAAGTTTTATCGACATTATATAAACTGCTTTTTCTCTGCTGGTCATAGGCGTCTCTACAATAATCGGTCTTGTGCTGTTACGTCCAGTGTTAATGTTATGTTTATAGTACTATACTTAACATAAAATTAATTAATCTCAGCATAATGTATTTTAATATATATTTAGCTTAAACTAGTGACTGCCCAGTGTTCGGAATTCGACTCTATTTTTATTTCAATTTCTTGGCTTTCTGCACTCCTTCTCAATATAAACTTTAACTGTCTCAAATTTCAAGCTCCTCATTTCTAATAACTTTCGTAAAAAGGAGTAC
The DNA here is from genome assembly GCA_003709505.1 of Hyphantria cunea. Taxonomy (NCBI): domain Eukaryota; kingdom Metazoa; phylum Arthropoda; class Insecta; order Lepidoptera; family Erebidae; genus Hyphantria; species Hyphantria cunea. Next base: position 3,332,122 of record PKRV01001177.1, read on the forward strand.
ACAGATTTTGCTTAACATATCGATATATATTATTATTATTGTTTTTCCCTAACAAGCCGCAGTTTTCAGAAAATCAGCGCCCTAAAACTTTACCCAATCTAACTGGTATTTCATGAGATTTAGGGGCTCCCAACTTCCGCCCGATATTAACACTCATTTTTATTTTGTGAAAGAAATAAAGGTACCTTCTTTAAAAATATTTTTACCAGAAAAGAGTTTATTTCAAAGTATTTCTGACAGGGTACAAATCAATCTGTTTAAGATCAAAGGTACCCTTGTCAGGGTTGTGTTTAATACCGCTGGTGAGTTACTCTTCAGTTTTGGCAGGAAGCCACGGATTCGTGTACTGCAGACATCGTGGCAACAAGCAGGCAGGTACTGGAGAAAACTAAAAATAAAACTAACGTAATAATGATCTGGATTGACTCTACGAGTGGCGCAGTGGTCATATACTACTGCCCAGAATGTAGAGAGTCCGATTCCCATACGAGACAACACTTGATCATCATCATCATCAGCTTATCGCAGTGCACTGAGTATAGCCTCTTTAACGCTTATTGTGCTCCACAAATAGTTATTCTGAGTCTGTGTTGTTTCTGTTTGTTACATTAATGTTTGCGAAATTCTCCGCGACATATTATATATTCCTAGTAAGAGAGTTATCATTGTAACAAGAAAAAATATATTTACAGTTAATTAAATCGGTTTATACCAATTACATTAATTAACATTGAATCAATTGATATTACAAAACAATGACGTGAAATTAAATTCAATGACATAAAAATTAAAGGGAAATAATAATAAAATTAACATAAAACAAAATTAATATAGCACTGTAGACTTCTATGCGTACACTCACAAAACACCACACCAATTTGACACAATGTCACCCCGTCCAAAAAATCAAACAAATCAAACAATATATTCCTCTCTACTAATATTATAACCCTACTTAATTAAGTGGTAGAAATTTACTGTCTATAACTAAAAATCCGATATTAAATACTGCATAATTACAATAGTTTATAGTTTCCAAATTTTGCATATTATGGATACGCATGTCGCGTGAACTGGTCTTTAGGCTTAATTTAATCAATGATGTTGATTAGTTCTATTTTCAATTCAAAACCAGAAGAATATTTAAACCTTTGCAAAAGCTAATGAAATGTATTGTACAAAAAGAAATGCGGAAATGAGTACAGATATTTCGAGGAGTTTAATTTACATACGTATATGCATAAAGAATCAAAGCTCGGTTAGAAAGGGTGATCGTTCGTTCACGTATCTTTGAGAAAATCTTGTCGTTCGTTAAAATTTATTTATCTCTGATCTTCAATAGGAAGAGCTTATTGAATTTATGATAAAACTGATAAACATTTGATGATCCAGATAGTAAAAAAATGTTACCACTGCATTTATTGAAATAAATTATAGTCTAAAAAAACAAAAAAAAAACATTATTTTGTAACGCGCCCAAATATGAAGTAGACAAATTGTATAAATTAAAAAACAAAATATATTTCTTTTTTTTTTATTTAATATGGGGCAAACGAGCAGACGCATTGCCTGATGGTAAACGATTACCACCTCCCATGGACACCCATAACACCAGTGGCGTCACAAATGCATTACTAGCTTTTGGAGGACGGAGAGGGAGATAGGGAAAGGGTTTGGGGTATGGGCCTCTGGTATTCTCAGTCACTCGGTGAAACACAGCACCGGCGCTGTTTCACACCGGTTTCCTGTGAGGTCGTGGTGTCAGTCCGGTAGAAGAGGCCAAAGCGTTGGCTCTCCCATTGTAAATTAAAATAAATTAATTTTAAACATATGAATCTATCCTTAAAATCTGATTAGTGCTTTTGTCGAGATTGAATTATAAACCTTAAACGCGCGTAGGGTAGATTAACAAATAAAAACTGCGAGGAATATCAAGGTATCTTCCACATGTATAAACCAGTTAGGGTAGGATTATTCTAGAGTTTGTCATCAATCTTATACAAATATTTATTGCTTGTTCTCATGGCAAAATATAGCAAATCATCACATCCACTCATCCACTATATAAACTCTTATCGTATCACGTCCATACTATTTGGTTTTATCATGTCGCTATAATCTCTACTCTTTTGAATTCTGGTACATATCTTCGGCAGGTCAGCTGTGATAAACTATCTTAGACTTATATAATAGTGATAATATATTCCGAATTTGGTCAGCTATATTTGAATATATAACTGTATAATATAATAGATAATTCACACTTCGCTTCATTGTTTTTGTTGATTTCCTGTGAAATTTTCTATTTTAATGTTGTCATTGTGTTAATTTTGTGCAACAGTGTGTTATTTCAGTGAAACTGGAATCAGCAACCAGTCGTTTATCCAAGATACAAGTGTGTCGCGTCCATTTTCCTTTTATAATGTTCTATTTTCTAGTATTTTTTATTTTAACTACTTGACTTATCATTGAGAGAGGGCATTCCCTTACATTTGTTAGTTTTCTAACAAATTTTGTTTGTAAAAGTAAACTTGGCTGTAGTCTTAAGCTTGTGATAATTGAACTAAGGATTGTATTGGGTTCGAATCATGGTTCGAGTCTCTTTTATTTTTTTATGCAATAAGGGGCAACGACCAGTATTTCAAGTAATAATAAGTGTCGTGCGTGTGTAACACAAGAAAGTTGCAGTTGTTCAAACTCCCTCCCTCTATTAGTTATTGAAAAGGAGTTTGGTCCTCCAGTAACCTTACTTATTGGGGTAATTCAGTGGCTCTTCTACGGTTATATGTTCAGCTAAACACCGGTCTTAAGAAATCCTGCTTGTATGGTGACGGATTAAAAATACGGAGTACGACCACATCACCCCCATTCATGTCCTTAAGTGTTAATGGAGGGAACTATTGAAGAAAACTACACAGGGCAACATCAATGCAAAGAAAAGCAAAACTTAAACTCTATACCAACCCATCTTTATTTTTTTTTCATGGAATAAGGGTCAAACGAGCAGACGTATCGCCTGATGGTAAGCGATTACCGCCGCTTATGGACGCCCGCAACATCAGAGGCGTCACAAGTGCGTTGCGGGTCTATGGGGGAGGGGCAGGAGGAGGAGAAGGGGGAGGTGTGAGGGTTAGGGGGAGAGGTTGGGGTATAGGCCTCCGGTATCATCATTCATTCGGTGATATAAAGCGCAGGCGCTGTTTCACATCGGTTTTCTGTGAGGCCGTGTTATCACTTCGGTCGAGTCGCTTTCATCTGGGCAGCTTTATACAGCAAGTCAAAACCTCCTTTCTTAGAAGAAGCCTGTATACAGCAGTGGACTGTGAAAGACTGTCGATGACGAGCCCGAACAAAAGATTTTGCTCATGAGGGGTCTATAAAAATCATTGTTACCTTGCCGATTACAGCCACGGCGGCTAGTCTCGATGGAATACCAGCCAATTACGCAGGAGATAATAGTGACAAGTGTTCCATGTCACGTGTGCCGTGTCGCGTGATTGTAATTTGTGATCACGCAACACTTCAAATAGGTACATTTAAGTGCACAATAGCATCCTTATATCTCGGAAAGTATAAGAAAAAACTCTCACGTGAGAATTTTTATTATATATTCATTTTTATAGAAATACTAAGATACCCATCTAAAGTAAATGGTTTTCATAAAATTAATATTTAAAACTAGAAACCTATATTACAAACTTTGTAACTACTTGTTCATATGCTTATTCTTTCGAACTTATAACATTCTAAAACCAATGATCGACCAATAATTGAGGTGTCCCATGTCACGTGTGCGGTGTCGCGTGCTTGTAATTTGCGATCACGCAACACTTCAATTAGGTACATGTAGGTACCACAATAGCAATAGCATCCTTATATCTTGGAAAGTATAAGAAAAAACTCTCACGTGAGCAACTTTTAATGGATTGCGTACTTTATTTATTCCGTTTGACGTAGATTTGAGAATTGGTATGTAGGTAGATAGATTTTTTTATGCATATGAGCCTTCATAAGTGACACTCTACCTGATGGAAAGTGTGTGTAGAATTCTAGATTGGTGGTCGCCATACTCTTGCAGACAATACAGCATGGTGACCCACATTATGGCTGTCTATTAAGAGCATCATTCGACCTCAAATCTGGCACTCACCAACATAACGCGACAACACAAATACTGCAATTTTTGTATACGTAGTGTAGGACGTCCATAGTCTAGGTGGAATGAGGATCGGTGCAAGACGGCTGGCAGGAGCTGGATGCAAGTATGCCGAGTTCGAACCAAGTGGCGTGTCATTGGAAAGGCCTATGTCAAGCGGTGGATGGCGATAGGCTGATAATGATGATAATGAAGATGTTAATACCAGTGTATAATAGATAGTACTTTAAATCATATCAAATCAGCGCAATCACTATGTTAGTGGAAGAACAGTTTTTGTAGGCATAGCGTAATAAATTCAAACTTCAACTGTTTCTGATGTTGCTGATGTCTAGTACTTTTGAACACCAGCGAACTATCACTTTTTTATGGAATAAGGGGCAAACGAGCAGACGTATCGCCTGATGGTAAGCAATTACCGCCGCCGATGGACACCCGCGACACCGTTGCCGTTGCGTTGCCGGCCTTGGGGGATTGGAAGGGGGATGAGGGGAAGGGTTGGATTATAGGCCTTCGGTATACTCACACACTCGGTGAAACACAGCGCAGGTGCTTCGCACCGGTTTTCTGTGAGGCCGAAGTGTCACTCCGGTCAAGCCGGCCCATGCATGCCGAATCGTGGCTCTCCCACGGTAAACAGCCTCCCACGGTAAAAACTTTAGTGAATATTAATGAAACAAATCCACAATATGCAGGCTACTGTAAGATGAATGCCATATTAGATCACAAGTGTTAGTCTAGAATAACGTCGGAAATTTTCACAATTCATATTTCTATAAATTAATAAATAAATTCAATACACATATACAGTCTAGTTCGCTCCTTAAATAACGTTTCAGCAACATGTTTTACATTTAATCAGTATTTTTTTGATACTGACAGATTTATAATTGAAATATTTGTGTTTACGAGTTCACCGAATGATATTGAGACCATAATGTTAACATATTTGTGTTTCATGTTCTGAAGATGATTAAGGATATATTCATTTTTATAGAAATACTTAGATAGCTATTTAAAGTAAATGGTTTTCCTTGAATTCATATTTAAAACTAAAAACCTACAATAACAAAGCTTTGTAGCTACTTGCTCATGTATTTATTCTTTCAAACTTATAATTTTCTTTTAACTTATTGAAAAATATATATGTTCATACAGTGATACTAGTTATTTTATGATTTATATTATTTCACCGATTTAATTTCGGTTGCAATAATTCATATTAATTTCTCTAGTCATCCCACACTCCTAAATACTTCTTCTTCTTTTGATGAAATGGCAACCAGCTAATCAGCTATTTCTGCCAATGTCAATTGTTTAAATTCTTCAAGTCTTAAGTCTTAGAGTCTTCAAGTCCTAGTCGTGATGAAAATAATGATAAAAACTATAAAAAATGTGGATAAAATTCAATGGGGACATCTTTCGAATAAACAAAAAATACCTGTAAAATTAGTTACCGCCCTTCTATTTATGAAGCATGTCATACAGACAAATTTTTCCTTCAAATCGTAATAGAAGTCAATGTCCCAATCGTAACACCTTGAAGCCTTTAACCGATGAATAACGTCACGATACCTGACATCGTATATATTTTGGGAAGTTTCTTCACAAGCTCGCTGAAGTGTTGATTTCAAAGTAATCCCGATTTAAAGAAACTGTGTTCATTATTTCGTATATCATATGAATCTTTCATCTCTTTTAATTTGGGAAACAAGTGTTTCAAATTTTTTATTAAGTGGTTGTTGATATAAATTTGTATCATACAAACAGTTCCTTCATTTTTAGGTACGATGCCAAAACAGGGTTCATGAGTTACACGACTGTCTTTATTTGTATAAATATTATTGTTATTTTTTGTTAAAAGACAACTTTCGCATTAGGAATATACATTCTGGGTCGCGAGGACTTTATAAACATACATGAATCGGACACAAAGAACACCCAGACTTAGGTCAATAATATGTGAATTACACAAAGTATTATCCCATGTGGGATTGCAGCTCATGATACTTACACTAGGTGTAGTGGAAAACGGCGCGGCAACTAGGCGAACCGTGTAGTCATGTGGATTTAATGACATTGTTGAAGAATTATTGAACGTAAAATTGGAATTATTATTAATTCAAAAATAATCTTTGTTTTAAAAGGAAACTAGTCACACAAGATATACCTACTTTTTCATTTCATTTTCACATTACGTATACTTAATATCTGTTACAAGTCATATATAAAACTATAAATTATTTAGTAATAAAACAAAGTTTTCCGCCGCTTCTGTCTGTCTGTTAGTGATAAACTTAAAAGAAACTGCATGGATTTTGATGCGGTTGATTTGATTTTGGTGAGGTTACTACAGGTTACTCAACTTACTTTTTAGTATTGTAACCTCATAAAGAATCAGATTCATCTTTATGATACCTACTATTAATTTAGTATAATGATTCAAGAATTTAAGTTCAAGTTTACCTTTTCAAATATGCTTTTATTTATTGACGTTCTTAATTAGTGAGATATATTTAAACCCACCTCGTTTCATTTACAAACTTCCTTGCCTTGGGAAGATTAATGAAAATCTTTAAGTCACACACGATGCATCGCGCAGTTTTCTTCAAGGGAGCCATCGTAAGAGGTCTGAAAATAACTTCTGAGCAGAGACAGCACGGCGCGTCTTTGTGACCTTTTCAATTCATTTTTTTTTAGAATTCGATGACGCAAATTCAAATTTATTCCTGTACCAATATTTTAGTTGTCTATTCTAAGACTGTATCGAGGACGTTTGGTGACCGCCACAAATCTAGACAAGATATAATAAGGTCTAGTAAACGAATGTTTTCAAGGAACATTAAATTTAATGTGGCATTGTTCAATATTTTTAATTTATCGGTGTTGTATGTAGTGCTTGCAGAAATAGAATCGTAATAAGCATATAACCTAGTATAGTAGTATTTTTTATTACACGACATGTTAATTCATTTTTGTTCCGCTATGATTATAAAGTAAACAATTACTAGAGACAACACAAAAGTAATTTCACAAGCACACAAATTTGTTTATTAACTATTTAAAGAGAAATGGCTCAATCGCAAAATTTTGTACGGGGGCCAAACTTATTTTTTTTATGGAATAGGGGGCAAACGGACAGACATATCGCCTGATGGTAAGCGATTACCGCCACCCATGGACACCCACAACACCATAGGTCGGAGTTGCCGGCCACCAAAGGTGTGAGAGTTGCCGGCCTTTTAAGAAAGAAAAGGTGTTTTTTTTCCTTGAAGATTTGAAGGTCGTATTGGTCCGGAAATATCGGAGATTTTTTATGCGAGGCGGAAAGTTACTAGAAACGCGCAGTTATGGAATGCCAACTATCTAAATGATGATGGGGATGAAACTACTGTCAAAGTAGAAAGTGTACAAAGAGGCGTCAGGGATCAGTTTACACAGTTCCTCGGAGCACTCCCATAGTAAATGCGGTAGAAGATGGATACCGTGGCCACAATCTACGCAACGCTAGAGAGTCTAGCAGAATTGAAACTTCTTGAGTTATTGAATAAAAATATTATTTTAATAATTTTCATGACTATGTCAATGGCAATATATATCAAAATATGAGGTAAGGTTAATGATTTTTGTAAGAAAATTCACGTAAACTGTGAATTTTCTTGTGAAAACCTGCGATCTGTGGTTGACCTTATAATATTGGAAATGATTTATGACTCTTGTCGTTTCTCGAAGAAGCTATATCCAAATTATGAAGACCCCATTCTCAGGGCCGCCTGAGAAGAGGATCTTCATAATACGTACTGACGGAATACAAAACGACGATAAAATAGCACCTTCGAAGTATTGTTCTCTTAAAACATCTATTATTTAGTTACTCATAACTTGACTTCAAAATTACTATTCTGGTTACTGAATTTAAAGTGTTTTTAGTTTAGTATTAATGTCTTCCGTAATTTAGAGATACAAGGTTTGTTTTCAAGTTATGTATGATGAGAAATATATCTATTCTTAGACGTTTACAAGTATTACGTTTTGCATTACATCATCACGCATATTTATATGTTGTAAGGCGTCCGATGCTTCAATAAAATAGAACTAGATTCTTACAGCGTTCATATTAAAGCCTTGAAACTAGGACTGGTAAGATAGAGTATAACCAAATGCTTGAAAAAGAAAGCATTCCCTTTTCCGCGGTCTGCTATTGTTTCTATGTCGTGTAATTTCGTACATTCTGTATATTGCTTTATCTACGCTCTTTCTGAATTGGGTCCTATCCACTATCAAAATATTAAAAGACTACATTGATGCATACTGCAACAATTATATTTTTCAGAGGCGTAATCAACTGATATCACCACCATGGCGCGGCAAGGCCACACTCTCGAGCTAGGAGTAAACCTGTGTTACAAGTATAGGGCCTCCGTCATGGATACGTACTCTCAGTCACTGCAGCACTACGTTAGTACTAAGCCCATATGTTAGACAAGCCATGTATGTTACAGTTACGAAATACACGTCTGCGCTGAAACTCTAAATAAACATTGTTCCGACAGAAATGTTGATCCGATTATTTTCCTCTTGAAATGTTACCTGACCTAGTATAAAAACAGGTCAAGTTTGATCATATACTTGTCGCAATTTATGATATAAACAAACAGTTTTGCCAAAATCTGCGTTTTGTTCTGATTTTCCACTTCGTCACCTTCACGAGTGAGGAGTGCTTTATTTTGTATAATTTTATGCGTTTTTAACCCCTCGTTACGACTGCTAAAGATTTCCACGTAAACATTGCGTACCACAAACAGGGAAACCACACGAGCTACCAATATAGGAATGACACATGACACCAGTTTCTCCACACCTTCCGATACTATCCTTGTTTTAATAAGTCTTGGCCTATCTATTTATAAGCAAGAAAGCATGCTATAGGTAAAGGACGGAAGGAAAACGAATGAGGTAAATAAAGAAATTTTCCTTAATTTCATATTAAATTTGTACAATAATAATATTTCAGACATTTGACACACTAACTTCAACTAACTAGACCCTAACTAGTCCCTAACTGGTCCCTAACTAGTCCCTAACTGGTCCCTAACTAAGCAGAGCTTGTTCTATTGGTACTAGACAATTGATATAATAGATATATGCTTTTTTTGGAAATACATATATACTATAAATAGAGAACACTCAAACTCAAAAACGGATATTTGCAGATCACATAAATATTTGGTTCGACCAGGGAATCGAACCCGAGATCTCAAACATACCAGTCGCATACGCTACCAATGCACCAACGAGGTAGTCAATACACCCAAGTATATGCGTGTTGAAATGTCAAATCAATAATGAGTTATTTCATATAGAAGTCAGTGGAATATCCTATCCTGTTCCAATAAAAAAATTGGTGTAAAGGAATTCAATTTGTTTTTCTCTTTCACACATGGCAATATTAGAGGCTTAGTGTAATAACTTTTTTGCAGTCACACGCCATCGTCATCATTATCACCTCATCGTAAGTGCGTATGACTTTAAATTCAATATGATGCCGTTTAGATGTCTCATAATCTAGTTTAAATTTACAAAAAAGTAAATTAGTAATAGTTATTTTATTGTAAATTTGCAATTAGGGCTTAAATGAAAAGACGGGCGAAATGAAATAATCCCGTATGTTGTATGCTTAATATGTACATACATTGTTATTTTTTGGCATAAAAAGTTTCAGTTTGATAATAACAAATCTTCAAACCGACACTTTGGTTTATACAAAAGAAAAACAATAGTTTTTGTTTTTATGTATAAGACTGTCGAAATGATTCTGCTCTGCCTGATGGAAAGCGTGAGTAGAATCGAACAGTGATGGTCACCATACTTATTGTGAATGCAGGCAAAATTAAGAATAATCATTTAAAGTGTTGAGGGCATATGGGCAGATCGTGTCCTTGGAACGACTAAATTTAGAGTTTTGAGCGGCATGCAGAGTGACAGCGGTCTTCAACAAGAGACGTTTCTTTGTACCTTTGGGAACTAAAACTTTTGTAGTTCTACAAGGCCACGGTTGCGTGTTTACTCGTCTGTCTTGTCATTAGAAATGCCATTGGGTCAGTGACATTACCTTACCAAATTCCGGAATCAATTTAAGAAGTGTCCTTTTTTTCAGTAGACAGCAAATAATCATAAGAATCGTAGGTGTTTGTTTGTGATAATTGTGTTGGCTTTTGAATGGAGTCCACAATTGAGAAGATCACATACTATTTCGGAGTGCGGATACATCAACACAAAAACGAGATAGGTAAGAAATTTTCAGTTTATTACACTGCAAAATAATACGTAATGTTTTTTTGTTAACAATGAATTATTAATTATACCTCCTGAAAATACGTTGTACTGGTTTCTGTATAACGCACTGTTTATATTTTAAATGTCATAAATGTTCAAAAAATTAATGACTATCATAAATTAACAGCAATAACAACTTCGTTGAAGACAGCGTGGCACCTTTCAACTGAAAACTACACGAATTTGCACAAGATATACGATCGTTCCAGTTTCGCGAAATTTATAAGGAAAGCTGTAATTTTATTTTAAAGCGAAAGAAATGAATACTCAGAAGTGTGAATCTGTGGGAATTTGTGGGTCATTGCTTCAGGGAATTCTGGGAAAACTGTGTAAGATGGCATGTGCCTGGCAATGTTTGTCAATATTACGAGTGTGATCACTAACGAGAAATGATCGCGATGTGTGGTAATTGGTTGCAAATAAGAATATCTTTTTTACAGAACTGGGATTTTCAAGTAAATGTTTTCCTTCCTTTGAATTCATCCAAACATAACATACTTTTTCATTTACATAATAACAGTTGATGCACACACCGCTTATTTATGCACGTTTAACTTTGATTTCATGAAATATGGCAACGAAAATGTTATACACAATAATAATCAATCAAATAATTACATATATTTTAAGTGATAGGGTTTTTTTCAAAAATAAATTAAGGAATGAATAAACGTTTTGGCACTATATATGTAAATAAATAAAAAATGCATTTTATTTTAAGTTTGCATTTAATACAGAGATGAGATATGAGATAGATGAGATTCCGTCGAAGGCAAAAAAGAAGCCGTATAAGCAGATTGGGATATTCAGTTCCAGGATCATATTTGTATATTCCAAATATCAATATAATACAAAAGTTTTGAAAGGGCTTAAGTTTGTGAAGTTGCACCTTCATGATATCGAGATAACTGACATCAGCGTAGTCGAGTATAGAAATAAGGGATTGTGTAAGTACATTGTTAGTTGTCGTTGGGAAAAATGGCTTAATCTTCGCATCGATCTCACCGATGCAAATAATAATTTCCAACCGACCTCTTGCAGTTAAGGTACTAGCTAAGACTATTAGTTCAATCGGTTTTACCTGCATATTAGTTTTTCTACGGAGCGACTAACATCGCATGCCCGCAACCCTGAGGTTGAATTAAATTCGAAGATTGAACTAGTTGTCAGTATAATATGAAACTGGCTTCCTAATAACGACTATCACAGGAGTTTATGACAACCGGGACCGAAGGTTTAACATGCTCGAGGCACGGGCGAGAAACACCGTCTTCTTTCATACTCCGGGCTGCTATTAAGAATTTCTTGTAAGTAAAACCCAACAGCAGTACGACCCGTGAATCTAACCCGAAACCTCTTGATCGGCAGTCTAAAAAAATACAATAGTTTAAACAACAACCACACGACACTAAAATAAAGTAATACTTGATATTTTAACGTGACACGCGTGTCTTTTAACAGTCATTTTATAGGATATATCCATACTAGAAGTATGGATATACCTACTATTTCAATATTAAAAATTCAATAGCAATTCTGTCTACTTTTTATTCTTTCAAGGCTAAAAGTTGCACCGATTTCAAAAAAAATTCTATATATATTCTGATTCTTGAAAAAGAACGTAGGTAACTATTTAGCACGATAAACGACACACTCGTGGGTGGAGTCGCGGGAAAAGCTGGTTCATTACATAAGATTCATTTGGATAGTTGTCACTCTTTGAGAGAGACAGCAATAGGCTGAAGTATATTCTATTCACTGAAAACAATTCAAACGCAGTAGTTATTCATGGAGAGCAGTACTTGAGTCAAAAGGCAAGTTGAGTCGCCGTCTGTGTATCGTCTCTCATGCTATTAAAACCCACAAATGACGTCATACCACAAATCAGGTCATTCAACTGATATACCACTAATAGCCCAAGGTTTGGTACCTTTATTTATTACCTTAAAGTGGGGCAATAAATTGTAATATTCGTAGAATACCTTGGTTTATTGCTGCGAAAATGCGATTTTTTTTATACTTCCATCTATTTGACATAAGTGGAATAATTGGGTTAGGTACTTTGATGTTTAGCAGCGAAATAACTTTCTGGGAATTAAAAAATGTAATAGTTGATAAAATATACTCATAAAACGTTTTATAGTTCTATTGACGTAGTGACAACGTATTTACTGTAGCTACAAGTTTAAAGTAACAGTGGAACATATTTATTTATCATCGGCTTCATTTATACTTACGTCACAATCACAACTGTTTGCAAAGCGAATCATACGATAGTTTTTATATTTATTTTATTTTAGACTTATATAGTTTCGTGACGAGTGTTATTGGACATGTCTGCTATACCTTTAGCAGTAGATTGAGATATTATAGATTATAATCGCATATGGGCACATGTTATATACATATACTAGCACACGCTTATACACACAAACATACACACACGCACGCATACACAAACATATTAAATGTTCAAACAAAGTGTTGACAACATGCCTGTAAATTGAATATTGGAAGGGCCTGGAACTGAAAATACAGGCCGAGGCTAAGTTTGGACACAAATTACTATATTATTAAGTAAAAGTTTTTATCTCCGTTAATATAAAGACTTCTGTAATTTCTGGAAATAAACAAAATCATTATCTATTATAATTATAATAAATATATCGGACATCTACATCTAACACACGACGCCATCTACTCCCAAGCAGTGGGTGTCCTATGGGTACTAAGCAATTGATATAAATACATATATACGTTTTTTGTAAATACATGCACATTATACATAGAAAACACCCAAACTCCGAAACAAATATTTGCAGATCATACAAACATATGATCCGACCCTGGAATCGAAGCCGAGACCTCAACACACAAGCACAGCATTCGCATACGCCATCACTACGTCACCGAGGCGGTCAAGCGTAAAGGCGAAAAGGCTTATTATTATTGTAAGCCGGAGATCATGTGTTGGACTCCCGACCAGATCAAAAAATTGTAATGATCATTAGCTTTTTGTCTGAGTGTTATTCAGCAAACTGTAGTCCAGTTACCATTGCCATAGCACAGGCTCTGCCTACATTGGGACCAGACAGCCTTTTTAAGATGACACTTTTTTTCACTGTTTTTTTAATGAATAGGAAGCAAACGAGCAGAAGTTTCGCCTGATGGTAAACGGTTACCGCCGCCCATGGATATCCACAATACCAGAGGCGTCAGAAGTTCGTTGCCGGCCTCCTCGGCTGATGGGGATAGGGATGGGCCTCCGGTATCCTCACTCACTCCACTCTTTTTCCCTGTTTGTTGTGGAAATAGCCACTCCAGGTGATAACTGAATACGTATAATTGAAGGTAACGAAGGTAGTTAGCAAAATAAACTGTATTTTTATGGATGATCGACTTACAAATAAATCCTTTGTAGTAGGCATCAAGTTGATGGGTTCTGTGAAAACTTCAAATAAATAACAACTACTGACGTCAAAGCGCGCTTGTAAATAATAATGAATATAATTTTTCAATGTCTTCAATAACACTTAACCAAATACACCTTTTGCAAGTGATTACAATAATCAATGACCGCATTAGGTGAAATGTGTTTGTATGCTTGTGTATCTACTAGCTGAGCCCCGCGGTGTTAACCGTAATGCTGCAGAGTATATCCAGTTTAAAAAAGTAGCCCATGTTACTTATTATATCATTAACAATCTGCCTGTGAAAGTCCCGTTAAAATCAATCCAGCCGTTCCAGAAGTTAATCGGAATAAACAGACAAAATAAAAAAAAATTAAAATTACTATTTTGATCCATATACCGTATATATTTACATATGCATTTAGTAAAAAGCCGTTAAATTACAAACAGATACTTAAATTTCATTTATTTGTATAGATATAACTATAAAAATAGTTCATTATCAATCTATTATCACTATCTTATTGGTCTAGCGGTTGACGTATGCGTCTGCCAGTCAAGAGGTCTCGAGTTCGAATCCTGGGTCGAGCCAAAAGTGTTATTGTGTTTTCTGATTATAGAAATACTTAATAAAAATTCGGAGCTTAGAAGTTGGGGTCTGAATCCCTGTGCCTCGGAGAGCACATAAATCTGTCGGCCCTACGCCTGATCTCTCCCTAGTCGTGTCAGTTAACCCCCCGTCCCGAGAGAGAGGGAACAGAGTGTGCACCTGTGTTTGCGCACACACTAGTGCACTATAATATCTCCTGCGTAGTTGGCTGGTCTCTGTTGAGACTGGTCGCCGTGGCCAAATTCGGCTAGGAGAACATCATTATCATTAACGATCGTCCAATGCTGGTCGTATGCCTTTTTCCTTAGAAATAAGGTTTTGGATTACTACGATCAATATCGAGCATCAGTGGATACCCACGCATCGGCAGGTGATCGGTGTGATACCATGGACTCACAGAAAAACGACGTAAAACAGCGCTACCTCTGTGTTTTACTGAGTGACCAGTTACCCAAACCCTATCTACATCAGCATCCCCAAAGGCTGGCAACGCACTTTTGATGGCTCTGGTATTGCGGATGTCCATAGGCGGTGGTAATCGCTTACCATCAGCCGATACGTATGCTCGTTTGCTCCTCTTTCCATAAAAAAAAAACAGTGATAAATTTAGCGACAACGAGGTATACTTATTGCTTTTGTTGCGTGGGTCTCCTATATCTATGCTAATATTATAAAAGCTAAATAGTTTGTTTTTTAAAACAGTCTGATTGAATAAATATTTCAATCGCAGACAGCCTGTTTATCAAGGAAGGTCATTAAACAATTTTTTTTTTTTTTTTTATATTTAAGCTGCCAAAATGACTCTGCCCTGCCTGATGGAAAGCATGAGCAGAATCCAAGACTGGTGGTCACCATCCTCAATGCGAAAAAGAACAAAGCAGCATGGTGACCCACACTATGGCGGCCTGGGGGGGAAGGGGTTGGTGAGGGGGATAGGGGGCGTTGGATTGGGGTATGGGCCTCCGGTATCCTCACTCACTCGATGAAACACAGCGTAAGCGCTGTTTCACACCGGTTTTCTGTGAGGCCGTGGTATCACTCCGGTCGAGCTGGCCCATGCATGCCGAAGCGTGGCTCTCCCACGTTAGAAGCTATGTATATACGATCACTCTATGACCAGTTACAGTGGAGTATAATACATAAAAATGTTACAAAACAATGGAAAATTATTGCTTTTTGAAATTCGATTACGATAAACAGGTAAAGTATCGTAAAAATAATGTGTGACAAAATGGTGTCTTTGAATCTCCCTAGCAACAACTTATTTCTTTCTTTTAAGATTAGCTCACTAGTCTTTTTTTACAAATTTGTAGGTATATGCTGTATAACAGGCAACGGGCAATAGGCGACGTTGATGAAGATGAAGTTGCGAGGGTCAGCTAGTAGCGTATAAAGTTTCATAAACAACCCATAATGCCCCTCTGCTGGGCTCGGGTCTTCTCTCAGAAGATGAAGGCCATACATTTAAACCATTTTTTTAATTTCATATTGTTTACCTTAACTATGGCGTGATCGTAACTTTTATCACTGCTACACAATAACACAGTATCGGGGTGTACGGATATCGAAATAATTGCCAATTATTATTTTCATAACAAAGTGTTCGTATGTGATTGAGGTTATTTTTACTTATTGTGGTACTTTTCCATTGGCTTCGTTAGTATTAATAATCGTTTGAGAAAAAAAAGAGGGCACGGGCAATAAAGATATCTAAGGTTAATAAGGTATAAGTAGATATAGACTTTTGACTTGCTTTTATGCTTAAGTGTCATCGGTTCTCACTTACCAGGGGATCATCTACTACCTGTAGAAGGCCTGGGGTTAGTTGGGACACTAAGAAACTCCTTGGTGTGCCAACTAACCCCAGAAAGTTCGTTTCTAGGTTATTTGGTTCCCTGAGAAGGGGGACTGATATCCGAAATGACGTGCGACTTGTAATCTTCTTCTTCTTAGATTTTGAATTGAAAAAAGATAATCGGTCTTCAAAAGACGCGTCTGCCCGTTTGTGTTGTCGCATGTGTAAGCACGTGTTAGGTACATACTTAGTTTATTGGGTATCTTTTTTATGGAATAGGGGGCAAACAAGCAGACGTATCGCCTGATAGTAAACGATTACTGCCGCCCATTGACACCCGCAACACCTGAGGCGTCACAAGTACTTTGCCGGCCTTTCGGGGATGGGGAGAGGGGTTGGGGTATGGATCTCTGGTATCCTCACTCACTCGTTGAAATATAGTGCAAGCGCTGTTTCACACCGGTTTTCTATGAGGCCGTAGTATCACCCCGGTCGAGCCGGCGCATTCGTGGTGAAGCGTGACTCTCCTTCGGTATCTGCATTCGAATCAGTTTTATAATTTTGGATTAGTATTTCAGATTAATAGTAATTCCAGATAAAATTAGCTACAAAATAGCAGAAATTGGAAAACTTTTCCATTCATCACAATAAAATAAGAAAAGTAGAGTAAGATAATGATAACGATATATGTACTAATACCTATTTTTCTGAAAAGACCAGAAGACGCATATTATTTAAGCGATAAAATTTTTTGAACCTGAACTTAATGAAAAAAAATAGGACACCTCTGAGTCAGAGTCTTAGGAAATGCCAGGGCCTTCTAGTAAAGTACGACACTGATAAAAGATTTACTTACCAAAATATTTTTTTTGTTTTTGATAATATCATCTCAATTTTACCCCAATTTAATAAAACATAAAACAATTTCCCATTTAATTCCTAAATCGTCAAGATAATAATAAGATACCATACTCGACTGTCTGATTCTATACTAAGTAAGGTATGTACTATTGTACAAAGCAAGCATACGAGTAGATAGATCACCTGAGAGAAAGTCATACACCCAGACACATAATATATAATATATACCTTTACATATACTAGCCAACCGATACGTGCCAATTTCGTAGGCCGTTAACCGCCCGCTTTTCTTAAATTAGATTTACACTATTATATTATAATTTTTTAATTGATTTTTTGTTCAATCATAATAAAATATGGCCTTTGTCACTCCTGAAGTGACACTGGTCACTTTCTGTTAGTGAAAATATTTTCAGGATCGGATCCGTAAGTACGGGCTCATATGTAGGGGCTCTGTTCGGAAGTCAGAAGATGAGCCCCTACAACCATACAAACTGACTGCCTCTGTGGCTCAGTGGTAGCGAATGCGACTGCTGTGCTAGAGGTCTTGGGTTCGATTCCTGAGTCGGACCAAATGTTTGTATAATCTGCAAATATTTGTTTCGGAGTTTGGGTGTTTTCTATGTATAATATATATGTATTTACAAAAAAAAAAGTATATAAGTATTAATATCAGTTGTCTAGTTACCCATAGTACAAGCTCTGCTTAGTTTGGGACTAGATGGCGTCGGGTGTTAAAATGTCTGAAAAAAAAAACAAAGTTAGAAACTTCACCTCTTTATAATGTTAGTATAGATAGATGTATATAAATATTCTAAATCTTGGAAACGGCTCGAACGATTTTCAGGATTTCATGGGCGATAAAGCGATCTAACTAGGATTCATTTTTAGAAAATTTACCAAAAATAAAAATATCATAACACAAAAATATCAAAGATTTGAGCATTGCAGTCGCTTCGTTTATGGCTGCATTATTGTGACAGTCAGAAGCATACCTGAGACCTCTGACTTACCACCCAATATCACTTACCTACTGGTTAATGACATTGTCTGTCAAAGGTCGGGTCACCACCAGGGCTGACACGATATCTATTAAAATCTAAATAATAACTTAGTGTGTATTAATACTAGTATATTTACGTAATGTACCTTATTATAAGTTGTTTAACACATGTCCAAACAAAACAAACCGTGGGTTTTTCCAGGCAATTTGTTTACTACAATTTAACAGGATAACGGAAGTAATTGTACGGTATCAGTAATATGTTATGACTATTGTGGCAGGTAAAATGTGGGTAAACCGAGTTTGATATGTGTTCGAGGTCACCTTGGAACAATATGCGTTTTAGGATGTTTATAGAACATTGTTATCGCTCTTTAAAACAAGTCTCAAGAGTGCATAAGCCTATATTTACCTACATATTTACTTTAAATAGAAATATGTATAACGTATGTATTGGGTAACACAATTACGCAGATATTTTAGTTATCAATATATTGACCTTCTTTGCTAATTGTTTTGTCTTCTTTTATTTACTAGAAATACTCTTATATATACAAAAACACACTTATTGGTAGTTCTATAGAACTTAAATATAGCTAGCTAGTCTAAAAAATTAGCCTAAGTTACTCCTTATATCAGCAGCTATCTGTTTTAAACAATCTTTTCAAACTTTAAGAAATCAAGTGACCACGCTTGACTGGTTTATTAAGGACCAACTTATTACGAATGAAAAACCCAACTAAAGGAAACGGAAGATCAGCAATTGTGACCAGTTATTGAATGAAAAGTTCGGTAGTAACTCGTCCGTCTGTAACAATTTAGATGAATTTCGGTATAGAATTAGATTGGATCTTGGAGAAGGATGTAGTTCACTTTTTGTCGCGAGAACCGACATGTAAAAACTAGTATAATCATATATTTCCTTATATACCATTCTGTTCTTTCTTTTCCCTAATTACATTGTTCTTTCTTAAAATCTGTTCTTTTGTTATTGAGGCAACCAACTCTTAGAACTTTGTAATTAATTTTCCAAAATGTTTTTTTTTCTAGTAATGTTTATTTACACTTGTTTCTTGATACCATTCAAATATGAAGAAAAACGACACTTTTAAATCAATACAATCTTAAGTAAACTGAACAGCAGTTTATTACCACTCACATCGCGATCACCAACTTACCCCTACTCTTTTAAAGATCTTTTCTAACAATTCTAAATAAACTTTTTTATTATTGGAACTTAAGTGTCATATTTGACCTCCTTTCAAAGAAGTTTCTTTCCTTTCTGATGTACAACAGTGGACTATTAGAGAGCCTGTTTTGGATGATGATGATGACGATTTCTCGTGTTTTATTTGAAGTTATTGCTAGGTTTTCCCAAATTATCCGTGTAATAGATTCCATCGAAGCCGTGGGAACGGATAACAAATCAATTGATTATGCCAAACAAAAGACAGGTGTGTGAAGCAGCTGAGCTTGTTTACGAATTT
Organism: Hyphantria cunea; assembly: GCA_003709505.1. Lineage (NCBI taxonomy): Eukaryota > Metazoa > Arthropoda > Insecta > Lepidoptera > Erebidae > Hyphantria > Hyphantria cunea. The sequence continues at coordinate 3,351,780 of PKRV01001177.1, forward strand.
TGTTCGTAAGACGTTAGTGTCTATTATAATAGGCACTAACGTCTGGTGATAAAAGACAAAGGGAGAGTGACCTTCATTTAATCTCTGATGGGAAATTTATATACCTCAAGTTAGCTCAAGATTACAAGAATAAAATAATTGTTGACAATTATTAAAACAAGGTTATAAATATTATAATAAATTGTTTTACTATTTTTTACCGAGTGCTATGAAGAAAAATACCTACAACAATTAAATATCACGCATAGTGTTAACCAAGGCAAATAATAAACCTAAATCTCTAGTGAGGAATCCTATCCCATCCAATCTGTTAATTTACAGATTAATCTGACAAAAAAATGACAGCAGCAAGGTGCAATAAGCAAACTATAATAATGACCGAATAGAAGATAAAACTGTTGAAAGTGCAAATAAGATTGACTAGTACTTGCAAATTGACACTACATACGTTAATGCAGGAGTGTGGGAAAGTTTTATATTGAGGTAATCTTACAGTTCAGTTCAACTAAGTGAACCATACATGCCACTGACTTCTTGAGTTCAGAAGGAGTTTGGTTCTTTTGGACTTTGGAGCGGGAATAAAATAAAAAGGTACACATAAAAGGGCTGAGGTTAGGTTAGTTAAGAACTTCATGGTCCAAATGTGTTAATAAGAGCAATTCCCGGATCCCTCCCGTCTCAGGCACAGAGTGGCTCACCATGTGGTTTTAGTCGGTTCGATTCCGACATACCGCCCCGCCGCAAAGCCCGGTGAGTTAAAAATCCGAGGGGGCTTCCACAGGTGAAAAAAAAAGGTTAAGATTTTCAATTCTTTTTCCGAATCGATTAAAAGACATTTCATGTGTATATATATACCTATATTTTATTATTCAGTTAATAAAACGATATACAAGTTTACATAATGTAATTTATGATTACTGTGCAAACGGATCAACTATGGTAAGCAAAACCTAGTTACGTAATCCGGTATAATCTGGTTACAAATCGTTGTGCGACGTCAGCGGCACAAGTGAATGACGAGTACACGACATGCGCAAGAGTCGAATTACTGTTACCGGGTTGTTAATTCTGTGTATGCATTTTTTATCAGTACCGTAACTAAGGTATGTTTTTATACGCGCAACATATATTCAGATTATTTTCAATGACTAAAAAAATTTACTTGAGGTTACGCTGTGTTTCATCGAGTGAGTGAGGATACCGGAGGCCCATACCCCAATCCAACGCCCCCTATCCCCCTCACCATCCCCTTTCCCCCCAGGCCGCCATAGTGTGGGTCACCATGCTGCATTGTTCTTTTTCGCATTGAGGATGGTGACCACCACTCTTGGATTCTGCTCATGCTTTCTATCAGGCA
>PKRV01001177.1:3353163-3631337 GCA_003709505.1 Hyphantria cunea
AAAAAAATAAAAAAAAAAAAAAAACGACGGTGCGGTCAGTACCTGGATGGGTGACCGCTGGTGGCATTTTACCACGAGCGTTTCCTTGATTCGGAAGTCACGTTAAGCAGTCGGTCCCGGTTGTTATCAGACGATAACAGTCGTGAAGCTTAGGTGGAGGTCTTCAGGCGGTTTAAAAGCATCCAACGGCAAGATACATAGCCACAACATATTCTTGCCAGACCCCAACCCTTACCAGCGTGGCGACGTGTGGCCTTAACCCTCTCCTAAGAGGAGACCCGAGCCTAGCAGTGGGACATTATGGGTTGTTGATGATGATGATGATGTTTTTATAAACGGTGCCGAATTTTAGGTATTTGAACTCAAGTGCAAATTATATTTTTAAACACAACAACATAACAACTTTGAGGCATTTGACTTTAAATTGTAAATAAGGTTAAAACATTTTTATTTTTGGTTATGGAATTGATCTAAAGCCGCATTGCTATATAAATTAAGAATTAAGTATGGACCAATTTTTTTATCAGCGTATCAGTGTCTTTATTATTCAATCGATATATGTACTTATGAATGAAATTAACATATCTGTAATGAATCTATACTAATATTATAAATTCGGAAGTAACTCGGCCTGTTTGTTTGTTCCGCGTTTACGGCTAAACCGCAGTACTGATTTCAATAAAATTTTGCATGAAGTTACTTTGATTCTTCCTTGGTACTATTGGTTAGTCTTTACCGTAATGGATAACGAGAGGTGCACGGGCAAAGCTAGAGTTTATTTTTATTGAAAAGACATTTACATCACTTACATTAGAATCTGTTTTTACTTGATATATTATACGTACTATGCACTACAGCACTCAAATATTAAACAATTCAATTGTTTAAATAATTTTAATGGTTACATTTACATTAACAATTTAATATTAATCAAAGTAAAAAATAATGTATGTGGGTTTAAATTCATCTACAAATAGAGACAATACGAACACTTTATACAAAAGTACAATTTTTTTAGTAAACTATCTAACACGGCGAACTTCGTACCCCTATATTCAATTTCGTGAAAATTTTCCGAAGTATCGTTAAACTTTTAGTAAGCCCTTTTTAACTATCCGCAGGGCCGTAGTGTATACGACAAAGCGGACTAAGAAAATATAACACCCCCGGTCGTCCTCTATTTTTTCTATACAAACCTAGTCCTCACAATATACACATTAAAAAAAGAAATTATCAAATTTGGCGCAGTCGATCGATCGAAAGTAGTGGCGCTCATAGCCCAGTTGCACTCGGTGATTAGAAACAATCATCGAGGGTAAGCAACGATGGCGCGGTCAGTACCTGGATGGGTGACCGCTGGTGGCATGTTAACATGAGCGTCTCCGTGATTCGGAGGTCACGTTAAGCAGTCGGTCCCGGTTGTTATCATACGATAACAGTCGTGAAGCTTAGTTGGAGGCCTTCGGGCGGCTTAAAAACATCCAACGGCAAGATTTACGTAGCCACAACGTATTCTTGCCAGTCCCCAACCCGCACTTGGCCAGCGTGGGGACGTATGGCCTTAACCCTCTCCTGAGAGGAGACCCGAGCCCAGCAGTGGGACATTATGGGTTGTTGTTGATCGAAAGTAATGCGCGTAGGTACATACATTTTTGTGATTCATTATTATAGATATAAGTATGATGGATGGAACGTGGCAGCAGTCCAAGCTCTTGCTCTTTATAACACTTTCCTATGCAGGAAATTATAAACAAATCAAAGTTTACAAAACAAAAGTGCATGCATTCTTCTTAGATTATGTTATACTCTGATATTAGAAAACAAATTTCTTGAAAATTAAATATTTGTTGAGTAAAAATTAATACTAATGTAATGAAGTGGAAAAGTTTGTATACTGAACGCGCTAATTACAATGACTATTGTTTTATGTTGAAAATTTATTTTATCATGGGGTAGCTTATTTATAGAGGCACCATGTTGCAAAAATTATACATATTCTAATAATGTTTGAACACTTTTACATACAAAAGCCATAATTTCATGTCACTACCTTCAAGGCCCTCAAGAAAAGGGCGAACTCCTCCTTAAAAGGTCGGCAGTGCACTTGTGACGCCTCTGGTGTTGCGGGTGTCCGTGGATGGCGGTAATCGCTTACCATCAGGCGATATATCTGCTCGTTTGCTACCTACATCATAAAAAAATTTAGGTTTTTACTAAAATTTCATTACACTTCTATACTAATATTATTAAGAGTAAGAGTGTGTTACTTTGTTTGTAAGTAGTAAGGGGTAATCTTGTGGGGGGTAATCTTTTAGGGCGTAATCTTTGGAGTACTGACCCGATCCTGAATTTCTTCACTAACAGAATGCGATACTATTCAGGAGTGACACAGGCCATATTTTATTTTGATAGAACAAAAAAAATCAGTTAAAAATAATAGTATTTGTAAATCAAGTCGAAGAAAAGCGGTCGGTTAACGCCCAACGCAATGGGCAAGGGTCGGCTGGTATGGCTATTATAAATTTAAAAATTTTTCTACGTTAGTTAGCCCAGTTACCGAGAAAGGTTATGGGCTATTTATCATCACGCTACGATCAAAAGGAGCGGTATAAGGAGTATCAATAAAAAATGCAAGAACGGGGGAAATAATCCTTTTGAGGGATTTCTATTGTGTGCACTACGTAAGGGGTAAGGGTTATACGAAAAAAAAAATGCTGGTATGGTTCTCCTTTCGAAGTGCTAAAAAAATCCGGGACAGCATAATGTCTGTCTTTGAAAGTTGACCTTTTTATAGAAAACAAACTTGTTTACGCTGTTTTAACATTATAGAAAACAAAATTATTTATACTGTTTTAACCTCTGTTAATAAAAGACGAACGGTACATGGGTCAGCTAGAATATCTGTCATAATGGCGGACAAGTTTGAATATTTCGTGTTTTATTACAATACTTAAAATAGTGAGCTGTTCAGACATTGTTGGAGTCATTCAAAAATCGCTGTTTAGCACGCAAAATTATAGATTTCAAATTATCTACTACGATAACGTTTAAAGAACATTAAAGTAACTTACAAATATATATGTTTAGGAGAATTAAAAGTTAGTATTAATCTGCCTCGGTGGCGCAGCGGTAGCGTATGCGACTACTGTTCTTGAGGTCACGGGTTCTATACCCGGGTCGGGTCAAATGTTTATATGATCTACAAATGTTTGTTTCGGAGTTTGGGTGTTTTCTTTGTATGATATGTATGTATTAAAAAGAACTGTATATGTATTTATATCAGTTGTTTAGTACCCATAATATAAGTTCTGCTTAGTTTGGGACTAGATGGCGTTGTGTGTTAGATGTCTGAAATATTTATTTATTTAACTTTTGAACTTTCACGTTCCTTTATATTTAATCATACATTTGCACGGGTATCATGATAGAGATATTATATAATTTTCAATTGCCTGACATTCAGTTTCAAATCTATCGGGTTTGTTGACTTTGGTGATGATCAATTCCTCCGCAAGTACATCATAAAATTAAGTGAGGTAAATTGAACTTAACTTTAAGTTTATTATGTAACCAGATATATATTGGTGCCACATATTTATACAAATAAATAAAATTATGGTGTCTTTTTGCGATTTGAAATTAACAGCTTTTTACTAATGCATAGGTTACTTTATAAAAAAAAATAATCATTTTTCGTTTGTATATTCGTTCCGGCTAATCTCAGGAATGACTGGATCAATTTTGACGGGACTCACTCCCCGATAGCTAAAGTTATAAGGAGTTGCTTAGGCTACTTTTTTTAAAAAAATACGATAGTGTTAAGTGAAATCAAAACAGTGAAATTGTGAACAATATCCGAATCAAAAACAATTTAAACCGCGGATACTACATATAAATCTATAATGCTAATGACATTAATCTCTTAAAACCTCGTACCAACTATGGTAAAAAAATATTATGTACGGTGGTGCAAAAATTTATAATAAGTTACCTAAAAACATAAAAGAAGCTACATGCCATGCAACATTTAAAAAAATATTGAAAAAGTATGTCATGAACACGTTAAAAATAGTTTAGATCAACTACGCTCACTGACCCCAAACATCTTACATCCAGGTACTCTAGATCCATTTATTTATCTCTATTCCGCATATTACAAAGTATTCGCGGTTACCCTTTTATAACTTATAATTTATTAGCCAGTTTTGTATAAATACCTTAGATTATTAATTATATTTTGCATAAGTGTTAATTATGCGTTCAATTGTTTTTTGAATAAGTCTTACTAACCCGCTCCGCAAAGAGTATACATAAGTGTTCTGTGAGTGTAACGCCGATCGGCAAATTATTGTATCCCTTTTAAAATGTGTTTTCATATAACCGAATCTGTAATTCTTTATGAGAATAAAGTTTCTTAAGCCCTAAATCTTCCTCTTATATCTTTCTTTTGGTGAAAACCATATAAAAATCCGTTGTGTAATTTGAACGATTTATGTATACAAGAATAGGAAGCGACTTTTTTATACCAAGTTAAGGTTTGAATAATAGTTTATTCGTCAATTACATTTGATGGTTATCTATATCTTCTATGTAAAAATATCTAAAGTTTCTATCTTAACTTGTAATGTAAATCTTGATATCAAATTTCCGAGTCTTTTTATTGGTAAAATTCAGCAATTGTAAAGAGTAATGGTTCTTCATATCCTTGTGATGTGTTTGTCTACCGGTAGCCTGGGTTGCTCTATATTGGAATATCTGTAAAGGATGGTACTGGTTCATTCATTCATTCATTCTATTAGCCAGATCCATGGTGGATCTAATGAGAATCGTTTTAAGTAACAAAGTTACTGCTAGGAATAAAATGAATATGGCTTAAACAAGTAAATGTGATTATTATGAATTCCTGACACATGTATTGCTGAAACAGTTTTATTGCCTACAAAGAGAGATGAAACAATGGACGAGGAGATAGGAGAAGAGATGCAACATCGAAAATGTTTCGTCAAAGTAAAAAAGGTGTATTTTATAGGTTATCAAATATACATATCTTGAAATCAAGATGTAATGAAAAATAAAATCATCATTAAATACATCAAGGATCTAGATAATAGATAAGCTACGGTAATACGATAAAAAAACTCGTCAGCATCAGCCTGCCGTAGTCCCATGCTGGACATAGGCCTTTCCATTACTTACTCATGGACAGTTTTGCTCATAATCACCACACAGAGCAGGCGGGTGATCCCAGGGCGTAGGTTATTGCACCGGTGACGCTGTTGCCCGTCCGTTGTGTTGGGATGGATATACCGCCATCGGTCGGTCGCCAGAGCCTCGTTCGTCGTTCAGCACCGCGTGCAGGTGAGATTGGCTAGGAGTGAAAGATTGTGGTTCGCCCCTTACACCCTTAAAAAAATTCTCAGTAGATCCATATCTTGAAATAAGGATTTGATGAGAAAATAAATTCTCATTAGATCCATCATGACTATAGCCAATGGATCTACTGAGAATTAACCCCATTGCAATATTTGTGGCAATCGTTACAAGTAGTTGGAATACTTAAAAAATCTCGCGACAGACTAGCTATATAACTATGTACTTAGATATTGTAGAGGTCTCATGGTGGCCGCTCTACGTATATTAACCGATATCGAATCGAATCGAAAATCGGCGTCGTGGTAACGAATGCGACTGCTGTGGTGGAGGTCTCAGGTTCGATTTCCGGTCGGACCAAATGATTATATGATCAGCAAATATTGGTTTTGGAGTTTGTGTTTTTATATGTATAATATGTATTTATTCACAACAAAAGTATATTTATATTTATATCAGTTGTAAAACACAAGCTCTGTAGAGCTTGGGACTAGATAGCGTTGCGTGTTAGATGTTCGAAATATTTATTATTTCAGTTAAATTATTTAGTTATAATCGAAGCTTGACTGCCTCGTTGGTCTAATAGTTAGCATAAGCGACTGCAGATCAAGAGGTCCCAGGTTCGATTCCCGAGTCGGTCTGCTGTTGGATCTTTCTTACAAGAAATTTTTAATGGCAGTGTTTGCCGCCCGTACCACGGAGAGCGCGTTAAGTCGTTGGTCCCGATTGTCATGAATATATCAATAAATCGCAATTGGCAATCGTTATTGGGATGTCAGTGCCCTGAAATATACTGACAATTAGTTTAACCTTCGAATTCAGTTCACCCTCGTGATTGCGGAGGTCAGATGCCAGTCGTTATGTGTAAAAACTGGTATTCAGACGAAACCGGTTGAACTAGCAGCCGAGACCTAATAATCTTGGGGATAGTTACGGCTAGGAAGTTTAGCCTGTTGTAGTAAACTGAAAGTTGACCTTGGCCTAATTTAGGAATTGGAGAGGGAGAGCCACGATTCGGCATGCATGGGCCGGCTCGACCGGAGTGATACCACGGCCTCACAGAAAACCGGTGTGAAACAGCGCTTACGCTGTGTTTCATCGAGTGAGTGAGGATACCGGAGGCCCATACCCCAATCCAACGCCCCCTATCCCCCTCACCATCCCCCTTCCCCCCAGGCCGCCATAGTGTGGATCACCATGCTGCATTGTTCTTTTTCGCATTGAGGATGGTGACCACCACTCTTGGATTCTGCTCATGCTTTCCATCAGGCAGGGCAGAGTCATTTTAGCAGCTTAAATATAAATAAAAAAAAATGGCTCGGATGACATTTAATCTATTCTTGTAGTAGTAAAATTTGTTAGAAACAGCAAAATGCAAACTACCAGAAATAGATTTAAATATTTATAGGTAAGTGAACTAGTTAACCAATTATATTGATATGCACGTGTAGCTCAAGGCTTATTGGTTTTCCACGTGGAAAGTGTACTATTACAACATGTTATCGAGCGTTATTTTATGGTGGATTTCGTCGTATAATTGATTTGTGCGACTGATATCAATGAATCACAGACTCAGCAGGTGTATAATTTAGAACACATTACAACACATTTATTTGAATGACTCATTTCAAATAATTAATAAATATCAACTGAATAAAATAGTCAATTATTTATATTTTAATTTCTGATGGAGGAGAAGTAACATAATAATAAAATGTTCTCCCTTTTACATACACATACATAACTCGACTATGTAAAATTTTAACTAAAATTCATACAACTTACGTCACTCGTGTCATCATTACGAATCTATTGATACCTCCATTCAATAAAATCGGTTTAGTAGTGTAGATTCTACGGTGAACATAAAAGCATTAAGAGATTGCCAAAAATGTACAGCTCTTCTCTTTAGTTTCGCCGTAGTCAGGTTAAAAGTATCATGGACTTCAATGAGCCTGCTTCTGATGAAGGCATTCTCCATTGCTTAATGGGCCCCCTTTACTTAGAAGTAGGAGGTAATATCTACAAAAAAAAATTATAGTGATTAAAACACCTACCCTGTATAACAAATATTGACAATAACAAAATGTGAAGTGGGTTAGAAAATGTATTTTTTACATTTATTGCCATTCATAATGATTTTTAAATGTAAACCCCGAAGACCCTGAAGGTTTCTCATTATATCGATTCAAGTAGGTTTTAAAGATCGTAGGTATATAGGCATGCATAATACCACAGTGAGTATTTTTATGTGGCAATCCGACACGGGAAATAAATTTAACTGTATATCGTAGAGCGCTAAAAATATGGAGCTGTATGTAATAATTATGCGTGGGTCAAGCCGAACGTATTGTTGGGATTTCCTTACAACAAACAGTTTATCACAGCCTGGAATATGCAAGTTTGGCGGTGTTTCCCGCCCGTACTACGGCGAGTTGTCATGAACATCTAAGGCAATTGTTATTTAGAAGTCGGTGCCTTCAAATAAACTGACAACTTTTTTTACGTGTGTAAACCTTGGGCCTCCACCCCACCGGGTTTGCGACGGGGCGGTGCGTCGGATTCGAACCGACTAAAACTACACGATGTGCCACTCTGCACCTGAGACGGGAGGGGTCTGGGAACCGCTTTATTACGACATCATGAAATAAACTGACAACTATTTCAACCATAGAATTCAGTTCTCCCTTACGGTTGGTGAGATCCAATGTCAGACGCTCCGTGGAATTTTTGATATTCTGGAAAAACCAGTTGAGCTAGTAGCCGACTCCGAATAATCTTGAGAATAATAAAGGCTAGGAAAATGATGATATTCAGACGTTTAAATAATGAAACAATAAAAAGACTCATCTTTATTACATAGGTAGGTAAAAATATCAACTACAGGTACCTCAATCATCACGACTTATCAAATGTCATAAATCTTATCAAATAGGCGCCAGACCGTTACAAAAATGTGATAATACAATATTATCTACTTGTTACATAGAATTGTTGAAGGTCATGCGTATTGTGGTTTCAGTGAAATAATATCGTTTACTTATGACCCCGTCTTGGCGACGTCTAGGTGAGGCGTCACTCTCCTGTCATGGAAATCTTCGTCAGTATCTGTAACACTCATAAATTAATAAAGTATTATTTTGTTATAATTTATAATAGTCTCGGTTTATATACTAGGTAAATATACTATTATATATTCAGTTTTAGGCATAAATACCGACTAACCGATAATATTTTAATAAAATAAAATAAGTGGCGTTAAAAGAAATGTCTAAAAACGCTAGACTAGTACAAGCTCTGCTCTCTCTTGTGAGTGTTAATTGTCCGAAATATTTAGTTATTTATTCTAAATTATTCTAAAAATTGCTGATTTTCACACCTAAATTTAAAGGTTAAATTTAAAGGTTAAAAATTAATCATTAAAATTTGGTTTTGAAGAAATCTATCTTGCAATTGAGTTGCCAACACGATAGCGACTTCTTTTTTTATCAATATTCACATAATCACATAATCGTTTAGTTGACATTTGGTAATAAAATAAATTACCTGCACAAAAACAAGATACGAGCGAAAATCATTGCACCTTGTTAGCAATCGAAATTTAAAATTATTATTAATTACTTTAGTAGTTTCTCAGCTTCGTAACTCCTTTCAGATTTGTATTTTGCTTTTTGTTGATACACAGAGTTCTATTTTTGAAATAATTATTTTGAATTTTTTGACTATAACGTAATTGTTTAAATATTTGTATTTTGAAGCTTAGTTATTATGCCCAGTTTTTAACCTACGAAATGTCTTGTGAGAATAGTAACAATTTTAAATGTTTGTGTTTTTATTCTATAATCCTGTAATACTAACTATTAATGTAGAATTTAAAATTTCGAAGTGAAATGTTTGGACAAAAAATAGACTTTTCAAGAAGGTTAAATAAAAAAAAAACAGTTTTTGTTTGTAATTTAAAATTAGTACTGGCTTTTAGTTGTAGTAGTAGTATTAACGGTACTTACATTTACGGTAAGCCAAATGAATTAAAAAATATATTAGCTTCTGTTCGTTATGCAACAAATATATGTGTTAATTATTACCTACATGTATTAATCATGTAATCAAGAGAATGCTGTAACCGGATTAACTCATGAACAGGCGATTGTGCGCAAATGTAACAACAAACGTATGCTGTGTAAACCAGGTTAGTTTGTAGTTAATTTCCTTTCTAGACAGTGCACTGTTTACATTAGTGATTTCTTTGCTAAGATGCCAAGATGCTATTAAAGTTATAGTGTCATTGTTTATAAACATTTTCTTGTTATTTCAGTACCTTATACTATGTTATTTCAGTAATGTTGAGAGACTAAATACGGGATATTTAGCAATACGGAGAAGCTTAATGATCATCACGGCTTATCACAGTCCACTGCTGGATTTAGGCCTCTTAAATTGCCCGCCACTTGGTTATACTTACCCATTCTTAATAGGCATGGTATTGTGGCGACTTCCACATACAGCGTCAACATAAATATATGACAACGCCATCCACCGAAGATATACTGAACTACGGAGTAACGTAGTACACGAAGAAGCTACCAATCCTGCATCGCGCAATAGAAGTTCTCGCGCCGATTAACATATATACAACTTCCCAACATCAACCGTGAGGCAGTGGCCCGCCAGGCATGATCACCTCGCCTGGTTGGAGGATCCTCCCTTTGAGTTGGAGGAATATGAAACTCGTTCCTCCACAGTATTGAAAAACTGTTTTATGATGTTTGGAAGTATCTCCTATTGTCAAATACAGTTATATTTCTACAAAAAATAACGTAACACTCCACGTGACGTCAGCATTTGTCAACCAGTGTCAATTATATCTCTTAAAAACAGTAAAGTGATTGTCGATTATATCCCAACAAATTGACCTTTATACATACGTGACGTAACTCGATGCGATTGGTGCTCAACTTAACATGGCGGATTGCTGTATTTTGTAGTTTTATTTTTATTATTTAACTATTAATCTAGCTCTAAATATGAAGTTATGATTTTTATACACTATGAATCCCATTTCATCAGATAAATACATAATTTTAGTGGTTCTTGGTTACTGTCATCGTAGCTATTATACTTATTTTATTCAAATCATAAACTAAATATAAATTTACTTAATGAATTGTAACTGCGGAAGTAAGCAATGAAACGTGGGCTTGAACTTGTCAAATTTGATGTCCCGTTTCACACATAGAACAAATTTTCTTATAAGTTTAAGTTAAATATACTATTAGAACATTTAAAATACAACATGGGTTTTCACGTATCCACAAATATAATGTTATCTAAAATGAAACTACATACTTACCAGTTTGTTTTAAATTAAATAAAGTAGGCCAAACTAGTAGGATTTATTATTACACCATTTTTTTTTTTATTTTTTACGTGCCCTCCTGCCTTCACCCCACCGGAGTTTGCGGCGGGGCGGTGTGTCGGAATCAAACAGACTAAAACCACACGGTGTGCCGCTCTGCGCCTGAGACGGGAGGGATCCGTGAACCGCTTTCTTACGCCATCCAGACCCAATTACTAATACACCATTTTTTTTTTTACGTGATGGAATGCGGGGACAGGGGCTTTGCTTCGTGTGGGACTCCTGACTAACTCGCCAGACTACCCACTAAACCACCACGGTGTGCCACTCTGCGCCTGACACGGAAGAGATCCGGGAACCGCTTTCTTACGCCATCCGGACCCCTCCCAGAATTACTATTACACCATGCCTTAATCCTCACAGTAAACTTCATAGATCGCTTGAATTGACACAAACGTGACGACTTATACAATTTCTTTCAGTGCACTTATTTATATATCATTATTATTTTGCCATTAAACTTATATTATTGTGCCACTAACCCATTGTATTCAGTTCCAAAATTAAATCGCCTGAACAAAACTGGAACTCAAACGAAATATGCCAACTTAAGCGGTTAATGACTTAGCTGTTTGAGGTCATTGATTTTTAGAACAAATCGTCTAGACTGTTAGGCTTTTGTTTCGAACATTATTTTAAAAATATTATAATAAAAACATTTTAGGTCGTGTCGCAGTTTCTGGTCATGTTCAGGATGAAAAATTTCTTTTTTTAAAGATGCTGTCACTGTGGATGTAAATTTCGAGATACTTCACACACATTTTTCGTATTCAAAACTATGTGGATACATCAGCATCAACTGCTTAACATGGGCCTCTCCCTAGAAAGGAGCTTTAGACTGTACCACGCTTACCAGATGGGTTGGTATAAGGGTTTGTATAAAGTTTTCCTGATATTATTTAAAATTTACGTAGAAGTAAATAAATAATAATGCTTATCAAATAATTAATTCTCCTCGGAGTTAATCGAAGCCACTATCTCTAACCAGCAGATCTAACTATACCGACCTACTTTAATAAGCCAAACGTTTTGTACATAAATATTGATATGAGTGATGGAATCAAATTAAAAACTCAAAACTACCTTGGGACGAGTGGTTCAGTTAAATATATCTTTATAAATTTGATCTTCTTCTGAGGGTTCATCACGTATCGGCGTGACTATACTTGAACAAATCAGAACGCGACAACTTTGATTGCTTGACGGTAATAGCCATCAGGTCTTCTTTCCTCGAAGTGGGAGAGCCACGCTTCGGTATGCATGGGCCGGCTCGATCAAAGTAATACAATGGCCTCACAGAAAACCAGTGCGAAACAGCGCTTGCGCTGTATTTCACCGAGTGAGTACGGATACTGGATGCCAATACTCCAAATCCTCCCCCTATTCCCCTCCCCACTCCGCAAAGGCCGGCAACGCACTTGTGACGCCTTTGGTGTCCCTAATCGCTTACCATTAGGCGATACGTCTCGTTTGCCTTAGAAAAGGAACTCGGGCAATAAAAAAAGCAACAGCACGGGCACGCAGGGGACGCAAATCGACTGGGATATCAAGTAATTGGACACAATAAAGGCATTGGTAAAGAAGACTAATGAAATTAAAATAAACTTAATGAAACTATTGTGGTAACTAACGTAAAATTCAAATTCATTTATGCAATTAAGTCACTTAAGACACTTATGAACGTTGAATTGAAGCTACAACTTAAAAAAATCATAGATCGACACAAACAGACTCCACAGACGTACTGTATTGTCAAGGTGAATTAGGTGAAAACGCCAAAATCCACTGCCTGCCTGCGTCGATCCACGACTTCCAGTTTCCAAAACGTCGTAAAAGTCAACTCTTCAGGTACAACAGTATTAGTAAGTATAACATGAATGGTTAACTGTATGCAACCTGTTACCACCTGAATTTAATTTTATTGAAATGGTCGAAAAGCTAATGTACTAACAAAAAAATCACTCACCAATGAAGGTTTGAGATTAAACATAGAAATCATTCAAGGTACACATCTACTTACATTCAATTGCAAAATCTACAGCGCAGCAATTACATTACGCGTACGTCGCCCATCCCAAAACTTATTTTTTGCAAGTAAACACAAGTGCGATTATGAAATTATAATGATTTGTAATCACGTTGCCAAATAAAATTTCTGACATTGATTACAAAATATTAACGATGATGTAATTCGATTAACTTTTATTTACCTACTATTGTGTAACATACTGATAAGAGCAAAATTAAAAAATACGTCATTAAAAACTTCATGTATGATACTAAGATGAATGAACCTCCTTTGAGCTGTTAAATATTACCACCTCAAAACATCAAATCGACTTATGCTATGCTTACCTATATTACGAAAAATCAATAAATAAATAAATAATAATAAATATTTTCGGACATTTTAACACAAAACGCCATCTAGTACCAAACTAAGCAGAGCTTGTAAATACTATGGGTACTAGATAACTGATATTAATACTTATACACTTTTTTTTTGTAAATACATACATATTATACATAGAAAACACCTAAACTCCGAAACAAATATTTACAGATCATACAAATTTGGTCCGACTTAGGAATCGAACCCGCGACCTCTTGCACAGCAGTCGGATTCGCTACCACTGCGCCACAGAGGCAGTCATACATTTTTATATTTAAATGTTTGTGTTTTCATGGAGAATTTCGGTGTTATTTTACTGACACAGATCCCAAAGGCTCTATTTTCATATTTTCTTACCGCCTTCACAGTTTTAACAGAATTAATTTTCATGGTATATCTTGGTTTTTAACCCTTGATTTTAATTTTGTCACTGTTTTAGGTCATAGTGGACCGGGGAAGCTTATTGACGGAGAGCAAATAGAATAGATGGAAATTTTGATGATGTAACTTTAAAAACAATCACGATAGATATAACAAACATTAGCTACGAGGATAGGCTCCAGGATCTGGAGGTGAAACCAACCGTTAACGGACAGTACTTAGGCACTGGAGAGAAAATGTTTCACAATTAAGTTACATTTATTCTCCATCAAAACTATATAGTTAATAAAAACAGGTCAAGTCAATATTCTCCAGCGTAACTCAATTAAGTACGTCTATCTTATATATCCATATCCTGCAGAACATCCTTGCAACCATAATTCAGTCCTGACACACCCTCTAATGGAATCAACGTAAGAATGGGTCAGTGTCGCGACGAAAATAACTTTATTATGTCCATAACCCTGAGAATTGAATAGGGTTGCCAATACATGTTGTCTAATAAAGAAACTGGTGTACTGAACGACGGCTTGGGGATGCCTGTCTAGCAGTGGACGTCTTTCGGCTGGGATGATGATGATGATAATAAAAATGGTTAGATGATGATATTATTCATAAAAATCTGTTCTAAAACCCAAATGAATTGGAAAATTATGACAAAATTCAACGAAAATTAATATAATAAAATGTTTGACAATTTTTCCTTATTTTATAAGTAATTTGTGCTAAAATTAGATTTTTTATATAACCTTAAACCTGGCATTATTGGAGATCATTCGTAACTACACATTATCCCATTCGTTATTACTCGAAAATTTATTGATCTAATTGATTGAAATCTAAGTTTCCTTTAAATTAGATCATCGAGAGAATAATAAGTAGTATAACAATAATAGAAGTCTTATATCTGAACCTATAATTTAAACAGAATACGTTTTCTTCAGAGCCATCAATATTTAGATCAAGTCATGCTAATAAAATACCGCTTGGTACCCTAGTAACGGAGCATATCGTAGCGGTTATATCTGAAATCATCATGTACATATATGGATATATACATAAATATATATTGCAATCACAAGTACCCGACAGATGAATTGAAAAACGTATATGTAAGCAAAAAAACATATTTGAGTTACGTCATTTCATCAAGAAATACCTGCTATATATACAAATTTATTTCTTGTTCTCAATAATTTGTCAATTTTCTGTTTTCTTTTCTGTAGCTATAACTGCTGTACACTGTTCATCCATTTTTTCTTTGGTCATTCTATACGATCAACCTATCTTTGCTACACTATATCAACTTTTCTACTCTCTCAACATTACATGTCATGCGAAACTGTTGCTGGCGCAAGCCTTAAGGTTTTGATATTTAACTGCTCATCCTAGTCACAAATTTTCACTTTAGTTACATGTCTTTCACCTGTTGTCTTTATTAGGCAGCATTTAGAATAGCATATTTATCCTTTCGAGTTGATGGATTGGTTTTGAATTGAATTCGCTGACATTATTGAGCCATACATATATATATTTATCTATAGTTCAAGTGCAGACAATTGCTTTTACTTTGAAAAGACAACAAAAGAAATCTGCTACAAGAAAATTCCTAAAAAGATATGGTGTCTGTCCTACTGCCCTAAACAAACATTTATGTCATAGCCCTTGCAATTAAACTTCAAGAAATTGTTATGTTTATAATATTCAGTAAATTGAGCTTAATTTTATAATAAGAAATTCATACAATCAAGTTAATGGGATCAATTGACTTACAACACGACAAGTAAATGCGTCACGAAACAGTAACATAATATAAACTTGTTACTGTTTTGCGTTTGTCGATGTTTTTCAATGGTGTTCCATAAAACATTTAAGTGGGTCTTGTTTACAATTTTGGCCAGAAGCTAACGTGAGGTACCATGCCTAAATGTTTACAGTTGTATATGAATCAGTTCATAACGGACTTGTTCCGGTGAAATGACATGAATCTAATTTATAATTCTGTTTCGAATTTAGATCAACTTTTTGGGTACTATTAAATTCGTGAGTGTTTACAGTGGTTTTACTCTGAGATAAATTCCATTTGATTTCTTAGAGGCGAATTTTAATTACTTTGGCACTATTTTGGCTTTTTTCAAGGTATACATACTATTCATTCCGTGAATATAAGTGCACTACGCAAGACAACTAAGCACTGCAAAGAGAAAATTTATTTAAAACAAAACAAATCTATCTCGCCAGGGTGGGATGGTAGGCTAAAACCTAATTTTTAACGAAAAGCTTTAAAACCAGCAGTAGACAATTAAAGGCTACAGATGACAAGGTTTACTGGAAGCTGCCTAAAATATCTCACAAGTTTAGGTCCCGTAATAATTTAAATTTGAAGAAAATATAATTTTTTCTTCACTTTCTTCCCTTAGTTTAAATCTTTATTATAAAGATGTCTGAATTATGTACATTTAAATCCTGATCCGAGCTTTGCTTCAGGTATATTCTTAATGCGATATCTGTGATAAACCTGTCAGTACTTCTTGAGTATATCTTTTCACAGTGAAACCGTGACCTAGAGTTATATCAATGATTCGATCTGATAACGATATCTTTTAAGGTCAGACAGTGTATATTGTTACGGGACTTACTGTGATAATCAGAAACTGTTTCAATATGAAGTCATTGGCCCAATGTTTGTGTACTAGTTACGGAATCAATGTCCGTTATTTGCTGTTATATTTGAAAAATTGATTGAATGATTAAGAGACAAACAATATTTTGTGTTTGTAGGTCTTTTTTGTAAAAAATGTCTTATAGGTATAGGTATACTTGCTTGTGATATGTACCATATAACGTTATATATGAGTTAAATAATCTGTTGTCTACCTAAAAGTAAATTTCAAATATTTAAGTTAGTAAAGATTTTTATAATACCGACAAATACGATTAATAAAGATTATAAAAGTAGAATGTTCCCATATCGGTTCCTTTAATTTGTGCTTTAACAGTTGCATTTTACGATAGCAGAACCTGTAACGGGTTTTAAACACGCTTATCTTTCAAATTATTGTTTTTGCGCAGTTGAAACTTATGACACCGTGAGTCATAAATGCGGAAATACTTATATTAAATTTACAGTACTGCTGCTTTTTTCACTCAGTCGCCGCCGGTACTCTTGCGCAAGTCGTCTCTCCATCGGGTCAAATAGCGCCCAATACTACTGTGCTCTACGGTGTGCTTCGAAAGAGGCCTATGTCCATCAGTATCGGGGTGATGATGATGATATCAATGACAGCATTCATGCTTATTTCTTCTTGAATAAAGTACCGTGAGAATACCATATTTTGGCACGAATGGGCTGGTTCGATCGGAGTGATATAACGGCCGCACATAACGCATCACCTTTATTATCGCTAGTAGTAAAGTAAATGCGTAAATGTAGAGCTAACTTGTAATACTTCTATTATGACATGCATTGCTTTACAAATGCACCAAGAAACATGAACAATAACAAAAAAATAACTCAATAGAAATATTTATCGTCAGAGTTAAATAATAATTATAAAATATCTATATAAGCCTATTAGCTTTAGCCGGCGGCTTCATTCGCACAGACGTCGATATTTTCGTCCCTTATTTTACCCCCTTAGGGGTGGCATTTCCAAAATTCCTTTCTTAGTCCTCACTCACTCCTTACAAAGAACCTACATGCAAAATTTCAGGATTCTAGGTTCAGCGGTTTGGGGTGTGCGTTGATCTCTGTGTATCTTAGTCAGTCACCTTCTTCTGATGGATAATAATAATTATAAAGATTGCATAGCAGTGATGCACACTCGTTTTATTAAATTTAAAGAGTCTCGCCGGATATCGCTCGATATATCGATGCAAAAGTATTCGATTTAATCTTGTATCGATACAAAATCGTAATCAGTCGAGTACACTGACAAATCATCACTTTCTACTATCTTCAAAATCTCATAAGTTCGTCTCCAATATCCGTGACTTGGATTGATTGAGTAAAACACCTTTATCTATATTATACACGGAACAAAGAAATATAATATGATATAATAAATGTCAAGTTGGTTTATATACAGTTCAGAAACTTTAAAAAGTTCTGCACCATTTGGATTCAAACTTTGATACGATTGACAAACCATTTCAAAGGTTTTCTCACGCTATTATTGTAACCACAATATGCCACACCAAAGTATGTCTAATGATGCTATCCCTACTTGTTTGGATAGTACGGATAGCATAACCAGCCGCAGCACCGATTTCAATACAATTTGGTATGGAGGTACTTTGATTCTTGAGGAAGGGCGTACACTATTATTTACCGCGATAATCAACTATCACGTGTGCGAAACCACTGCCAAAAAGTAATATTTCAGATATTCTAAACAAACATATCACAGGAAATTTACTGAATCTCCAAAACAGAAACAATTCACAAACCATAAAAATAATTTTACACAGCGGACATTGTGGGCATATCAAACAGGAAAATGATACGAGTCAATACGTTATTTTAAAGGGAAAACCCAGCGTTATACCAAAGTCTGTAACGTAACTGATTGAAACAATTAATTGGTGTGGTGTATAGAGAACGGAAACCGCATTAAACAATAAGATAATAGTGCCCTTGAATAATGCTGTTTCGAGTACTATAATGTGTATGTGTGTAATAATATTAAAGTTTATCCAATAGGTATTTTCAATTGACCTCTTGGTCCAGTGATTAACGAACTTGACTACTGAGAGTGGTTTGATCCCCGCCTAGGACTAACAATAATGTTAGTGAATATAGAGTTAAAACGTTTTTCGGGTCAGCTACTTGACAAACCTTGTATTTCCCATAAAAATAAAAAAAATGAATAATAAATGTTGGCCGATTGTCAGACCTACCCGATATGTACACATTTTTTTTTATTTATAAAGGCCAGCAATGCATTATTGACGCTCTGGTCTTGCATATCACTTACTATCAGGCGATACGACTGCTCGTTATTCTACTTATTACATAAAAAAACATCAGCCTATTGCAGCCCACTGTTGAATACACCCATTTCCCATTGTACGGCACTTTGATCGATTTTGGGCTTCTTGCATCTAGCTTCTGCAGCCATCTTGCTACATCGTTCACCTGACCTGTAGAAGTTCGATACTACGTTTGCCAAAAACAAAACGATTTATTAAAAAATCAATTCTCTAGAACAAATTTGTTGGACAAGTTGCTTAGAATACATGTAAAACAATAGTCATGAGTTCACGAGCAGATACAGCCCTATCTTATCACTAAGAACAATTTATTTCTAAATATAGCAGCATCTTATTTCTGTAACGATTGATCATGCTGTTGCTAATAAAACGGTGGTATTACCGTATTGTTACGTGACGTCAACCAAAACTTTTTCCGCTATTGCGCAGTATGATATCAATATTTGAAAGTTAATTGATGAAAATATGAAAATTAAGAGTTCGTTTTATTTTTCTCCTTGCTTAATGTGTATACACCACCATAAAATAGGAAAAATAACTATCGCTCCTCATGATAACCTAAAAGTCATTTGTGCCTTGCAGTTTGTGGAGTTTCCTACTCAAATCACCAGTTTTACTTAGAAACTTTAACAAAAGTCTGGATTCTGTTTTCTGTAAGCAGTTGTGTACAGATTTGGCAGTCTTGGATCGACAGACCAGAGAGAGCAGAGATCGCCATTAACTGCTAATGCTAGAAAAAAATTAACTTTATAGATTCTTGTATCTCTATACTTATATTATTTATATGTGAATAAATGATTAACATGTGTATGCCTAAACTGTTATATTTGTTTAACACTACTGAAGCTTAAAAAACCTAGGTTTCTCCTTGTCTACTTTATCTCTTCTATAAACTCAATGTACATATCTTTTTGTAATGTTTTTTTTATCACATTGTAATTGGTGTATCTAAGATTTATTTGTATAATTAGTTACTAGTGAAAATAATAAAAGCATGTTGCAAAGTATGAAACATCGTTACGCCGTTTGAATTTAAATCTTAAGTCCATTGCACAAAAAACAATGTAGATACTCGTGAAATAAAAAAAGGATCATATAATTACTAATGTTGTTGGCTTCGCATATAATGGAAAGGTCAAATTATTATCATAATATATATTTTAATTCATACTGTGCCTAGAAGTTAAAATGTAGTTATTATAAAGATGTTTTAAGATAAAAAACTTATTTTAATTCATACTGTGCCTAGAAGTTAAAATGTAGTTATTATAAAGATGTTTTAAGATAAAAACCTTATTTGAAATCACATCACCTTTTTAGTGGTAATCTACTGAAGTGATAAAGTTCATGAATTGTCCAATATTTTATGTGTCAATAATTAAATTACCTGTTATTCCAGGTTATCAGCGCCCTTCACCTAACGTTTAAATCTACATTTTTACCCCGAAAAAAGATAATTCAGTTTAGTGTTTATGATAACTTGAACCTGACCAACCGCGGATTGCAGCTAGTATGATAAAAATAGTATCAAATACGAATGCACAATATAAGAAATTAATTTAAACATTATGACATCAGTGGTGAATAAACATACACCTTTTAGACATGGTTGTACTTAAGTGGGATGACGGATTAAGAATACGGAATATGACCACCCCTATTCATTCCATGTGTGGTGTTTCATGCAAGACAACATCACAATAAACGGGCCAGCAAAGTGCATCAGCGTACTGTTGAAAGCTGATAATGAGATGAGTATACTTTGGTAAATAATAAATCTGTTTTCAGAATTGTGTAGTACATAGGTAGAAACTGACTTACACATAAAGACTTGAGAAGCTGTTGCTAGCGGGCCCAGCGCATCGTAGGTCCATTTATTACATCGCTGCGTCAGAATAAATCGGTTTCAAAAAAATATGTCAATATTTATGATCATAGTCGTCTTTCTAGAGGGTAAAACATGATAATTTTTAATACAAAAAGTCACCTTTCTATTTTACACCCAATAAAATTACAATAGTACAGGAACTTAGTGCTGGAAATTTTTGATCTTGATAAACACTGAGCCCTAATGACTGAATTTTTATAATCATAACTATCTTGACCGATGTTGTTTTTTATATTCATCTCAGATGCTTTATTTTATATTGCGAAAAGTCTATTGACTTCAAAAATACAAATGTATGAACAACTGTAAATCCTCTTAGTAGTGGAAACAGAACACAAACATGATCGGCATCAAATATATTTTGGCATTTGTTTTGAATTCTTTATTTGGCACAGAACAATAAGTCAACAGGTCTGACCCCGACTGACCTTTACCGTTATAGTGCCAAGTAGGCTATTTGAATACCAATATAACAGTTACTTAAACCACATGTTACATGTAGTAACTTATGACTTATGTAAGATGTTAGTTTTATTTAATAGGTAACATAACTGAGTTACCATCACGATGTGTTGTTTTCTAATTGAGGATCGATTAACACTTTGGGTGATGCACAAATTGTTGTTCTGGGTCTGGGTGTTCTTTGTTTCTGTTTCATGTATGCTTGCAAAGCACCCCTTTACACATGATGTATATTCCTAATGCCGTTGTCAACAGCTAGACAGAGCTCCTTCTATCGAAAGGAGGTTTTGGCTTATTATTCCACGCTGGTCAGATGGCTCGTAGGTAGTTTTTTAAAGTATTTGTTCATTTTTGCAGTGATGTCGCTCCTGTGTATTTTCTTCCCTTAGGCACCTTTTACGAAAGCCTTGGGATAAATATGGGGTGACACTTTATATAACTAACTGCTACTGCCTACAGCATACATGATAGGTTCGTTAACGATCTTCACAAACTTTGTTTCTTTTTTTAAAATACACTTCTTGCGCTAGGAACGTATTTTGTATCGCGGGAGACTTATTAACACACATGAAACAGATCATCCATACCATATACATTTTTTAATACTTATATTAACACAAGAAAGTGTGTACACGAAATTGCGATTAAAAAAATAGAATTATCATAAAATTTCTAGTTATTGAGCAACGTTCGTAAATCCATTTTAAATAAAACTTCGACAACATACACGTATAAAAGTCCGATTGCTATAATAGAAGTTCACGCTACCGTCTTAGCTTATTAAGAGAATATAGGTATGATAAAATTAAATTTATAAAAAATGCTACATTTCTTTTATCTCGTTGCTATGCGAACTTACGTATCTTTCATTTTACCTATATCAAAATCGCTATTGTACGCAGACATGACGTATAATCTAATTGTGAAACACCGCAGTTCGTGACCGGTCCGCGCACCGTGATTTTATGATGATTCAAGTGATACAATAATAAACATGGTTCCATCTGAATCTAGACTTATTAAAATACATCTAGAAATCCTGGGCCTACCTACATATCTTAGTAAAGGTTGAGAATTTCAAGAAGATTTGTGTATGTCCTTCGTTGCATAGAAGGGAATATAACCTTATGAAACCAGTTTTTTTCTTGGCCAAATCGATCGATTTAATTTATGCAATTGGTTGTTATCCAACTGCCTCAGTGGCGCAGTAGTATTATATGCGGTTGCTGTGCTTGAGGTTTCGATTTCGAGTTTTCGGTTGAGTCTCGGGTTCGATTACCGGGACAGACCAAGTGTTTATATGATCTGCAAGTACTTGTTTCAGAGTTTGAGTGTTTTCTATGTATAATATGTATGTATTTACAAAAGCGGTATATATGCATTTATATCAGTTGTCTAGTAGGTTAGCTTGGGACTAGATGGCGTTGTGTATTCGATGTCAGATGTCCGAAAATACTAAATGTCATACAATTGTCAAATGGTATTCTAACACCGAGTCAAAGCTTCATGAACAACAAGATTTACAAAGCCCGAAATCCATCATCTAAAAACAAGAACTTTATTAATTTTGTATGACACCAATAAGCAGTATACGAATGTCCTTATATTCTTTTCCCTTTCTGTAGCTAGGTGGTATAAAAGCTTTCATTATACGATGTCTCTATTAAAGAAAATTCCATGACTCTCCTCCAAATGTTATATTTTATTTCAAAAGGTCACATAAATTTGATAATCTAAAACACCCCAATGAATATTCTCCTTTAACACAAAACACAGGTGAAAGCATAAAATTAATCGCTAAATACAGGCGATACGGACAGACAATACTTTGGTATGGACACAAAAGGCTTTTGTTCGTGCTCTGCGGAGTCTGTCCTCGATAAACGTGTATAGTTTTCGACGTCATCGAATTATATTCAGATCTTAGGCGATGACGTAGAAGCTGATGACATAGTCCAATGGACATCGACATGTGATATTCTTGTGACATAATATATTGGGCCAAAATAGTTGACGATAAAAAACTGTGTCATGTGTTTATATCTTTGTTTTTTTAAATCGGTTGTGATTACGTTTTATGTGTGTACTTGCGACATACGAGTACGTTGAATTCAATAACGGATACATTGAAGTAGGTCCAAGCTTTTTTTAAATAATAATTGTTCATGTAATAAATAATTTTGTTGTTTTAATTTTATTACCTAGTGGTAAGCGATTTTCGCCGCCCATTGACACCCGCAACACCAGAGGCATCACAAATGCGTTGCCTTTTGGGGGGTGGGGAGGGAGATGGGGGAGCGATTGGGGTTTTACAACTGTTTTACACTGCGTGCGTGCTTTTCGAGCGAGCCCATTCATGCTGAAGCGTGGCTCTCCCACAGTAGACTACACGGTTAGGATTAGCTCCAATTTGTTTGAATACGGTAAAAATTTTGTATGACTCTAGAGGCTCGACTTTAACAGTTTTTGTACTGGTTCAATATGAGGCAGGTGGTCGCTTGTAGGCAGTATCTTAAAAAGATAAGAAGTTACATCATTGATGTAATAAAATAAGTATACTAAGTAATGTTAAGTGGTGCAACTTTGCACTTCTTCTAAAAATGTGACTAAATCAAAATTATTTTTTTAATGCAGGCGTATTTAAAATTGGAATCAGCTTATTTACATTAATGCAATGTCTTATTTACAAAAGGATTAGATAAGTATTTACAGATTACCTCGTAAATTTAAGCAAAAGTTTGACGTAGCATTTATGTCATGATTTCGAATTCGGACGAAATAAAATCAGAAACTCAGAATTTAATCATTTTTCAGCTCTATTTAGCAATTTTGTTAGCTTCAAAGAGATTAAAATCTCATAATTTAAAAAAACCCTCTCCTGAGAGGCCACCCCAGCACAGCAGTGGGACATTATGGGTTGTTAATGATGATGAATTCAAAAAACCAACTTCTCCGACTCACTGATTGACTGTAGGTTTTCTTCTGATTAGTTGACAAAGCTCTTCATAATTTTTCCAGCCAGTGGTTCTTTGAACTTCAAAGAAACTATCACTTCTGTCTGAAAAATAAACATTTAGAACATTAAAAGAAAAAAAAAATGTAAAAAATATTACCGTCCTAGAAACCAGTGCCTGTCTCATTTTTATTCCGATAACTTCATTTCCCGTGAAATGGCACAATTCTAAATAAAACACATCTATCACAAAATAAGACACGAAAATGGGACTACGATACAGTATATTACCGTTAAACTAAATATGCGGTTACTATAGGTTTTATTGTTTATTTGGGTTTGATCAAAGGACCCAATAAATTGCTACCAACACAATTAGTTATTGTGTCGGCTATAACAATAGGGTAACGTGAACAGACCGGCAATGGATGCTGAAAAGATTGCCACGTGCTTTTATAGTTTACTGTCTACATTGATTTCTGTGGTTTAGGAATTCGTTCAATAAGTATGTCAATAGCAGCAATGGACATGACCGAATGCGTTTTCGTGTACAGTAATGTCTACCGCTTATTCTTAGTATGACTGTGTTGATGTTTTTTCAATATTGACCACAATGGATTGTGTAACCTTTGCTGGTTAGTTACAGATACGCTAGAGTAGTACGTGGAAAACTAAAATTCTTTACATTTTTAGCATTCATTGAAATGGATAGTTTTAGAATGTCCTCAAAAGATCACGAAGTTGTTTATCTATAAAAAGCTTTTCTAGAAATTAATTAAATATACAGGTCACCAGTTAACCATAAATATTAAATATCATCATACTTATATATTTCTAAATACATACATACAATATATGAGTATAATGTACAGGTATCATTATATAACGATATGAGGCGATGAATATCAAATTTCAATATTTGAGAGAAATTTCATAGGTAATTTTATAATCTCATCAAATTTTTCTCCACCAGAAACTCTTGTAATAGGTAATTTAATGTACATAAATTAGGTACTATATATCAGAAGGCAAATGTTGATCGATGTAAATCATATTCTAAATTAGAAATAGGTACTAGGAGATGGTACATACATAACATAATTATATCGTCAGTAGAGGTACGCAAAAGGTTGTTGTTAGTAAAATGGAAGTAATACAATTTTTCCGGTCATTCAATCTATTTTAATTTTTCTTTAAACTATTAATTATACCCTTCAGTATCAAATGATGTTCTCCTAGCCGATTACGGCCACGGCGGCTAGTCTCAACGCAGAGCAGCCAACTACGCAGGAGATATTATAGTGGACAAGTGTGTGCGCAAACACAGGCGCACTCTCTGTTCTCTCACTCTCATTATCCGATGGGACGATTAACCGACACGATCAGGGATAGATCAGGCGCAAGGCCGACAGCGTTACGTGCTCTCCGAGGCGCGGAGGTTCAGACCCCAACTTCCAAACTCCGAGCTGTTATTAGGTATTTATATAATCAAAAAAACTCAATAACACTTTTGGTCGGAGTATCAAATAGGTATTCGGTGGTGTTGTAGTTAAGAGATCACAAGTAACTAAACATAGTCTGTTGGCAATCTCTTTCAATATTAATTTAGGAAGAATTTTACAACTTAAATATTACGTTGTTTGTTTATCTTATGAGACCAATAATAGTCACGAAAAGTCTGTAAAAAAGTCTAATAGAATCCGTTGCAACAACAATAAAATCACTTTCAAAACTTATCGTACTTTCAAAAAACTACTCAGATATTTCGTGAGGTATTCTCTAGTAATATAAAAGTGCAGTGTATTTAATATCTTTAAAGGAACGATTATTATATATATATATGTAATTTGAATCTCGAAAACGGCTCAATGCAGGCGATTTGGGGGCAATAAATCGATCCAGCTAGGAGTAATTTTTGGAAAATTTACCAACAAAAAAAAACAGAGCAAAGCTCGATCACCCAGTTACTTCATATTAAGTAAAACAGTTATAAACTATACAACAAACATATTAAGAATATGTTAATAGAAATATGAAAATTGATACTATCATTATTATATTAATACAGTATAGATAAGAAGAAATACGTAAACCACTTTGTCCTGTGCCCCAAATCTTTCTTATCAGAAGTAAATCTCATATTACATTTACATACATTAATGCATAATTATATATTATATAAGTTGTCGCTTTCGTCATAGCACTATCTATATGTGTTTTACATATTTATTATTTCTAAAATTACGAATGTGTACAGATACATCCAGATCTTAAAAATACTTAAGTATAATTAACTACGAATTCAATATCAACTTTTCTGTATATAACCAACTTAATTTTAATTCATCAAGTAAATATCATAAAGATAATGGCGTAATTTAAAAAACAAATATTCAGATTGCTTTCCATGACGTTGTATAGACTAGAAAAATTAACTTAGGTTCCTCACTATTCTAACTAGAGGCGCTCATAGCCCAGTTGCACTCGGTGATTACAATTACCCAGGGTAAGCAACGGCGGCGCGGTCAGTACCTGGATGGGTGACCGCTGATGGCATGTTAATGGTAACATGCTTATGGAAGCGTCTCCGTGATTACACGTTAAGCAGTCGGTCTCGGTTGTTATCATAGGATAACAGTCGTGAAGCTTAGTTGGAGGCCTTTGGGCGACTTAAAAACATCCAATGGCAAGATTACGTAGCCACAACGTAATCTTGCCAGTCCCCAACACGCACTTGGCCAGCGTGGGGACTTATGACCTTAACCCTCTCCTGTGAGGAGACCCGAGCCCAGCAGTGGGACATTATAGGTTGTTGATTGATTGATTAAAATAATAAATAACAAGATTCATCACACAAGATTGACCGTGGGAGAGCCACGCTTCGACATGCATGGGCCAGCTCGACCGGAATGATATCACGGCCTCACAGAAAACCGGTAAAAACCGGTGAAACAGCGCCTGCGCTGTGTTTCACCGAGTGAGTGAGGATACCGGAGGCCCATATTCCAACCCTTCCCCTCATTCCCCTCCCCCTCCCGATCCCTCAAGGCCGGCAACGCACTTGTGAGACCTCTGATGTTATGAGTGTCCATAGGCGGCGGTAATCGCTTACCATCAGGCGAAACGTCTGCTCGTTTGCCCACTATTCCATAAAAAAAAATACAACTGGACAGATGGTGGAGTGCATTAAGCGTTCCGCTCAACACTTTCTACTGCATGTGTGTACCTACTGGTTTCAAATCAAAACAAATGATATAGGACAACAATTTGGGGTCGTCTCCATGAACGAGAGAATCGCAACGTATCCGTACTTCTTTCGTCGGGTTACGAAGATAATATCGCTACGATTCTTCAACACGTGGAGACATCGCACGTCAACAATTTGTGGATATGATCCACAAATTGTTGATCTGAGTATTCTTTGTGTCTTTCATATATGCTTTTTATGTATGGGCCTGCCAAAGGGACTTTACTCTGCCTGATAGAAAGCATAACCGGAATCCAAGAGTGGTGGTCACCAAACTCATTACGAATGCATAAAATGTAGCATAGCGAACCACACCACGGTGGCCTATTGATGCTTGTGCATCTTTGGGCCACATGTGAGTCATGCACTCACTAACTTAGAGTGACAGCACGAGTACTGTCACTTTAGGATGATCTTCTGTGCGAGTGAGATGTGCGTGGGTCTACTACCTTTGATTACAGAATGCCTCATGACACAGGAATATTCCAACTGCAGGAGTCTTTTTTAACACAAAAAAATATACAAAGTATAAAATATCAAGTAACCATTAATGAGTAGAGATAATCTAAAGTAAAATAAAAAATCGTAATTGTCAACTTCCACAATTCGAATTCATTATCGTCACTTATTTGACATTAAATTCTTCTTGAGGGATATTGATGAACAGGAAATCATCATCTTCAGCATGCTAGTTTTTTTGAGTTTGAATGAAAGTAAATGTTATCCCCATATAAGGCTGTATAGATCCTGCGATAAGCACAACACATAAAGTTGACCTTACCTTTACTGGCCGATAGCGCAGACTGAACTGCGCTTGCGCACTTTTACTTTAATCGATGTTTTCATATATTTTAGCAATAATGCGTGACCATATAAGGCCATGTAATCAATATTGGCGTTAAACAATCAATATTTTAAATTTAATAAAAAAAGAGTATTTTAAATATTCAATCGGAGTATTTAATTTATTTCTTATGGAACCGTGTGGTGATGGATCAAGAGGATGTTTAATACTCTTATTTATCCCGTGGATATACATGAACCGACTAAGAGAGTAAACTAGACAAAACAACAGAAGAAAACCTTGAAAGAAACCTTTTTTTTACGTGGAAACCCCTTCGGGCCTTCACCCCACCGGGGCTTGCGACGGGGCGGTGTGTCGAAATCAAACTGGCTAAAACCACATGGTGTGCCACTCACACACACTTATTGCAAAAGCTCTCGCAAAAAGAAAGTTAGATTTTATTTTCTCATACACATCATATCAACAGCTGTTAATATTTCTATATAAATGAATATCTGGAAATAGGGCTCTCCTTTTTCTCATTAGGGTTCCGTACTTCAAAAGAAAAAAATGGAACTCTAATAGGATCACTTTTTTGTCTGTCGTTCAATCTTTCAAGGCCCTTTTTCCCAGGAACACGTGAAGGTATCAAGCTGAAATTCATATCAAATACTCAGGTCTACTGTCCCTTGGAGCTATGAAAAAATAAAACTGCTAAGCCAACGCAATCCAAAGATACAGCCGTTTATGCTGAAAATTTTGGATACTCGCAACGGAATCAAAATGTACAGGGTACATCCCGTGAACTAAGAATCTTGAAATTTGGTAGCACATATAAAGGAAAAATACAGGTTTGTATGGACCCTTGGTGCACGAGTCCGACTCGCAATCGGCCGGTACTTTTTTAGCGACCTTCCGCTGATAATAGCGATGACAGGTTAAGACTAATAAAAAAAACAATTGGTAACTCCTACCGTTAAATGTTTTATGCAAGAAAAGGTCGATTGGCTTCAATCTATTGTCTATTACAGGGTAAATTACGACGTTAATATACCATGTGGTCATTACATAACCGTCTTGTTGAAGGTTTTCATTTCATTATGATTCAGCAGTTGGCGGTCATATTACCATACATAGTTGTAAAGTTATCTGACAACGTAAATAATAATGTATAGTTTGATTTTAAAGGGTATTATAATTTAACAGCTGGATGGCGCTTAACGCGTTTTGTCGTTTTTTTTCGTACTCTGTTACAAATTATAGTTAAGGCAAAATACCAACGAAATAGCGTGATTTTTACTAAATAAGTACTGACTTCAGTGTGAGTTAAAAATGTGTATTAAGTGCTAAAGGCACGTCAATAATATTCACTGGTTTTTGCATCAATGGTTAGTAAAAATCTTACAAAAATCAATAGTAATACTATGTTAAATAATACATTACATCGCATTGAATTTGAAAATTAAATCAAAATATATCTACAGTAAACATTAACCACGATTACGTAGGTATTATAATACCGAGTGGGTAAATTTACATAAATGGCGATGCTTAATACCCAAAGCATGGCGGCCATGCTTGGTGTTACGATAAACCGTTAGGATATTTTATTCATTCAATTCATGCAACAATTGTCCCACGATACAGCACACCTGGACACCGAAATTTAAGCAAATAACTTTTTGCGTGTTTAGTTTCCGAACTTTTGTTGTCGTCGCCGACGATTTATGAAGTAAATTCGGAGAACATCAACGGGTATCGAAAGTGAATCGATTTATAAACAGCTGTGCAATTTTTGCAGCAATCACGTTTTAGAACGTGATTGAATTTCATAAATCAAACGTGTTACCTATTTGATTTATTGAAACATTTACCATTTAGATTAAATTGAGCTCAAAATATTTGTAGAAGGCATAGGTTAAAAATATCGACTAACAGTTAAAAAGTTATTGATTTTTGTTACGGCATGATTCCCAGAATGATAACTGTGACAGTGATTAGAATTCTGGGAAATACGCGATGATTCATTACACATTAACCGCATTTTTTACCTCTAATAATAAAAGCAGTCAAAATAATTTTGTCTATATTTTAAATATGTATAAGGTATATCTACATATATTAATTTTATTCCTACGTTGTGAATAACCTAAACACGGTTTAAAACAGAGCCGTGATTAAAAATGCAGGTGAAACTAAGACTAAAATATATTACTATACAAAAATGAAAAAACCACGAAGTTTGGGATCAAATGGTCGCGTGTGAAGTATGTTAAGTTATTAATATTATTTCTAACTAGGTATAATCCTGCCGTGTTCTCAATTACATTTGGAATTGGGATAATGTGTAACATTATAAAGGTTTTTAACTAGTTTCTTTTTTTTAGAAACTTACATGACGTCAATCCTCCTGTATGAGTGTGTATGTGTCAGTGTGTGTATGTTCTGAATCTAATCAAGAATGAGGGAGTAGATTAATTGAAATTAAAAACGTATGTATATCCATCCTGTGATTAAAGACACCACTAGTACAAGAACATAAAGCAAAATCAAAATTCAGCAGTCTCCAATATTGCACTACTGGACACAGTTCTTCTATAAAAAGGTATAACAGCTTCTCAATCAAATCATTTATTCAAATCAGGCTGAGTGCCAGCACTTTTTTAACTTCATTGTTCACATAAAGACAGTCACCCATAAACTCTTCGCCTGCAATAATTAAAATAAAATACACA
Source organism: Hyphantria cunea (assembly GCA_003709505.1). Lineage (NCBI taxonomy): Eukaryota > Metazoa > Arthropoda > Insecta > Lepidoptera > Erebidae > Hyphantria > Hyphantria cunea. The sequence continues at coordinate 3,383,784 of PKRV01001177.1, forward strand.
CGCTATTACCCGATAAAATAATCAACATTTTCGCAAGCAATAACTCGAGACAAAGCCTGAATATAAAATAAATATAATTGTTATAGGCAGTTTAATCCGGTTTTGTTTACGTAGAAAAAACTTCCGCGGATTTTAATAAGTCATAATAACTGGAATTATCTGCACCTCGGTAGAACGTTCATTGGTTTCACAACTGTCATTTAAACTTAATATATATAACTATCGAATCTAAAGTACCAGGTATACGAATGTCGTAGACTTCCATTTTACGAGGGAGTGCCATACTCTAATACTTATAGTCCAGGCTCGAGCGGAGTAATACCTCAGCCTCATAGAAAACTGATGTTAAGAAAAGATTTAATTGATTTTCATCGATCATGTCAGCCCCTTTGATCAACAGGCAACTGTATTGAATCTCTTTCTACAATCGCTAACAAATCTATTCTCTTGTATTATTTTGTTTTGATCACGTGTAATAGTGTTGAAAAACACTATCCCCATACATTTATTAGTTTTCTATTATTACGTGTTTACGTTTGTAGAATATCAAGTGGCTAAGAGGGGCTGGTGTCAAGCCATTCATTTGTCGATTTTCACCGAGCGTATCAGAACCAGCGGGGTATGGGTAACTTCCTTTGTTATTTTACTTCGAATCGAAAGACTTCATATATACGGAATTAGATTTCTTTCAATAATTAAATGAGAACTTGAGAATATATTCAAAACCTGAGAAAAATAAGTGTTGACTGTTTTTTCGAAGTTAATAAGAACTTAGTTTGCATGTCCAGAAAGATCTACAAATGTAGGGTATTGTCAATAGTAGAAGTGGCAAAGATCGGTAAACCTACAAACAACCTATATGTGTAATAAATTACATGCAATAAAAGACAATTGTCTGGTAATAATTTTACAAATAGTTATATAAAACTAGTGGTTTGGTAAAATAAACATTTCAAATAAGCTACCAATTACTTTACTATATTACTATAGAACTAAAGATATGAAACAAGAAACTACTATTATATTTGAATTAATATATATTTAGGCTGACGTCGTACCAGAAGGTACCGTTAATTAGGAGCTGTAATAAATTATATTTATATAAATGCAATGAAAAGATCGAAACTTGGACAGAAATCAAATGCGTATAACACTAATGGAATCATTTTTATATACAGTCTATGTATGGTGTTATTTTTGGAGTATCTACTACTGATTCAGTAAAGACGGCGCAAATCAGACACTATTTCTGGCTCAACTAAACTAATAAATGTAAGGTTACAAGTCAATGTTCTAATTTTAGCACTCAATCATTGCTTTTGATACTAATTGTTCTTCTTTTTCTTCGGGTGCCTCTTCAATCTTGAAGATTGGCCAGGCGGATAGTTTATCAATAGAGGTGATACCGGTCTTCTCTCGGATTTTATGTAGCCACGATTTTTTCCTTCGTCCAGCACGTCTCTTCCCTTCCACCTTGCCCATCATTATCAGTTGAAGAAGCATATATCTTTCGTGCCTAAGCACATGGCCGAGATATTCAATTTTGCGCTTTTTGATGTTTTGCATTAGTATTTTGAGCATGTGGTCGCGCAGGAGCACAGTATCGTTTCTAATATTTTATTACTAATTGTTACCAACCTCAAAAATATCCCTGAGATACATAAGAATATGAAGTATCATCACACCTATTTTTACATGGTGATGATGTAGATCCATAATCGTGACTGTTATCATCAACAACATTACTAAGTCTTACGTCTTCTGCTGAATATATGCCTCTCCTTAGCAAAGAGGCTTTGGCCTACTATACCATGTTGTCCATAATTAACAAGAATCTTTTCTTTTGTATTTATACTTTTTTGACGTATTAATTTATATTATTCTTTCCTTATAAATCATTTTTACGGCATAGTAAATATATATATAACTGTATACTCAGTCTTGCCATAAATATTGTTACAAATAAGAACTTCTTTTTTTATTGTAGGTAACGTTTGTTATTATTACAGTGTGTTAATTTAATGCTTTAGCATAAAACAAATATAAATATATAAAGCTTGTTCCAAGAGGTCTCCATTAGTGCAATATAGTCCTATAAACGTTGAGGCCAGTGGTCAATAGCAGCGCGCACTCTTCCTATGGGAAAAATCTTCATAGTCAATCATATGGATTGTTTCAGGAACTCCAAATTATAATCATTTGTAATAAAATTCTCATCCGTCCATAATTTTTCTGAGACCTCCCTTTGCGTACCGCTTAAGTAACTACTTTTGAGAGAAGTTTTGGTTTTACCTATTCTTATTTTAAAATATCAGTAAAGAAACGACCAATGCGTCTCTTAAAGGAGAGAAGTTTTGGTTTACCATCCTATTCTTTTTTAAATTATCAGTAAAGAAACCACCATCCGTCGCTTATAGGCTGCAAGTCCGCGACATGGTTCTAGGTGCTATCTTTATCTCTCGAGATCAAATCTTTTGCTTTCGGACAGGATTTCTTCGAACTCTTTTCCTCACTGCTTAAATCGTCTTTTTCGTACAAACACTACGTGAACAGCCAAATTTTTCTATCACAAACAAAGGACGTTTTATTGTCCTTATCAATAGCCCAGTACACAAACATTTTACTAATACCAAGCGTATGGAGAATTTCAAAAATTGTGTTTGGTTCCATGCCTACATTCTGTAATGCAATCACAGCAATTCGGTTCTCTTTATTACCCCACTCTATTTTAATATCACAAAGTATTTTGCAATAAATTGGCGCGAAAATAAGGAAACACATTGAACAATCGTTTAAAAATTAAAGACTCCAAATTCAAAAGTTATTTTATATTTTATTTATTTTTTAGTATTTATGGCCAGACTAAGTAGTTTATAAGCCGCAACAAGACTTTTAACATCAAATATAGAGTTCACTAATTAATTCGGGAAAGCATACTAAACAATAGTTAATTAAATATTTAATGTGCAGACGATAGTTCACGACTCGTCTTGTTAATTAAGAGTCAGTGGACTGCGTCCTCGAGGCCACGTGTCACGCACGTGGTAACAGTATGGCACAAACGTGTAACAATCTCATTGTTCGACAAGTTTGAAAGAGATATATCAAATCATATTGGGTGATAAAATTATAAATATGTGTAATACAATTTTCTTTACTTCTTCTTTCTACTTATTTTCTGCGGTCTTCTGTCACGTGTGAATATGTTGTTTTGAATCCCTCAGGAACAATATCTTCAGTCCACACACCAACCGTATTAAATTCTATTGGTTTTTAAAAACATTCAACACAACATGCGTTGTTTTTGCTCTTCTTCTGTGTTTCTACACAGCGTTCAGACTTCAAAACAGAAGTCATGTAATTTATTGACTACCCTGAACAGGTTTTTTTCTCACTCTAATGAGATAAACATAATTGCAACAACAGTATAAAACTGCACCAGCCCAGCAAGCACATGAAAATGGCGTAACTGTCCAGTCAAATCAAAGTATATAGATAAACGCTTCCAATTACAAAAAAGGATTTTGTTCTTCTCTATACATTGTATAGGATACTAAGGCTCAACGTCATCATACCTCGCTTTTGTTAAATTATTATTTTCAAGTTATAATGGAGATATTAAATTCAATCGATCTGTGTGGTGTCGGATAAAGAGTAATAAAGAGTAGAAAGTGCCACCAATCCCTATTCGTCCCACGAGTGTCGTAAGACTACGCAGGACTACATCAATACAAACAGTCCTTCTGGCCAGCATAGTATACTAAACCTCTTTTCTAACGATATGCAATAGTCTATCAAAGCCCGTTATTAATTGAAATTCGATCATTAATTTCATTGTTTACGCTACGATATATAATTAATTTTAAACATACGAATTTATTCTTATTATTCTCATTCGTGTTGTTGTCGTGATCGAGGTTCCCTGGTATTACGTAAATTAGGTAAATGAACGACATTTGACATCTTTGTGCGTTTAGCATTTTAACTGTCAAAGGTATGGTAATGTGATGCCAGTCATTTGTTGACAAGACTGTGAGATTCGTGTAAAATCAATACTTTTTTGCAGTTCCACTTTTAAAATATGTCAAAACGTAGGTATAAACTAGTTTTTAACATGACAACATAAAACTTTTTCGGCGAAACAAAATAAACAGGTGAATTACCCGTGGTTGTTCATACTCAATATGCTATTTATGTAAAGAATAGAAAACTTTAAAAGTGACCTTCACCGATTCGGACCAAAACAGTCATCTTTTGTTCTTTCATTGCTAACTTAAGTCACAAAAACATATATTTTTAGCATACTACGGTTAATAAACTATTTATGATGACTGATTGGCGTGACTGGTTTATCCCTGGTTTGACCTGTGTTTGAGGTATGTAAATATAGAAGATAGTTTCTGGCTTAACTAAAAAAAATATACATACATACATACAATCACGACTTTTTCCCAGAGGGGTAGGCAGAGATCATTGATCTCCACTTACCACGGTCCTGACCCGCCTCTTTTGCTTCGTCCATATTCATCAATCGCTGCATGCTTACTCGTCGGTTCCTGGTGTTCTTCACATTACTCTGTTACAGAAGTTGACAAAATGAATTTCAATTGAATTTTTCGTAAAACATTTATGTGTACATCTATATACCGAACTTCTGTATTAAACGTTGCCAATATAATTATCTGTTCATTATGTACGTGGTCTTTTTTAAGAGCGTTCAAATGAAATGCCTGACCTAATCGCTTCTTTTTAGTCGCCGTATATCTCTCTCTCTTTATATATATATTTAATACAATATAACTGGAACAATTCAGTGTTCTGAATTTTGATTCCAAAGTAGTGGTTTGTAAACCACGAACTGTTTAATGATAAGACATCGTAAATAAAACTCTTTAATCAGAAATAACTGTCGTAGTATCATAAAGAATAAATGTTAATTAGTAATTTCTCTTAGCCACGTAATGTGCAAATAGTAAGTGAACACAGAAAAGTTCTATGATCTGAATTCAGTCACGAATGTCACCCTCATCTTATAAAAGAACGGGGTTACATCGTTGAAAGTTACTAAGTTCGTGTATTTCAGTAATTGTATACTGAAAATAAATCTACAGACCCAATTTCACCTAATGCTAGCGTGTAAGTAACGGTTTGAGAAAGGATTCTATCTTGAGCGGGAAACTGTCAAATTATAAAAGCAAATAGCGTTATAGCGGAGATACAGTACCGTTAAGCCAAAAAAAACAGCATTAGTGTGCTCTGAAGCATGGACGATTCTAGTAAAGTAATATATACGTTTAGAACGACGCAAATCAATTTACGCAGTAAGCACAAGGTTCTTTACTGCAAATAGGTAGGTTGGAGTAATTATAAAATCACTTGCATTGTTAAGACTTTATAACTCATTCGCAAATAAGAAACTAGCTGTCAGTTGCCAACTGGATATGTTTTTTATAATCTTTCAACATCTGATTTTATTGCAGCAATATAATATAATTTATACCGTGGGAGAGCCACGCTACGGCACGAATGGGCCCGCTCTACCGGAATGAAACAAGCGCTTGCCCTGTGTTTCAACGAGTGAGCCCAAACCCAAACCGCTCCCACAATCCCCATTCCCATACACCAATCCCTCCCCCATTACCCAACGGCTGGCAGCACACTTGAGACGTTACTGGTATTGCGGGTCTCTATGGACGCATGTGACGGCTTACCATCAGGCGATACGTCTGCTCGTTTGCCCCACGCCTGTTCCATTATAAAAAGCAACTGATTACTGATATTTTTATCATTTCCAGCCTTTCATCATCATCATCACCTTAAATAGTCCACTGCTGGATTTAAACGTCTCCTTAAAGATGAGATTTTTTATCTTTGTTACCTCAGAACCTTTGATTGGATTGACTAGGTGAACAGATTTGGATGATACTTTTTATTTAAAGCTTCCCATTTGCTCTCATTTCAATTTGGTCTAGTTTTATTTGTTATAATTAAAATTTTATTTGTTTATTATTATACATTTAAAATAGGATAAATAGGGTACATTTACAGTATTTAATTAAATCATAATTCGTGTTTTTTTGCTTTAGAAAAATTATAAAAAAAAAACTAACTCATAATGCTGCGCCAGCAACGATCGCCTAGCAACGAATTTCGAAGCATTAATTATTTTACAAATAATTTTACTATCTAAATAATAATTTACCAGACGAAATACGCATACACAAATACGATACGTTAATGAAAAAAAGGTTTTATAAAGAAAAAATGTCGCTTTGTCATGTCCTATTACTCTTATCAAATAGTAAAATAAATAGGAAACAACAGTCAATTATATGCTTAAAGTTGTTTTTTGTACATTAACCTCAAATTTGTCAGTGAAACTTTCATATTATGAAGTATAAAAAGACTATTTTATTTATTTTCTACCAAAATTAACTTCTTAATTATGTCATTATTTTGTATCAGCTTTCGTCTGCGTGGAACTTAGTCCCCGAGTACATTAATTCTTTAATTAATCTAAGATATTCTTAATAATATTTTTGGTACCAAATTGCGTCTAAATAAATGCAGCAATTAGATTGTGATTGAATAACAAACTTTCACATTTATAATACATTTAATTCGAATCTAAACTTTAATTTTGATTACGTACGTCCGATGGAGGAAGTTATTCTAGTCTGCAGGAGACCACAATGATATTTATATTGTTATTCTTTGTTAAGCAAACTGGAACAAAACATCCTGCAGGACCTAAGAGATAATACAGATACTCTTAAAGAAAATACCTATCTTAGCAGTAGTTATGTTAAGTTATATGCTTGACTTCGAGCGGCACGACTTTAAAATATCCTTCAAACACTACAAGATATCTAGTACCATTACCATAGTCCTTAAATGTATGGAGAGGAATCAAAAGGCTTAAATTGCAAGTGTTTAGTTCTGTATATATTTAGTCTTATAAAGAGTTGAAACATATATTTTCATTTGTTTTATTCGCTTTTTTATTTAATTTTTGTTTTAATTTTTATGATTCATTTACAAACAAACTTGAAGGAATCTAAATACAATAACATTCCATATGTTGATACAAATACCGTTTATTATTCAATTTCATGACCACAAGTGACAGTTAGTCAGTTTATTATAAGAGTTATCAACGTTTATGAAGAAAACAAAATAAGGTCAACGTCCTACACTTCCAGTCGCGATGCGAGGCGAATAATCTTAATTATAGAACAATCTAGATGAGTCTACAATAAACACATTAAAAGCGCCTTTGAATATTAAGAAAACAGGTTCTGTGAAGGCCAAGCTTTCAAAATTAGAATTATAAAAAAATCACAATAATAATATTTACACTTTTGTTTCTTTAAACTACCGTTTAGTTTAAATTAAAATAAAGAACTTCCTTTTGCAGTGGACTACAAGCCGGTGTTTGACAGCGAAAGCTGGAGAGGTCCAGTCATCGATCACTGGCCACATAATATAGAATTAAAGAATTTTAGTCTGTTTACTTCCCATCAAGAATCATTCAAATCAACAAAAAATTGACATCACTTATATTATTCTAAGCTATCACACCTCATTGGAGTTAACTGCTACACATAAACCTTTCCCATTAGTTTGGTTAATAAAATTGAATCCTGGATGAAGTTTTGTAAATAAAAGTTGGCATATTATGGAGACCTAAACGTTTCCTTTACAGATCTGTATAGATCTCAGCATATTAAAATTCTATTGTTCTGATCTGCCGATTAATCCCGCTTAAATTTTTTTTTTATATAATCCGTCAACCTCTTGTAAAACAAGAGTCCTTTTTCTGCTGTAATAATATTTTCCTTTTGCAAATTTTAGTTTTCCTCTTTGTTTCTTTTAATTACTTTATTGCAAAGTTTTCTCGCAAAGTCTAAGAATGCGGTTCTTATTTCCTTACTTGGAACTTTCTAGGAGGTGTGCCTTCGCTACTTACTAGGAGGTGTGCCTTTTCCTTTTGCAGCTGTACCCCAAGGCGTTGCTCAGCCTCGTGCCGTTGTGCCCCGAATACGGGGTACTCGAAAATTATATGCAGGACGGTCTCCGCCTGGGCTGGGTCGCAGATACATGACGGGCTCTCCCGACACTTGAAGCGATGCAATATTGGGAGAACCCCCCATGTCCCGTCAGTATCTGCGTGGCAACGCCTTAGGGGAAGATCTTCTGCACCAAGCAGTAAGCATCTCCCGCGTCCGGGAAGAACACTTTCGTGACGGAGGCGGTGTGGCCCGACTGGTGTCAACGATTCCATTCGTCGAGCGATTCGCTGCAAATCTGACGCTTGACGAATGAAATCGGACACAGGTCATAGTCGAGCTTCCTCCGACACGAAAGTGCTGCTTCTTTAGCCAATTGGTTGGCGCGCTCGTTACCGTCGATACCGGCGTGGGCCTTGATCCAGAACAAAGCTACACGTTGACCTTGGATCAATGCCTCGCTGAGGTTTCAGCGCGCCTTGGTAGTGAGAAGATGCAGGGTCCCGGGGTTCTCATCGTCTCCAGCGCCGCCCTCGAGTCGCTGTAGATGCCGCAGCTTCCCGCACTTCAGTTGAGGATTTCGCTCGAAGCTCTGCATGTGGCCAAGAGCTCAGCCTGGTAAAATGTGCACATGTACACTGGCAAGCACAGTTTCCGGCTCCGCAGTCGGCCCGGCTGTCCCATATAGACAGCGCGGTGCCGACCTTGCCCTGTAGCTTGCTTCCTTCGGTGAAAAAACGGTGCGACTGCACGTTGTACTGGTCTACCAGGCTTTGGTCCTCCAGACCCTGGAACCTCAAGTCCATACGCAGAGCTGGATGCGGAAGCTCTGCAAATCGCACCACACGCTCAACCTTTCGGTCTCCTAGCACTAGCCAGGTTGACTCTTTGCGCGCTTCGTAGAGAGCGGCTGCCTACTTTATTCGAAGGTCCAAAGGCAGTAACCCGGCCAGTAGCAGAGCCGTGTTGAGGGAGACAATGCGGTACGACTTGCAGATCTACTGAGTGAATCCTCTTAACACAGTATCCCGCTTTTACTAAACTATGTAAACAAACAACAAGCAAGCAAGAACTACTTAATTTTCCTTATTGACAAATATAACATGCCTGTATTAGAAACTTACAAGAACACAGTATTCAGATGTTGGCAAACAGATGACACAATACAAACACTCTTGACCTCAAATTGACGTCATAAATACAAGGCAAACTTATAAACATTTTCATAAAGTTAAGGTAAAGAACATATAAAAATTAACCTTTGTAGATTTTTAAAAGGAGAGACACTTTACGATCTTTTATATAGGGTTAAAATCCTTATGCCCAAAAAAAGTCCGCATTAAATCCTATAGCCCTGAGACAAATAATATATTATAATACTTAGGCACAAAAGTTTCACTTACTAAAGATATATGTACTAGATTAAAAGATTTTAGTCTTTTACACTAATGTGATTAAGTGCAAATTAGCTTTACATCAATAAAATACTCAGATCTATTCATACACGTTTGTCAATTGTTCATTTAAAAGCTGTACGAAAATGTTTGTATACATCATACGAGCCACATTTGCCATAATAAAATTAAATATTGAAGTCCGTGCTCATTCATTCCAGAACGTTCTGGATTTTTGCGGCTGGGACAGAAGAGGATCTGGTTTAGTTGAGGTTGGAGTTGCCCTTCATGGTGTGTGAAGCATCGTTCAAATACTATTGGCAAAGCCTCATACGTTGGTATTCGAAAGTATTTTTAAATGAAATCTATATTAATTTTTATGTATGGGCCTGCTAAAAGACTCGACTCAGCATGATGGAAGACATAAGCAGAATCCAAGAGTGGTGGTCATCATTCTCATTGCGAACAATGCAACAATGCAGCATGATGATCCAAAACATGGCGACTTAGTGATGCTTCTTCATCGTCGTTTTTTGTTATGGTCAGTAACTATAAAGGAAAACCTAAAGTGATCCAAATAGGAAGTAACAAAAATCCATTTTAAAAAATGCTCTTTAAATGACTGAGTTCTTAGGCAACAAACTAAAATCATACAGTGAATTGTAAATATCAGTTATATAACTGTCTGATTGGAAACGACCAAGGTTGCTATAAACACTTGTTTGTATGTAGGTAAAACAAAAGAATTGTGACGCCAGCCAGGTACACGTGACTGTCTGGATTTCTAAGGCTGGCTTAGAAATTATGTAAATTTTACAATATCGAATATTGAGTACTACAACCGACATTTGATAAGGTTATTTAAAAAATCAAGTTTTAAGCTATTTTAGATAATTTATCTGTAACGGCTAAATTGTAAATGGTTTTGTGTGAGAACCTTAAATACGAAAAACTACGACTACGAGACCTGAAAGTGAGTTAAGAATATGAACGGATGAACATTATTTACGGCTGTTTTCAATAACCTACCTCTAGTTAAAACTGGAGATAGTGTATTTTTTACAATATGATTGATTCAATACTCACGGTTGGTCTTTTGGTTTAAACGGTCGCCACATCGGTTTCTACATCGGCAAGTGTTGTGGGTTCAAATCCCACACACTTTGTGTAATCCAAATTCTTGTTCTTAGTTTGGGTGTAAAAACCGTTTCAAAACAGGATGTATTTTAGCAGTGCGGGAAATTTTTATAAAAAAAATCATATGCATGCATGTATATTATTTTTTCCTTATTATTTACAAGTTTCAGTTGTACAAAAAAGGAAAAAATACTCTTTTAGGGTTAATTCTGTCCGTTTCATTAATCTATCTCTAATTTAAACTGGAAATAGGTTATTCAAAACGACAATTAATCAGATTTCATTGACAGTACGGTCATTTTATAGGTACTCACGTTTGATTATATATCAATGAAAACCGATTAAATAATGTTTCCACTAACGTACGCATCTATAAATTAACAGAATCAAAACAGTGAACGAATGTGTCGAGATAGATTTCAAAATAATGTAATTCAATATTGACCATAAAACCACAAAGCGTTTCTAAAATATTTTATATATACATCAACACTCTCATGAAATATATTATAAGTACACAAATGAATTCAAACTTCGTAATATATTTTGAAAGTAGCTCTGTTTGTCTGTCAGTTACTCTTTCATGGCTAAACTGCATAACCGATTTGGTTGAAATTTACAATGGAGATCTTTTGATTCTTGAGCAAGGACACGACAAGGCTATTATTTTCCGTGATAACTGACGTACACACATGCGGAACCAAAAGCAAAAGCTAATGAAATATATTTTGGTGTGTGTCAACCATAGCGAATTAAGGAATTATTTAAAACCAGTTATCTCAATCATTATCGTGTTCAATCACTTTATTTTATTGATCAAACATTGACAACACAATTAATATAAATTGACTATCTAATGTACCAAACGGATGTACTAGGCCACCTGAACCTGTGCGTGCCTGACCCGTACTCGTGGAGGCGCTGACTCCCGCCTCTATTGGCTATGCTCGTAGCCAGGACTAACTTGCCTGAGAAATAGTCATGTAATTAACGAAGTTCACAAAGAACTAGATATTTTTTCGTTTGAGTTTTTTAAATTTATTTTGTTAAAATACCTAAAAGGGTTGCAGTAAGTTTGTTTCTATTTTAGATGGTTTGTAATTTTTATTGAGCTTATATGCCGTTGCTGTTTGTATTTCTTTGTGCACTTAATAGGCAATAGAAGTAATAATAGAAATGTAAGATAGCCTCTCTATCGCCTGTAATAAATCAATAAATATTTCGGTGATCTTACACAAAGCGCCATCTAATCCCAAACTAAGCAGAAATCGTGTTATGGGTATTAGACAACTGATATAAATTCACATATATTATACTTTTTTGTGAATACATACATATTATACAAAGAAAACACCCGAACCCCTAAGCAAATATTTGCAGATCATACAAACATTTGGTCCGACCCGGGAATCGAACCCGAGATCTCAAGCACAGCAGTCACTGCACCACAGAGGCAGTAATGATAGTGAAGGTGATGTAATACATACGTAAATAAATAAAAAGTATGTATATACCTGTAGGGGAAATAAATGTCGACCAAACGATGCGACAGACGCCGCCGTAATGGCGTCAGAATGTCTGCCTTCCGTACTCTGTATCTAGGATATCGTTTATAAAAATATATGATGTATTTTATGAGCCAAACATTTCACTAACTGTCACATTTTTACGAGCGCTTTTAACTTTTTAATATACTCGTGAAAGTGATTCCTTACGTTTATATATGATCTCGGTTTTTCAGTAAGATTTATAATTATTTCGAGTATTTTAGCATAATTTTAACCTTCAACAATCACTTACTCATTATAAGATACGTAATAGAAAAGAACAAGATAAGAAGAAAAAATAATAGGAGAACAAACATTCTTGAAGTTTGTAACATTTGATTACGTAAAACTTAGATGGCGTGGCATTAATGACGTGTAACGTGCACACATATTTTATATACAGGAAGTAGGGATGTGAGGTGGAGTAAAAAATTGATTAACTAAAAAATAAGTGATTTGGGTTTTTTAGGTATCACGTATCCACCACTAAAATGTCTGCTGAAGTTACGAAAAGTAGAAACGATTTCTTTACTTTAAAGTAAAAGACAACATTAATGAATATTTACACGCAAACACAAAGAAAACTGAAAAGAAGAACAAATTCTGCCAGGTACGGTACATTCTTCATCCCGTCTAGCCAGCGTTTTAAAGTAGATCATACTACTAAATGCTACTAGAAGCTCAAGGGACTATCCAGGTTGAGGCAGAGGTGTCCAGTTGGTCCGGATGGCGTAAGAAAGCGGTTCCCGGATCTCTCCCGTGTCAGGCGCAGAGTGGCACACCTTGTGGTTTTAGTCGGTTCGATTCCGACACACCGCCCCGCTGCAAACCCCGGTGGGGTGAAGGCCCGAGGGGCTTCAATAGGTAAAAAAAAAGAGGTGTCCAGTAGGGTACTACTAAATTCCGACATCCAAAAAACCACATACAACATCCTTGCAAAGCAACTTGAATATAAAGAACAAAACCAAGATGTGCACAACCATTATGATTGTTTATATACTCTTGAAGGTCTCTTAGCCAACAGTCGTTATATAAAGACAATAGGATATTTCAAGTTCAAAAGATACTCGAATAGAAACAAACATTTCCACTCCGTACTTCTTAAGTAATTAGATTTTATCAGTCGTGTCACTTAAGGTCATGATTATTAGCATGCAGCAATGGAAGTACCATTGACACTAAGTTACTATCGATCCTAAGTGAATTTTTGATTTCTATAAAATAAATTTGAATCTAGCTGATATAATTTTTTTATAGTAAACCACCCCAGATCTCTATCACCAATAAGCTATTCTGCATTATATTACGTTTATTGTACCAAAGAGTATATTCGCAGAGGATACAATTAGTAGACTGCCCATAGCCAGGTAAGTATTGAGCAATGGTGACAACTAATTTAAATGGATGCCGTATGCTTCTAAAGTTAACATGACATGTTAGAAATTAAGCGACACAGTGATAAAGCCTCCAGAATCGCTGGAAAATTGATGTAAGATGCTGAGAGAGGTTTTTGTAAACTTAAACGTATACTATTACCTTACTAATATGATGTTCAATGGTAGACTGATCCTAAAATAAAAAAGCCTAAATTGTTTCTCCATGACGTGAATGCTTGTAAGAATTTGCAACAGAACAAGTCGAATTCGCATCTTTTTTGTTTACTATACAAAAAGATGCGCACTCGGTAATTTGAAAAAACACCGAGAGTAAGCAAGGACGGAGCGGTCAGTACCTGGAATTGTGATCCCTGGTAGCATTATCATGCCGTGAGAAGACACAAGAGAAGGGACAGTATGGGTTCTTAATGATACAAAAAGATGTTAAGTATTATACTAAATATATGACTATATATGATTTGAATTTATAGTTATCTATCTGTAGATATATATATATTTGCATACAGCGAATTTAATAATTTCAAACAAGTTTATTTTTACTGATTTGGATATGTACAATACATATCTAAATCAGTAAAAATAAACAGAACAAGTTTAATTTTCACTGATTTCGATATGTTGTTTGAAAGTTATGGATTAAATCCGCTTTATACAAATAAATGTCTACAGAAAACAGTGTCAATATTGTTTTCGTTATTAAGGTTCAGTGGTTTAAATTAATTTACAAATTAATTTATTACTTACACGTCAACATACAATTAAACAACTTTTTATGATATATAATACGTATTTCTATGAGCATAGTTGTAACACTTTCCATCTTAGGAATCATGTGCTTTGGGTTTTTTATATGATAAGGAGGTTCATTGATAGACTTTCTTTAGATATAACAATTGTACCCATTGAACTAATCATCTTAAATAATTTTATCTTAATCTCACAATGCAGTAATTGATATTCGTGTAAACAATCCACAGCAGTTAGTAACTGCAATTGTATAACTTAATATTAGGTTTCAGAAATAAAGTATAAAACCGAAATATAAAATAATAAGCACTAAGGTATTTGTAGTACTTAAAAAACTATTGAGAGGATTTATTTTATTTTCCTTTTTTTTAAAAAATAAGATAATTATTACTTTTTACAAAAACACTGAGACTGTATTTATGAATTCGCATCACAAACAACAAAAGTATATTTGTAATATATGTAAACAAACATGTTCAGTACTCGTGAACAGAAAATTATAATATCATGATACGTAACATAATTAACATGTTATTGTACATAATTATATACAAATTGAACGGTAATAATGTAGAGTTGGTTAGGTAACCAATTATCACTATAAGCTGATACAGAAGTGTGATATGAGTTCATACTAATATTAGAAATTCGAAAGGAACTCCGTCTGATAATATATGGTGATGCTTTGGTTATTGAGGACTAAAGTATATCTATACCAAATTAAATATATGCAGTAGGAAATGCGAACAAAATCAGGTGTACCATTTAACACCATTTCAGAAGTCGGACGTTCATGTACACAATTGCCAGTTCAAATTACAAACGTGAGTGATAGTGTCCCTTTTTTTGTTCGGAAATACCCTCGGATACCACTCTAGTGGACAAAACTACTCACCACCTTGGGAACTAGAAGCCGTACCCGAGAAGGTGTGCGGCTCCTAGTCGGTTTGAGTCCGACCTAGCCACCAGTCGATAACCCTAACCTGCCCAAGTTATTACACACACTCTGCATTCTAACTTGAATCAAATAATCAGATATGTGTATCTATCTGTGGAACAAATTGTAGCCTGTCCTATTTCCGAACCGATACTACATCTACTGACCTCCGATCTTTTAAGAGCGTACCCCTTCAACTCGTATCTCAAATGTCGGTCGAGTCGTGCGTGTTTATAGGTTAGGATATTCACTTTCCTTCAAGTGACCTGTATTCTCGTTTATCTTTTCATAACATCGCCAAAACTGGAAAATACGATAACATTCAAAATTTAAAGTTAACATACTTCTTCTTTGTCGTCTAGATCTATTACCCGGTCGCTGCAGTTTGCAGAGTATAATCTGCTTGTGATATTTAAACAAGTGATTTATTTAAAAAAGTTTTTTTAAAAGCAAACTTTTTTTTTATTAAAAATTAACTTTTACCCCTTTCATTTAATACTCTTAATTGCTTGGGTTATTCAGAATTTTGTAAGCCGCCATTTTGTTACGACGGCCATTTTGGATGAATTATTATACCAATTATATGTAATTGCATCGTCATTAGAACTGAAGAGATATTTCAAATTTCAAAAAAATCGGTAAGTGGTTCAAATTTAACTTGCAAGATTTAATTACAGACAAACAGAGGGACAGGAGAAAATAAAAGACCTAACTAAAAGCTTGTAAAAGAACGATATACCAATAACTTCTATTAACGTATTCAGCCAAAACAACACCCGCTATACGTAATATATTGAATTAGCCCTTCGTTTCTTTCTCTAGTGTCAAAAATGGGAATTTAGGAACTCATTTTATTCTCAATATAATCATCAACAGCATTTAACATTCCACCACTAGACGTAGGTTTCTCATAAGTAAGGAGGTTCTAACCTACAAAACATGCTTGGCCATACGGGACGGCATAGGGTTTGTTTTAATGTTTCCTTCTCTTAACTGTGATGTTGTCTAAGTAGGACTCTCGAATTCACCTTATACGACTCAAATGGGAGGTGCGACACTCCGTGCTATTAATCCATCACCGAACTACCAAATTTATTACTGAAATTACAAAGAACTGGTGCTGCCGGTGACGAGAAACGCTTGTCGCACATTACGTTTTAATTACGTCTATAAAACTGCCGCAGAAGTTAGTTTGCGTGTTTGAATAATACAAAAATTCTACATGTGTATTGTGCACCTTTCGTGTGCCTGTTATCATAATAAACCTACCGTTTTAGGTACGAACAATTTATTTTCCACTATCGACACAGTTAAATAGCGATAAGCAACTGTTAGTGTTTTTGTTTCGATATCAAAATGGGAACAGTTAACAAACGATTTCAGATTTATCCATAGAAATTGTAAGAATATTTTTCTTAAGAAAGTGTTAGCTTAAAGCTTTAGTGGGCGTTGGCAGGAGACCTACGCCTTGCATTCGTTAGCACACAATATCAATAGTGTATTCTTTGTTATTCTATTCCTAGATTAAACATTGCATTACATCATTGACAAAACGAGTGGTCTTTCTTCACTTTAAAGTGATGTTGTTTAACGCAATTTGCACAACAAAGGGATTATATTTGGATCCCAAAAATAGATGTAAGCATAAAAGAACTATAAAGAAACAAGGTGCTTTGATTTTGCCATATCATACTTACATTATATACCCATTGTCATCATAAAACATTATTGTCTCGACGATTTGTTGGCCTAGAGGACCTCAAAGCCACAAAGAAGTCGTGAGCTCGTGTTATTAAAGTGTTAAATAAAATCTTTACGGCAGATCGATCGAGTCGTTGTAATAATCGTTTCAGCATTGACACATACAAATTAATACATACATACATAAAGTCTCACACGAATTCACGGGGGCACATCACTAAATGTCGGTCCACTTTTTTGTATTATTTCAACCCATTACACTTTATCGGCTATTAACAATAATTTTGACTTTTCGAATATCTTTATCTATATTAATCAGGGGCTTGGCGACGTGTAATACAGGTATTCTTATATCTTGGCACCAGTCTCTCAGAAATTTTATGCTTAAGTTACATTAATCGTTGATAATAGACAAATTTGTGATAAGAAGAACAAATCTATACTAATATTATACTCGTAAATGTGAAAATTTGTGAGGATGTTTGAACAGCAATTTTTGGATCACACAAACTGTAGTCCCATGTGGGATTCACCACCACAGACCTACAACAATTCAATTTACTATTGTTAACATATTGTGTTCATATTAAAAATTAAAAAAAAGCTTGTATCATTTTGGAAAAGAGCAAAGCTTTTATACTGCTGTACCAATATTAATCAAACACTACCTTGGAACAGCCAAATATACCGTGGGAGAGCCACGCTCCGATACGAATGGGCCAGCTCGACTGGAGTATAACCACGGCCCCTCAGTAACAGCGCCTGCACTGTGTTTCACCGAGTGAGTGAGGATTAACCATAACTTAACCCCTTCCCCATTCCCCAAAAGCCCGCAACGCGCTTGTGACGCCTCTGGTGTTGCAGGTATTCATGGGCGGCAGTAATCGCTTACCATCAGGCGATACGTCTGTTCGTTTGCCCCTATTCCATAAAAATAAAACCATAGCTTATAAAGCCCGCAAGGAAACTGGCTTTCAAATGAAAAAACCGCATTAAAATCGGTCCATGCGTTCGAGAGCTAAGACATCCACGTCAAACTTATAACATCCTTTTTTGCGTCGGGTTAAAAACTAACCTTGACGCAAGCAAACCCAAAGATACTATCATACCCTTTTACACATAAGTAGATGCTTAGATTTCACGTCTCGTCGACTCAATTTACCTTTATTAATATTAAGTGCCGTGAATCGTGATAAAACCTTTAAATCAATCATCCTTTTACCAGCACAACTAACTATTAGAGATACATTTTAATTATGTAGTAAATTATAAAATACAAATACCACACTGTCTACTATTATTCAAAGTCAACACAAGATCTATTTCGCAATTAGCTTGCTCTTTATTATAATGACCTTCATTTGTGCTAATGTCAGCAAATTCATTGTGGAACTATAAAACCGGTAAAGGTACTTATATTTTATAAAGACTTGTTTGTATACAATAAAACCCACTGTCTGTAAATCATAAATACTTGATATTTTTTTAAACCTTTACTTAAAAAAACCATTCACTTTTGGATAAATTAATCGTCGGCATCTCTCGTAATTAAGACAATCACTTACATAACATTGCACAAGTTTTCAGGTTTTTTTATTATGTAAAACTACAAAATGCACTGGCTGGAATTCTCTCAGTAGGCAGTATAAATAAAAAACAAAATCTATCTGAACCAGAGCACAGCCAAACCTGTTCTATTCAAAATTGTTTCCTTGTTACCAAGTGTCCAATAACAGTAGTCTAAAACTCGTTTACGTCGCAATTATCCATCCATTGTATTGTGTTCCTTGTTTGTGACAATATGTGGAACGGTTAACTACGGTCTTGAGATCTAAGGCCAATGTCTCAGTAAATATATTATGTAGGACAACATTTGTAAACTGTTAATTACTCTAAAGAAAGGATTAAATAAATATGTAGTGTTAAAGATTTGTTATCGTAGAAATCCGTTATAAGATAACATTATTTACAACGCAAGCCACATTAATTAAAGTTAAAATGCATTCATTTATCTTGTTTACGCTTTTTAATGCAGTAATTTGCATAATTTGGACCGTTTTTGTCGCTTTCTATTTTAGTGATTAAAGTCAAAAATTGGTCTAAGATGTTCAGTCTACTGTTGGTGGTGCAATGGCTAAATAAGCATTGATGTTTGCTATTGTGTATTTGTTTTGTGCGTACAAAGATAAACGAGTATCGACTTGTTATTTACTGTTATTAATGTCCGATGCGTATAAAACGCATCAAGTTCAATATTTGGTATACATTCACAAATATAATTCTCGGATATTTGTTTGTTACTTCTTTGTATTGCTATCTATAATGCAAATTGGGCAAATAACTCGTTTTGATGTGTATATATTTATCACACCGCCATATTAGAAAATAATAAAATGCATTGTTTTTTTCTTCATGTTATTGAGCAAAACAGGTTTCTGCACTTTGTTTTTCTTTTCAAAGTTTGAGAATTATGTCAAGGTATGAGTACTTACGTTAGCAATAAAGCAAAGACGAAAATCAGATAAATCACAATTTATTCCTCAAAACAGCTTATACTAAACTTACACCTAAATTGGCATAGACTTTGGCGTTACAACATTATTTGGTTTCACTTCACAAATTGTTCCGACACTTCTTTCGTGAGTACGATTCACTAAACTGTTGGCGGTTCCAACTTCATGATCCATCATCAGGGATTTCACACCCCGAAGGTTGAAGCCAAACAGCCAGCCGGGGCTTCAAGTCGTCATCCATGCTTCTGGAGCGAGTTGATCAAGGCTCCTCGTCTTCGGACAAAGATGGCAGTGCTAGCGTGCGACGCAGCTTCTCTCGGCGTTGTGGAGACACAGATTTTTGACGACGAAGACCCTCAGTGTGCAGCACATAGGATCGCTGTTGCGGCTCAAATACCTCTTCAGAATCATCTTCAACAAGCGCGGGCAAGGCAGTGCCGCGAAGCTTCTGCCTCCTCGGACAATCCGTGACGATGGGATCCATCTCGCGGTGCTTCAGTGATGGGTACACATCAGCGTACAAAGCTCCGACAGTTTCTAGTTTCACAACCATGTTGATATAGATTTAAAGACTTAGAAATGTGTGAATGGTTAAAAGGTTTATTGATCGCGACGTGCTCTCTGTGAGTGCTCGTAGCAGAATGAGGGGAGGTGGAGCGGCGCGCTTATTTATACTCTCGCGTTCCGTGATAAATTGGTTTGTGTGCATTTCGTCTGGCGTCACACCGCGTCTTATGTGTTTACACTAAGGTACGGGTTCACTGGAGCTGTGTAAATACCGCTTGGAACATACTACACACACTAGACACACCTTTGTAAGATTTTCATCAACAAAAACATGCGGTTTTTCCGAGCATTTTTTATACATTTAGATTGTTTCTTAGAAAATCGATTTTAAGTTTTTTTCTCAGCTGGAGCCACTCTTTGAAAAAAAAACGGGATTTTTCGCTTAATACCACTGTAATCTGATACGCCTAATATGTTTCTTAGTAGTACACGCCGTGTAACAACACAAAACTGATTGCTTTATATTCAGATCTAGTCACGGTTTTCAAACTGACGTCAAATGTTTCTTCTTATGGTCATCTTTACAATATAAGAAAGATGGTTAGTATCACTGCATAATGTACTGAGCTTGACCCGATTAGCTTGAAGCTGTATAAGTGAGACCAGCGACAATACGGCTTTCTGACCTTCGAATACAAATAGGTAACGAGTAAGTACGGTTGATCCTTGCATTGCATTGCATATTGCAATAATACCGCTGCGTTGTAAGCTAATTGTACTATATTCAATTGCTATACTCAGTATTGAGTTTTAAAGCCCATCTGATTTTAAAGTGGGAGTATTCAGCATATTATTTTTTACTCATTAACACACCTACCCCATTTAAAAATGTTTAAAATTTTACAATAAACACAGATTATAAATACGCATTAAAAAGTAGATCGGTTTTAATATTCTCATAATAAAATCAAATTTTGACATTACAACTCTTTTTTAAATTGGTTTGGTAATACAACGTATTTTTTAATTAGATTGTACTAAAATTTAAAATTTAATACTAAAATAAAACGTAGACATATTATTAACAACAACTCTAACAATTTACAACTGTCTTACAGTAATTAAAATTTTTGGATTATGTTGTTAATAATCTGTCATAAAGGAATATTAGGATATTATATATAAATATATATAGTGTAACGTTTCAAAAAATACGATTCCAATTTTAATCTTCTCCCGCCTAAAAAAACTTTTTATACTGCTATTTGCCTTAGTTGCCAACTTCAGGGGTTTTTCTCTATTCAACTATATAAAATATATTATAATGACTCAGTCATAACGCTCGGACTTTTATGACTAGACTTCAATTTATGATTGTTGCCTTAATAGACTCAATTTATTGGTGGACTTTTTAGCAATTGACGTGGTAAATCCCTTGAAATTTACTGTAACCATTAGTAATGGGAAACTTCATTATTAGACTAACACCAGACCAGCCTTGTCGTATATATAACTAATTCATTACGTATAGTGTTTTATTTTGTGCATTTCATTCTTTACCTCAAACAACACATAAAGAACCCTCATGTCACAAAACTCCTACACCCCTCTATATCTAAAGGGTTTAGGAAGATTGGGGTTCTTTTAAGGCTCTCTGGGGGTTACCCGTGTTTTATTGCAACTCTACCGCGTCGTATTACGTTGGCTACAGTTCCACGAATGAAATAATCAATATTGTATGAGAGAGAAGGTAATAAATAGAATTAGTTTCGATGTAGGTTTGTTTGTCGGGGTAATCTACATTAATAATGACGTGAATTATTGTCCTTCGGCAAGAATATACTTACTATTTCATTAATATTTATGTATGTTGTTTGCAATTAAGGCCATGAAACCGCATTTGTTCAACAGAATTTGGTTATACTACTAAGAGTAAAGTAGTAAGTAAGTAAAGTAAAGTAAAGCAGTAAGAGAAAATGTATATTAGATAAACGTTGATCTAGCTGCCTCGATTGTCTAGCTGATAGCGTATAAGACTGTCGATCAAGAGATCTCGGGTTCGATTCCCATGTCGGACGGAAAGTGTTATTGAGTTTTTCTGAGAGCACTTTAAGCCATCAGTCCCTGTTGTTAAGAACATGGAAATCGTTATTGATAAATCAGTGTCCTCAAATATACGGACAACTTTTTCAATCCTGGAATAGAGATCACCCTCAGGATTACGGAGGTCCGACACCAGTCACTCGGTACAAAACCTGGTATTCCGGTAAAACCAGTTGAACTGGTAGCCGACCCCAAATAATCTTGAGAACAATTGGGAATGATGAGATGGACGATTTTGTGTTATTTTATTTGTAATGTCTTGACACATATAGAGCCACGCTCATTACAGTACGAACGTGCCGGCTTGACCAGGGCTGAAAAGCAAAGTAAAATAGCAACGTTCGTGTTGTCATGTTTCGTTGGTCAGTGCGAGAACGGATACTCAATGATGTAAGAACATCGCTAGGCCGCCATGGTGTGGTTCACCACCATGTATGGTGACCACCACTCTTGGATTCTGCTTACGCTTTCCATCAGGCTGAGTAGATTTTGGCAGGACCATACAAATTTTTTACAAAACTTATATTTTCTTTCACTAAAAAAAAGTTTGTAGGCTACGGTATACTACTTTCTACTAGTAGATTTCTTATTTATATCTGCTTAGAATAGAAGTTACTTACGTAAGTTTACTTATTATGCCTAATATATTTTTTATTATATTCTTTATACTTTATGATTAAAATATACTTACATGTATAGATAATAAATAGTACCAGGATGACCGAGCTTTGTTCTGTATTTTATCGTTTCGGTAAATTTTCTAAAAGTAAATCCTAGCTAAATGGAATCCCCCTGCAAACTAAATTTCATGAAAATCGTTGTAGCCGTTTCCGAGATTAAGATTATATACAAGAAATACTCTTTTAAAGGTATAAGTTATCATTAGATATTCATAACTGTAATAGTTAGAGGTTAAAGGGCTTTAAGGCCTATCTGGGAACAGTCAGTACGTGGTACAGGACTTGTATTTTTTCAATTATTGTCTCCACCATACTAGATGAACTATTAATATTGAAGGACAGAATAAGTTTTGTAAGATTTTTTTTATGGTATAGGTGGCAAACGAGTTGACGTATCGCCTGATGGTACGCGATTAAAACCGCCCATGGACACCCGCAACACCAGGGGCGTCACAAGTGCGTTGCCGGCCTTTTAAGAAGGAGTAAGCTCTTCAAAAAACATTCAAATCTATACCTCTATTCTCACAATTAAATTGAAATAACCATGGTTTAGTACAATAGTCTATTTCCTTCCTCAAAAATCAAAGTACCTTCATGTCAAATTTTATTGAAAACGATGTAGCGGCAGACAAACAAACAGACAGAGTTATTATTGTATTTAATATATTACAATGAAATATACATTCATAGAACAAATTCCTATATACCTACATATCATGTGCATAGCGCTATTAACAGTCCTTTTTGTTACAGCCAGTAGTTTAATGGTGCCGAAATGGTGCCAACCCAAAGATTAAAATGGGACCCTATTAGTAGACTAGACTAGACTTCGTTGTCCGTCTGTCACCAGGCGTGTATTTCAGTTGCCGCTATAACAACAAATAACAGCTAAATAACAGAATAAAATAAATATTTTAGGATGCTCCCATACAACATTTTTGCTTGTCATTTATAACGACAAATATATAAAAAATAATACGTATCCCTTCCTGTGTCAATCCGACTCGCACTTGGCGGTTTTAATTCTGTATGAAAAAAAATAGCTCACATATCCAAAACTTTTAATCTAAAGCTATAAAGCTGAATGCTATAATTAAAATTTAGATTCATTTAAGTAAGAAATCACTGGACGAAAATTTTAATCGATAAATTGTATTTACAACTTTACAAGTTCTTTATAATATGAATAACTTTATGTAATAAAATAACATGGATGTTACAAATATCCATGTATTAAAATTACATGGATATTTGTAACATTTGCTCGTTATATGTCCACTGTCTGGTTTTATTGACGATCAAATTCGATACAATATGGCCGCTCCTCTTTACACCGTGGACAACTGATGTAACTATCATGTTTTGCATAACAAATGCAACTCGGGGACATGTTAATCACTAGGCACTGTTGTTAGGTAGCTAAGGTTATTTCACTGTCATTTCTAGAATATGGTATGAACAATATATTTTGTAATATTATCACTACTAATTCATTTCGTGATCTCTGTTAATCACTGATCATCTTTAAGCTTTGGATTCCACCCAGGGCCCAGGACTAAGAACAATTCAGTAGTTGATACAGAAATATTTTTGCCGTAATTGATTTGTTAAAGTATAAATTATTTAATTAATTGTCTTTTATAGAGGAGAGCTGTTCCCTATAATAAAGCTAACTATCCATAAAAGTTCTGTGAAAATAGATCGAAAGTCATCCCGTGTAACATACATTTGATAAAAAAAGCCGTTGTGGCGACATCACACTAATATACTTTTATTTTTTCTAGAGATACTAATGTGATTTATTTACACAGGAAAAAATAGCTTGACTGGCTGACTATGGTGAATAAACACACAGTATTTTCTAGACCAACTTATACATTGGGTTGGGACCTACATGAAGATGTATAATATGTTCTTGAGATATTTTTTAATCAACCTTAACAGCATTATTCTTTTCAGTGGTATATCAATGACCTACATTTTAATGCTTTTAATAGGAATTTCAGTTGTGTTTATTACAGTTAACTCAAAATTACAACAAACTATAAATGAGTTAGTGTTAGCTTTCCAAATAGCATTACCTTGTAAGGAGAATGTGTTAATTAAAATCATCATTTCTGCCTTGTTAGTCAGGATGTATGAGATATTTCATAAATGGTGTCAGCGTTAACACTATTTCACACTCAATAATGAATGAAATAAGAACATATTTCTTTTACTTTAACCTAATCTCCTGTTTTCGTCTCTCTTGATTTTAGCCAACGTCTTTAGACGAGACTTCTGTGCTAAGATTTCAATTTACTTCTTTGACCAGCAGATGACAGGCAGTCAGCTCCTGCTTAAGTTGCTCAGTGACTTATTACTCCTGTTTAATTTATCCTCAAGGATCAGAATATCGGCGAAATGTTTAAGAATTGTTTTTCATTGCAAATAGAATTTCTTTATACATAATACACATAATGATCTCCGTCCTCTCAAAAGCCTTTTCCAGTCTACTGCTTAATATAATTCTCTCAACAGAAAGAAGGCTTTGACCTAATACGTTTACCATGCTGACCAGAGGGACTTCTGGTTATATTTATGTGTGGATGTGTGGGAGAGCCACGCTTCGGCATGCATGGGCCGGCTCGACCGGATTGATACTACGGCCTCACAGAAAACCAGTATAAAACAGCACCTGAGTGAGTGAGTGAGGATACCGGAGGCCCATAATCCAACCCTTACCCTAATCCCCCTTCCCATCCCCCAAGGGCGGCAACGCACTTTTGACGCCCCTGGTGTTACGGGTGTCCATGGGCGGTGGTGATCGTTCACCATAAGGCGTTTATCATCAAAAAAAAATTTCACTTACAGTTTGCCCAACACGTACAGCAAGCCAGTACAGTCATATATAATACTAAAAATAGGATAATTGATGCTTACATACTAATATTAGAACCTACCACTAGGGAAAGTATGCAAAATATTATATTTTAATAAGCTTGATTCACTATTGACTGCCTCGATGGTCTAGTGGTCAGCATAAGCAACTGCAGATCAAGAGGTCTCGGGTTCGATTCCCGGGTTGGACTGCTGTTGGGTTTTTCTCACAAGAAATTCTCAATAGCAGCCCGGAGTATGGAATATGGCGGTGTTTCCCGCCCGTTAAGCCGTCGTAATCGTTATTGGGAAGTCAGTACCGTCAAATATTCTGACAACTAGTTCTATCTTCGAGTTCAGTGCACCCTCAAGGTTGAGGAGGCTATTCACTCCGTGTAAAACCTAATATTCAGGTAAAACCGGTTGAACTAGTAGCTGACCCCAAATCTTGAAATCAAAGAAGAAGAAGTAGAATTATTGGCTAAGAAAATGATGATGAGCTTGACTCATCATTATCAGATCAAAACAACAAGGTCTAAAATTAACAATATAGCAGTAATACTTTGAAGATCAAGAAATATTTGGTAAATTCGAATACCCAAAATTCCTTGATCTTCAAAGTATGCGTAAATACCAATAATATCTCAATTACTTCAACAACAATATTTACTACCATTCGCACCTTTACAGTACCCACTTATTTATGGCCTGACCGCTGTGAATCACCCTTTGTGTATTGCTAAAAAAGGGAAAATTTCCCATAATGATACATAGCATGTGCTAACGTTAAAAATAAAACCATTGTAACAAAGTACCGGGTTTTTTTCCACGCTCGACTTTACTTACTGAAAAGCTTAAAAATCAGCCCACAAATAGTCAATCACAAGTATAAATATAGTATTTAAAGTTCTTAAAATACAGCTTAGTATCTGTGATAGCTATTGTCACTAGTACCATTAAAAATAAACGAATAGAACATTTATAGGAGATCGCTTTTTGTTTTTTCGAAAGACGGTTCTCATTTCATCGCATCACATTTTTATATTTTTATCATTTATTTCATCACGACAAAAACTTGAAGATTTAAGACTAAATACTTGACATTGGCAGAAATAGCTGATCCGGCTGGTTGCCTTATCATTAAAAGAAGAACAAAATTTATAATGTATTCAACTTCATTTAAGACGGAACTGACACGTTATGAATGAAAATACAGGTGATACAAAATAATATCATTTGTTTAAAGTTACCTTTCGTCAGTTTCATAGCCATCTGTCACAGCAATCAAGCTGTATATTATATGAACTGTAGTTTAGGTTCTTTCTATTTTTCTTTAATGTATACTTAGTCCTGTTGTTTTAAACTCTAGTTGCATAGTTTCATGTTAACGATAAGATTAAAGACAGTCAGTCAGTCAATAACATAAATAGACTATTAACGTCATCTCAGGTGTTGTCCTATGCTGGACATAGATCTCCACCAAGATTTACCAGAACAACTTCTGTAGTGACGATATATATAATAACGACCGGCTTATAACTATATAATGAAGGTATTGTTACGAGGATAGAATATTCTAGTACAAAGATTGAGACGAAGCCAAACGTCATAAAGTTCTTGTTGATTTTTTGAGGTACAGAATAATTAACCTTACACCTTGTCCATAAATTTGAATAAGAATTGATTGTCGTTAGTTTGGCTTGTTTACATTTACGGAAACACACGTTCAAGATGTTTCGTCGTCACGGTATCGATTAGAAGTTTCTAGTTGCTGTGGCGTTAATATAAAAGGCGCTTCCTCAACAGCAGTGCAGTTCAGTTTGAGCTACAGTACGAAAAATATTGGATTGATATCAGTGATTAACCTAGCGACCTCGGCGTGAATTAAAAACCATTATTCGGAGTGCCTTTAATCTATTATACATTTCGGAAGTCTTATTTCTCAAATCCATGAACCTTTAACACGTAACAGTATATTGAATACCCGCTAAAGTTTTCAAAGTTCAATCAACTAGTCTCTGAAACATACAACCTTATCTCACCTTCAAAAAGTTCGTATAACCTTCTCTGAAATCAAAGCCGAGACGTCTGTGCTACCTTAAACCGTTGACCTGATCGAAGTTCACTGGCACTTAGATACTCGCCAGGAGCACTAGTACTGGCGCCGTTATGTTACCACTACGTCTAGAAGTTTTGGAGCCGAATATAATTATGTGTTTGGGAAAATGATACCTAGTCTATTATTCTTATTGGGTATTTTGGGGTACATTTTCACCGTTTTCATTTGCTCTTGTATCAAATTGATAATATTTTAGATATCGGGTGAGAACATTTGTTAGGAGACATAAACTGGCCCGGTTTTATTTTTAAATTCTAACAAGAAAAACCCAGCCAGGAAGATAAGAATAAACAACTAATATAGATGTTTAAACAGTCCTTGTCTTTGCATCATCCAAGCCGAGTATATTTTTAAAACTTTACCATTCGAATCGCGAATGATGACTTAAGGTTCCCGAGCCTATTAAAATCACATGTATCGAGAACGGAGCATACCGTCCAGTTGTTTCACATTTCAATTAACATCAGATTTTTCCACAATAACACCTGACACTGACACCTTTAATGTCTTCTCTAAAAGATAGCAAACTTAATGAAGATCATAATCTGTTAATACAGACGTTAAAAAGAGTAACAATGTGGATATTTTTCTAGTGCTTCTAGAAATATATATAATCTGAGAATATAAAAAAAGTATAGTGAGTCTATAATAAAGACTAGAAGAAAGACTCTCTAGTTGGATGTTTTCTAAAATTCCCTCAATTTGAATACAGTTTGATATTACTTGCTTCAAAAATATTACCTGTTTTAGGTCTAATAAACACTTGCTGAAACTATTACAAAGTTATCTTAGATCATAAATACTAATACATATTCTTTCTAGCTTATAACGATTTCAACGTATATTATATATATAAATATAAAAGAGGAAGGTGACTGACTGTCTAAGATACACAGATATCAACGCACAACCCAAACGACTGAACCTAGAATCTTGAAATTTTGTAACGTAAGTGAGCACTAAGAAAGGAATTTTGAAAATGTCACTCCTAAGGAGGTAAAAGAAGATGAAAATATCTACTTCTGCCGAAGTTGCGGACATAAGCTAGTTAATCCATAAAAGAAATATCCGACGTTTCTAGAAACAAGAGAAGTAGGTCACAGAAATATTCGATAACTATCCAGTACCGTCACGGCTATAGAGTTACCTCTGGCGTCGTCTCGTCGCTACGTCAAATTGCGCCATTTTAGGAGAACGGGGGTAGAATCTACGTCAGAGCCTTTCAACCCCAATGTTTGCGTAGATTATATATATTCTATTCGTATTCCGGGTAAAACGTTTTCATTAATGTCGTCATTATTGTATTTTCTAGAGGCATTAAATATATTACTTTGCCTATCTTTATCTTTTGAATTTAGGGTGGATTTAGAGTTAAATAGTTTTAAAATTTATTGTTGTTTACTATGGTATGACGTATATTAAATGCTGATTGTTTTAATTGCTAAGGCTGCAAGTTCAAAGCAGATGTTTTAACCCATTTCGATGCAGTTTTTTTTTATTTGAAAGTTTCCTTGCAGTGGTTCTTAGCTATGTTTGTTTAATATCGGTCCAGTAGTGTAAGAGTATCAGCTCTTTTCCTAAATTATATGGCGTATGATTATTCGATTAAGTGCTTGCGTAAGGGGTATTACATTGTTTTAAATTTAGTCACTTCTAAGACTTATCAAAACTTATCCAACGTTGAATTGAATTGAATTGAATTCGAACACACAGCAAATGGTTGGCAAAAAACGTAGTAAAATCTATATAAAACGTTTCTGATTATTTTTTAATTAAAAAAAAATAATATTCTTAATATGCTAGAAATATAATTTGTTTATTTTTAATGTTGTTGTGTTGTTGTAAAATATTTGGAGAAAGGAGAAATAACCTAACCTTAGATAAGATATATTATTATGTGATATATGAACTAATTCATTCAACTAAGAATCTTTTTACGTAACTAATGAATGAGGTCAATTCTTCTGTAATTTTTTATTTCATTTAAAACACGACTTTTGAATTTGGAAAACGTCTTTAATTTGTTCAACTCTGATACTGTTCCATGTTCTATATTTTATATTACGAATTATGGTTTAAACATTTTAGTACGTGTCATGTTCTATATTTTATAAAAGCACCATTTGGATTCTTGTAGAATAGTAGTGAAAGAATGTTATCACAAAAGAAAACAATAACCTCCTTTCTTGCGAAATAACGACCCCTCCTTGCCCTTGACTGTTGTTTTACCTCCTTATTATTTTCGTTATCATTTTCTCCAGAGCAAACTTCTTTACGTACCCCGACATTACCATATAGTTGTCTATCCAAAGCATAACCTCTTCCGGCCTTCGAAATACTTTTTAAATGTACCCACAAGCTACCAAAATGACCCTATTCTGCCTGATGAAAGCGTGAGTAAAATCCAAGAGTGGTGGTCACCATCCTCGATACGAACTTGGATAGTACAGCATGGTGACCCACACTATGGCGGCCTATGTCTACCACTCTAAAAGGATGGCTTCAAAGGCCAGTGCGTGTTGTCCTGTAGGGGAAGGGAGAAGGGGGACCAGTTAGAAGAACTCTACAGAACACTTTCTATGCCATAGAGACGATATCTCTTCGCAGCTACAGAGCTTAGCCTTATTACAGAACATCGTTACATGCCAGTATGATAATATATACACATCACATGTCAACAATATACAATGTCATCGACATCTTGAGGTAATAATTAGATAACAAATGCTAATCAAACAGCCTACATGCTCATGCATCGTGCAGGTCCCGAAGTCTATATTCTATTTGTACAGAGGAAGGTTTACGGCTAAACTGGTTCGTAAACTAGTAAATAATAAGTGATTAATATATAGTGTCTAGCATTTGCATCGATTTAATTAAATTGGCCTTGCATCGCAATATAATTTATAGCCAATTACGTTTACAACTTACATCGCGTGGCAACAAATACTTTGTAGCGATGATCTTTTTTCCACAATTATATATATGCGTTTACAACACGGAGAATCCATTTATAATTATGTTGTAAATATATTAAAAAGATAAAAAGATGCAATAAATTAAAATATTACAAGTTTTTCTTATCTCTTTCTTTCTAATGTATATATAAACAATTAACCTTTGAACACGTTTAGTATTTTTACATACGTGATACAAAGACTTTATACTTCTTTTTATAAAAATTATGCGAATGGAGGAGTATGAATGCGACAAATTAAAGCTTATATAGAGGGGAAGTGAGAAAGCTAAAATTTTTTTAAATATATTTTTTACACCTTACACACAAGGCTATCTAGTCCCAAGATAAGTGGAGCTTGTGTTATGGGTACCAGACAACTGATATAAATACATATATACTTATTTTTTTTGTAAATACATGCATACTATACATAGAAAACACTCAAACTCCGAAACAAATATTTGTAGATCATACAAACATTTGGTCCGCCCGGGAATCGAACCCGAGACCTCAAATACAGCAGTCGCATACGCTGGGCCACAGAGGCAGTCAAAATAAAAATACATGAATTATGGTCACCTTCTTAATATACAACTATAACAATACGTTAGTAGCTTCAATTACTATTTTCATTCGATTTTGATTTTGAAGTGTATACGGCAGGTGTGGTCGATAATGTGAATATCACTGATCGAGTAGATGCAAGCAGGATGTAGATATTGGAACTCATTTAGGAAAAGCTATGCTTTACGCTTGACGTCACATAGCTGAAAGGATGTTGATGATGCTATTCAATCAATGTTTCGTCCGATCAGATCTTTTGTTGTATTATCCTTGTGGTTACTGATTAAGAATACAGAGAGTCACCAGTCACCATATGCATCTCATGGGTGTCGTAAGAGGCAACTAAGTGAAACCACCCAGAATAACTGTAAAAAGGAGGAAAACTTGTAGCAAACAATGTACCAACTCGTCCGGCAAGTAAATTATAGTAAATAATTTAACATTCGGACATCTAACACACAATGCTATATAGTCCCAAGCTCAGCAGAGTCTGCATAACTGCCTCGTTGGTCTAGCAGTGGAATTATGCGACAATAAAAACCAAACATATACTACATTTTTTTGTTATTTACTTCTCAAACATTGATCTCAGCCAGATATCTCATACAGAGTTAGTATTAGATTCTTACATATAGGCCACAGGACTCGTAATTGAGGAAGTTATGGGAAAGCAAAAGTTTTAAAGTACTCTGGGGACTGAAAGAATACCTCAATTTGTATGTCGCATATTCCTATAATCCTTGGAGAATAACCGAAGGACATACTCAGGATATTACATACGAAAAACATTTTACGTTTCAACTATATTTCCATCCCATTTTATTTATTATTATTTTTTTCTGCCATCAACTTTGCGTCTCTTTTGAAATCCATACATATCAATCAATTATGAAATGATATAATATGCATAAATTGTGCTGTTAGTTTTCATTACTTTATTGTAAGGAAAACCAAAGAATGCGAAGAGATTTCTTCAATAAACACTCTAATTCCTACCAGTACAAAGACTGAAAAGCTTTGTACCTTATGTTACCACTACTGAACACTACGTCAGAACCTTTCATGAAACAACTCTTGGCCGTGAACGTTTTTAGCGATCTTGTAGTTATCAACCCTTCAACCTTTAAATGTATTGTATCCCAAAGTGCCTTGAACCAAAATAACTACCATTGTCATAAATGTGAACCTACATCCTTGACTTAATTCGTGGAATAGCTACATAAAGATTAGTAAAAGGAACACCAAGTTGGTATAACCTCAAGAAAAAGTCAAACCTTGAGTAAACACTGATATTATATAGTATATTACATACCGGTTTATGGTAGTACGTCCTTTTTACCTGACTGCGAAAAAAGGAGGGCTATGTTTCTCGAGCGTATGTATGTATGTTTAATACTTTGACACGACCTAGAGCCTTAACCGCTTGTCCTATTTTTATGTCAGTTGTGTCAATAAATTCGTCTTAGGTCGTGAGAGTGATACTAAGTACATAAAAAATATACACAATGTGGTTTTTTTTAATACAGCACAACATGTGCCGGCCTTAGAAGTCACCGCTTTAAAGTGGAAGGCATACATTCTCGTACTCATCGCTTCGGTAATTCCTTCCTGTGCCGAGCGGTCAAAACCTGGAACTCACTACCAGCGCACGTGTTTCCTTCCCACTATGATCCCGGGTCCTTTAAGCGGGGCGTGAAAAAGCATCTCACCAGGCCGCCATAGTGTGGATCACCATGCTGCATTGTTCTTTTTCGCATTGAGGATGGTGACCACCACTCTTGGATTCTGCTCATGCTTTCCATCAGGCAGGGCAGAGTCATTTTGGCAATTTAAATATAAAAAAAAACATCAATTTTAAAAAACACAAAATTAAGAGTTTTCGGAGCCAAAAAGTAATCTCTTAAAAAATGTTTTCGAAATACATAGAGTGTGGTATTAAAATAAAGAATTTTTAACGGTGATTGCGAATATATATATAACTTATATGTTTTATATATGATATTGACGCAGTCGGGTTTTATTTTTTTAATAATTCATTACTCATTTCTTTTCATTTGCAAACTTCTTTAACAAATTTTGTTTCTGGAACACGATTGAGTAACTTTTTTTGTCTAATTGTCCAACTTCGCTCTCACCACGTGTTCCGTCCATTTCTATCATAATTTTACAGTCCTTCTTTTGACGTCACGTGGAGTTACTAAACGTTTAACGTACTTTGTTTCTTGTTACTTTACTCAACTCTTACAGAACACAGGTGTAAATATAAAAAACGGGAACTCTTCTTGTAATAACCAATTCATTCCATTCGCTGCGTAGTATCCAATTGGCATATTAAAGGCGTAGATGTCCATTCGTTCATAGAATTATTTTAAATCCTTAAAAATTATGGCTCATTGTATTCGTTATTTTTTATGTAGATTTGCAATTCGTGACGTCATAAAATAACTAAGATTAACTTAGTGGCGATAACTATAACAATTTTGTTTTTATATTAAAACGTTAAGCTGATGTAATAATAAAGCAAAATTATTCGTTCCAGTACACAATAGTTGTGATGTAGGTCAAGGATTTATAATTAGATAAGTTAAAATACAAGTTAAATGTTAGAAAATAATATAACTTATACTCTAGATTGTCGGCGCTTGATGGAACTTGTTGAAATACATTCTATAATTTAATTCACTTGTACTTTTTCTACTATTTTATTTAACTCTGTTTACATTTGACCTTGTCCTTTGATGACGCCATAAAGTGAAACCGGTCAGGTGTAAACATAAACGAATAAAATAGTGGAATTAATTACAAGTGAATTTAATTCTAATATGTGAGAAAATTAGTTTTGAAATATACTAAACTGAGATAATTGTTACTGTTATTTACATCGGAATCTATTTTGCATTTTTTTTTATGGTATAAGTGGCAAATGAGCAGACGTATCGCCTGATAGTAAGCGATTACCGCCGCCCATGGACACCCGCAACACCAGAGGTGTCACAAGTGCGTTGCCGGCCCTTAGGGGATGGGGAGGGGGACTGGGGGGGGGGAGGATTGGGCCTCCGGTATCGTCACTCACTCAATGAAACACAGCGTAAGCGCTGTTTCACACCGGTTTTCTGTGAGGCCGTGGTATCACTCCGGTCGAGCCGGCCCATTCATGCCGAAGCGTGGCTCTCCCACGGTATATCTTTGAAGAGTCTTATGAATCGGTATATATAGACAAGTTTGTTGGTCTTTCTTTTTACCTGATGAAAAGAATGAGTAGAATCCAAGAGTGGTGGTCATCATATTCATTGACAAAGTAGATAATGCAGCATGGTGACCTACACTATGATTTCTCACGCCCAGTTCAAAGGAGTACCCGGGGTAATTAGTAAGTATAGGTAAGTATTGGGAGTAAGACACATTCGCTTGTAGTCAGTTTCTTATTTTCACTGATTCGCATAAGAAGGAAGGGCCAAATTTGCTACAATATTAACTACTAGTTAGAGTTAATTTCATTGTTTTCTAAAATAAATAATTGTTTGAGGAGGAATACATCTCTATGTTTTATGTGTTGCCTGTAAGTAAGCTACCCTAAATTTTAAAATTTTGAAACAATCATATCCGTGTTATGGTTGTCTGCAAGAAATCGCCGAGAGCGATAAGACCGCCAATTGTTATATATACTTTGTGACTGTTCCTGTTGTACATTTCTTACTATGTATATACAATAAAGACAAATAAATAAATCTTTTTTTGTCTGTCTGAATGGAGTTTTTGTTTAATTGCGATGTATCTACTAGTATATCATATCCGCCAATTGATATACAATGTGTAGATTCTGCCTTGTTTGGAATCGAACAACCGTGTGTAAAGAATTGAAAGTATTTATTTATCACATTACCTTTAAAGTCACTATGGGTAAATCTCCGAGAGAGAATCTAAATTACAATGAAATTATTACTTTTAAAAATTTGATATTTTTCTAATTTACTTTCATTATTTCAGCTAATAATGAGTTATGAACACGTTTGGACCGTCCTCGAATTCTTCCGTGGGAGAAGAGCTTCCCGCGGAAACCAAGGTATCGTTGGCAACACCTAAATAACAATAAATAACTTTCTATACCATTTAAATACATCGATGACAGTATGCCATCAAGTCGATCGTGTCTATGTTTTAAATTACGACGCAGATGACCATTACAAAAACCCGCGATCGATAAGATTATACATAATCGATCTCTAAAGGGACCGATTACTGTATAATCTTATCATTTGCCCTTTTAAAAAAAATAGAACGTAGAAAAGTCTTAGATCTATTAAAACACTATCGTATAGTGCTGTAATACCAATAATTTTGGGTAAAAAGATATCCAATTAAATAAGACTCACCAAGGTCACGTATGGACTTAGGGAGACGGGAAGGTTTTCAATAAATAATTAAGCTGGTGCTTCTGATGAGTTATCGATATACAGTTTATTTTTATTTTTATATTTTGAATTTTTCCACCGTGGGAGAGCCACGCTTCGGCATGCATGGGCCGGCTCGACCGGAGAGATCTACGCTTCTATCGTCGGGTAATCTCCATAAACGAACGATTATTCTTTCAGGGTATCGTCATAGCTTGGAATGGAATCGCCGTGTGTATGGAAATAAAAAAATTTGGCACGGCGATAATGTCGCTGCGTTTCTCTCGCCCGTGGAGACGGCCCTTTAATGCACAAATTATGTATTTTAAAGGTAATAATTTGCAGCGAATATTGTTAATTATCTAGTTATTTAAACATTTCAGCGTCACAAATGAAATTTGATCGTTTTTCTTATCAAAAACTTTTAACAAAAAAAAACATTCTTTTCTTTTTCGTTTAACCTAAAAGTTGTGCATGTGAGTTCGGTTCAACTATTTGATGATTAAAACTTGAACGTTTACTCAGTGTGACCTTAATAATCCAAATTGTAACAATTCCTTAAATTTGGAAATTAAACTTCATGACAGGACGAATGAGCAAACGGTTCATCTGATGACAACTGCTTAGAACAGTGGCTTTTCAAACGTTGTGTAATCTTTGAACTAAAGAAAGAAGAAAGGATGTAAGTCAAATTGCTTATCGGCAAATTTTGCTCATGATGGTTCAAACCAATAAGTAAACAATTTTACAAAAAGCGCCAACATTATGAGTTTGGAATATAACTGGGGTTACATAAATAAGTTATTGTCCTGGAATTATTTATTCACGACAATTTGAATATCGATACCTTGTTTACTAATTATCATGAGCATGGCTTACCTAAGTGTGATTACGTGACCAAATTGCTACAGCGTATATCGATCTACGCTGTAACCAAGCACAAGAGGTCTACGACCCCTACGCAGTCTCTGGTATGACGTAGACCTGTATTTCTTTATATTTGTTTTCTTTTATTTATTTTATTACTCTCTTTAAAATTGCATACAATAGTTACTTTAAAAAATAAATGAACACTTAAGGTCAGACAAGTTACAATATCATGGAAGAAAGGTAACCATTAACTTGAAATCACTACCTAATTATTTAGGTATTAAGTTTCATCCATCCATCATCCATCATTCATCATACCTTGTTATCTTGTCGTTTATTCTAATTGATTACATACATATTTTTTAAATTATGAATAATATCAAACATACAAAGAGCTATTCAACAGATCACAAGTTGAATGTTAACAGATCCACCTGTAGATTTACATTTACGAGGTTATTTTAAGATGATTCTAGGAAACACAGAAGCACAGCATAGAAAATCGACTGTAAGTGATAAATCTTCGAAGAACAAGACGAATGTTATCTTTGCCACCTATGAAGCGAGAACGTCATTAAAACTCTTCAGCTTTATGTGGTAAAACATCATTTCGAAGAAACTTAAGGGTTCATTCTCAGTAGGCATACTTATTTCGCATATATTGCTTGCTCTGTCTAACTGAAGGCGCTAATAAAATCAATTGCGGCTGGAGGACGATTCTAAAAGTTCTCATATGTGAAATTTGATTGTGTTCGTTTTTATCTAAATGATAGTAATTATTGGTGATAGGCCACACGAAGTTGAAAAACGAACGATGACTATTGATATTGTTTTGCCTTTCTTTTATTTAGAAGTTTTAATTAAAAAGCACAGGAAGGAAGAGTATGTCGTATATATCGTGTAGAGGAAGGAAGAAGGTGTGACCAGTTGGAAGAGCCCGTCAGAAAACTCTACGTGATAAAGGCAAAACAGGACTCAGACATGCAAATCCAGGATATTGAACGTATCCCTTAGTGGCAGTTGAGTCTTATAAATAAAGAACATGTAAATCAATAGTTAGAAAAATCTTTTTATAGATGATTGAATAAGAAATAGTGTTATGTATTTTTGTTTTACATTAATTATCAATTTGGTGTTACAAGTGGAATAGCTTAGGTACTGAAAGAGGAATATTTAAGACGACGGGCTGTTATAATTTGTGGCAAAATGTTAGCCAAATACATATTATGCCGAGTATACTCTGTGTCTGTAACCTCGGTTGGCATTCGACCAAATAATATCGAGGATAACGTTTTCTCGTTTTTACGATTTAAAAGTTTTCGGGAAATACTCTATAAATAACATTTGCATTGATGACTCGATGTGATTTCGTAATAAGAGGCTTTACTTAGAAAAATTGCAAATAAATTTATTATTTTATAAAGATTAGCTTCATATAAAATACAATCAGCAGTTCATCTCGCAGTTAATTTTAACTCATATCAAGTATATTATTCCTAAGCGTTGTAGTGTGATGTTCAATGGGCATGGGCAGATTGATACAGAAGACGTTATAAGAAAGACTATACTATTAGTTTTTAATATAAAAACCAGCAACAACTGATAAATTAAGTTATTTTTTAAAGCAAATTTTATTTTTAAAGATATGTTGGTGGTAATTCTGTTGTAGTAACAACAAATTTTAGTGAATTTTAGTTAAGTGATGACAACAACAGAAATACCACCATTGTCGGACTTTAAGCCTAGAAGGCACCGGCATTTACCACGACATGACTCACTCTGGTAATTAACCACATAGTTATAAATTATTTTTCCCTCGTGAAAAATTTAGCTCTCTATTTTTCACTTTGAGGTTGAGGCGCGTTCCATGTCTAAATAAGTAAAGACTTAATAAATTTTGGCGGGAACCTTTGGTTTTGCCTAAATTTTGCGAGGGACAGTTGCATGAAAAATATCAAAAATAAAATCACCTGCTTGTAATTTTCATTTACATTTTCACGCATTGGATTTTTATCAATTGGTATGTTTCATCTATAATTTAAAACTATACTATATGACGTAATGGCAAATTTCAAATAGTATTGACTGCATGCATGGCCTACTGGTTTGAGCGGACGACACGCCGTTTCCTACATCGCAAAATGTTGTAGATTTATCCGCATAGAACAACACTTTGTGTGATCCACAAATCGTTGTTTAGAGTCTGTGTACTCTAAGTTTTTTTGTGTCCGTTTCATTTGTGTTTGTGAAGTCATAATAAGGAAAACATAAGTCATTCAAATATCAACGTAAAATAATAACATTCTGTATTATTCTAATGAAATAATACACAGAGCTAACTTAATCTTCTTCTTCTTCGGATGCCTCTGTAGGTTGGCCGTCAGTTTCCGGTACTCCTCCTAATCATTAGGCAGGTGGAACAGTTTTAGAACGGAGGTGATGCCGATCCACAACCGGATATTACGTAGCTACGATTTTTTGATTCGTCCAGCGCGTCTCTTCCCTTTCACCTTGCCCATCATCATCAGTTGAAGCAACATATATCTTTCGTGCCTAAGAATATGGCCGAGATATTCAATTTGTGTGTGTTTGCATTAGTTTTTGCAAACCAAGCATGATACGTTAAATTGAGTGAGTGGATAATAAATATGAAGATATTAGAAATTTACAAGACATGTGGCAGGTATTAAGTATGGTGGTTTTTTGAAGCAGATAAATAGAGTGTGAAGGCATGTGAAGTAATTCAAGATTTTGAGTGAGAGTTTTAGGTGCTATGCCTGTTGATGATAGAATTATTGGAACTATGTGTACTGTGTTAACTTTTCATTGACTCTTGATTGTTGTTCCATTGCCAGATCTTGGTATTTTGAGAGTTTTTCCGAGTGGGTTGAAGATTAGGCTGTTCGGGATGGCTATGTTTATGATGCAAATGACTTTAGTAAGTTTGTCGTGAACTATTGTTTTTAGACAGTTGTAACGAATGGTTTTGTTTGTTAAGATTGTTCTGTCGAAATATTTTTGTTATTATTATTATTCTAATTAGCTATTCCGTAGAATTGCGTGAAAAACTTAAGAAATGAGCGATGGTACCTAACAGAAATAAATATTCATGCTATTTAAACAATTGTTATGCGTAAATACTGTTGACAAATTAGTATCTATTTTGGTTATAATAGTAAATACGTATACTTTAAAGTACGCAACTAGCAAAATACGCAAGTAATAACACTTTATTTATTTCTTTCATCGCAAATATATGAAGGTCACTTCTTTGTGAGGGACTGTTTTTTATTATATTACTAGCTGACCCGGCGAACTTCGTACCGCCATATTCATATTCGCAAAAAGATTTTGAATTACCAGAAAACTTATTTTAGTAAGCCTGTGTTAACTTCCCGCAGGGCCGCAGTGTGTAAGACGAAGCGGACTAAGAAAATATAACACCTCCAGTTTTGTTTTATTTTTTCAATACAAACCTATATTTTTAACTATAACTATTTTTTTTTATACAAACCTTGTCCTGATATTGAGAAACACATAAAAAAAGATTTTTCCAATGCTGTTATCGTTTATATATTGTATTAAACTTCACATAACATTGAGTGTTTGTTTTATTTCAATGAGTTGAAAAATAAAAAAATATATCAATTTAAAACGTCCCCGTGGTAGTCGACAAATATGAAAAGTTTGCATGCAATAAAATCTAATAGACTGGTCTAGATACAAATAATAACGCTAAATATACTTGCTATTATTATAACTAACTGATATAATGTTCCCAAAGGAGTGCAGTTCTATTATTTATGCAGATGTGTCAGTTATTCTATATAAATACAGATTGAGTTTATATTGTCACGTCTTGGAACAGTGCCCAGTGACGAAACAACGTAGCTCAGTCACTCTCAGTACAGGATCTTAAAAATAAACACGCGAATCACGCGATCGCATTTACACTGTCCAGTACTTAAATGACACACTGTATTTACAATTTTGTGGTTATTTGGCACTTATTTGATAATAATACTACTCTATCTAAATATAAGTAAGAAAATTAGGGACCATTTTTAACAGTTCTTGATAGTTTAAGATAGTTATTTACCATGTGACACACTATTTAACAAATAAATATTGCTGATATATATACGTATATATATTTGACACTTAAGTAAGTATACAACCCTTCCCAAACCGAAATCTGTAGTTTTCTTGCAAATAAGTTTACAGTAGTATATCAGGGATTTAATTACTACATTATGAAATTATTTATAAGTACGCAGAAAGTAAGAAGCTCATAAATATAGCCTAACTAAGAATAACAATTCATTAATATATACATATACGTATAATGCAATATTCTTGATCATATAATACATATGTAATACACATATATATATCTACTTCCCTTACGTTTAGTAAATTACGATAATGTAATGATAATTTTGAATAACATTAACACTTTATATATTAAAAAGGCACGCTAGCTTAAATCTAAACATTAAATATTTAAATAACGTTGATAATAATCAACACTTTAATTTAATTAATTTTAACCACAAATGTAGCAACCTATATAAACATAACAGAACGCTAAACACATTTCCTTATATGAACAGCTTCATGACGATCTGAATATAAAATCAATTATAAAAGGAAATGGTCTCCGAAGAATTAATTTCCATATTCTAAAACCTGACCACGTTCTATAATTTAATGAGATATGTTTATGGACGAAAGAAATAAAAGGGAGAATAAGAAGAATTGTTTTAATTACTCTTATGAATTATTATAACCCATTGCAGTTACTTTCAAACGATATTCTAGTATCTTCCGTCTTTCTGGTATAAGTAAGGTGTTAAATTTAAAAGGTATAAAACA
The DNA here is from genome assembly GCA_003709505.1 of Hyphantria cunea. Classification (NCBI taxonomy): domain Eukaryota; kingdom Metazoa; phylum Arthropoda; class Insecta; order Lepidoptera; family Erebidae; genus Hyphantria; species Hyphantria cunea. Next base: position 3,425,093 of record PKRV01001177.1, read on the forward strand.
GTCTCAGCCATTGGCGTACCCAGGGGGCAGCTGCCCTTCCCTGATGGCTTCGGTTACGTCCTTATCAACTATTTTCTTTTGTCGATAAAAGTTAAGAAAAAATATCTTTTTGCCATTTGGAGTACAACGCAACACTAGAGGCGTCACAAGCGCATTGTCAGCCTTTGGAGGATGGAAAGGGGGCCAGAGGGGTTGGGGTAAGGGCCCCCGGTATTCTCACTCACTCGGTGAAACACAGCGCAGGCGCTCTTTCACATTTCTCAGTTTCTGTGAGGCCGTGGTATCTCTGCGGTCGAGCCAGCCCATTCATATCTTACATGCTTTCGCAATACTCTAGTACTGTAATCACAAATCTAATTATGCAGATGATAACGAGATTTGAGCTAAGTATATATTCTGTGTCACAGTTTAACAAATGTCAAGATATTGCGTCACAGATTGGAGCAGCTATCTATGTGGGTAAGTATGTTTGTTTGTACGTCATTCTGGTATTCTGTCATATATTTTATGACGAGGTTAATCTTTACTGTGCAAGGTACAGCCGCTGAGACGAGTAGCAAGGAGGTGTAGATAGTACATCTACTTTAGATGTACTTATGAAATGAATTCAATCGCAAGTTAACATATTAATTAATTTCTTTAAACAACCATAACTATTTTAACCAACCATAACATTTATTAGGAGCAGAGTAGTAATTAATAAAAGTAGTCGGTTGATTACCGAAAAAGTAACACAATATTTATTGTAATGACAACACTTTTGTAACAACAGTTCGCTGTGTCATAAAACAATACGCGCCCGTACGGCTAACACGCACCGCTTTTATAGGGCTATCAAAATATCTGAAATGATCCCTAGTATTCGATAAACCATTCTGAGCTAAATAGAATCTTCTATTCATTATCATTATTTATTAATCAGTATTCTAGCGACATCTAGCATTGAAAATATAGGAATTATTAATCTTCATCTCAACAGTCGCTGTCGCTGTTTATGGCGCTGTCCTCCGAATCTCGAATCTTCTTGATTAATCGAGACCCATGTAACTTTCTTACAATGGTTTTAAGTTGTACCTTCTTATAATCTTTTATTAACCATACTTCTAAACTGATTTAACAAATTCGGTCACAATTCAGACAGTCCGTCTGTCTGTAACTAAACTAAACAACTTCATTGACTCCAATTTAATTTGTTACAGAGATACTTTGATTCTTGGGTTAAATAGTCTATAGTTCATAGACTATTTAACTTTAACTTAACCGACATACACACCGTCGGTTAAAAAATATGTTTTAACATACATTTAGTATACAGAAACTGAATAGTTGGTGACTAGGTGACTTCTCTACCGTTGTACTGTTATCCATATTTCATTTTGTCAGTAAAATGTATCAAAACCAGCATAAAAAATCTATATGAATAAATAAAATACATAGGGCCTCTTTACTAAGCTGTAACATGATTTTTAAGGACAACGCGCATTGCCTCAATCCATTGACTTCTTCTTCTTTTGATGATATGGCAATCAGCCGGATCAGCTATTTCTGCCAATGTCAAGTATTTCAAGTCTTCAATCCTAAGTGTTCGAGTCTTCAAGTCTTCGTCATGATGGAATTAATGATAAAAAAACATAAAAAATGTGGATGACATGAAACGGGGACCGTCTTTCGCAAAAACAAAAACCGATCTCCCCCCAAATCATTGACATATTATCCAACGAAAACAAGGATGACATATAAAAATCAAACAAAGAAGAGCATGTTTTATGACATATGATGACATACTTATGTAATACTGGCAGTATGTGAAGCTGGCGCATGCAGTTTATGGTTTAATACTTCAAACAAACTTCAAAACAGTTGTTCTCAAAGTCGATTTAGGTGCTTTATAATAAATAAATAAATATTTCGAACATCTAACACACAACAGCATCTAGTCCCAAACTAAGCAGAGCTTGTATTATGGGTACTGGACAACTGATATAATTACATAAATACTTTTTTTTTTGTAAATACATACATATTATACATACATATATAGAAAACACACAAACTCCGAAACAAATATTTGCAGATCATACAAACATTTGATCCGTCCCAGATTCGAACCCGAGACCTCATGGACAGCAGTCGGGTACTCTACCACTGCGTCACCTAGGCAGCACCTTTGAAGTCCATGCTCCATGTTTTAAGCAATAATTGTGTCAATTCAAATATACGTATTTATTTATAGATACAAATGTATAGTTTTACCGTGTTACGCATTTTACCCTGTATAGTAAAAACATGAATCACTCATTGTGCCTATTCATATTGTTACTATAAACTCGAACGGACTAGAATGAATAAAATAAGTAATAAATTGAAATGACGATTCAATTTCAGATATTAAGGCACATAATTAGTAAGTAACTACATCAGTGTCTTCGTGGTGATGGCTTAAGAATACGAAGTGTTACTGCCTCTGTTTATCCCAAATCAAAGTATATAGTATATAGAAAGATGTTTTACATCACAAAAAAGGACTTTGTTCTTCGCTGTACATTGTATGGAATACTAAGGCTCGACATCATCATATCTCGCTTTTGTCGAATTATTTAATTTGATGTTATATTGAAGATTTTAAATTCAATCGATCCGTGTGGTGACGGATTAAGACTAGAGAATGTCACCAACCCTATTCGTCCCACGAGTATCGAAGAGAAGCGACTAAGTGTTCCCGCAGATATGCAATTGTAATAACCGACCGACTAAACTTTTCGTTCGAAGATCTTGGAAAGACGTCGAAAGTTTTTATAATAAAATTCCTACAGATGTAATTGACCTTCCTCTAGATAAATTCAAGCTCAATCACCTCATCAAGAAGGTTTACTATGCGATCGGCGGTTATCTGAACGATAAACAGTCATGGGCTTAGGGTGTTATTTTATTATATACACATAAACTTCTTTCCCCTGTAATTGAGCTTAACTATTAACCAACCTTTGTTAGTTGAAAATAATGCTCGAGTTTTCGAGCTAATGGTATCACTGAGTGATTTTTATTTTGCAGTACGTTATTTTGGAGCATGAAGCAAAAGAAAATCAGGTGGAAACAACTTGCATACTCTTTACCTTTCATGTAATCTTTTGTATTTGATTATCTGACTTTTAAAAAGAGTGGCCATGAATTTCTTTGCCAGTGTTCTTCTCACAAGGCTCTACGCATTTTGGAAACTGGAGGTTATGGATCGACACAGGCAGACAGTGGATTTTGGTGTTTTCACCTAATTCACCTTGACAATACAGTACATTTGTGATGTCTGTTTGTGTCGATCTATGCTTTTTATCTGTAGCTTTAATTTAACGTTCTTAAATGTCATGTAGTGTCTTAATTGAGTTAATGATTTTGAATTTGAATTTGAACGAAAAATACTTATCATAAATAATTTACCCATATTTCAAATTTTGTAATGTAATTTATCGTTGTAATTTTTTATTGCTTGTTAGCCTTTAAATTTGAGTTACTCTTCAGATTAAAATGAACAGAAGACATATGTTTCGCATACCAACAAGCGTTTGTATTTGAACTCTAATGTTTTATCAATGTACCACTACTGTTGATATAACATCAGTCCATATTTCAAGTTACGCATGTGAATGGCGTTCTTAAATGTCATGTAGTGTCTTAATTGAGTTAATGATTTTGAATTTGAATTTGAACGAAAAATACTTATCATAAATAATTTACCCATATTTCAAATTTTGTAATGTAAATTATCGTTGTAATTTTTTATTGCTTGTTAGCCTTTAAATTTGAGTTACTCTTCAGATTAAAATGAACAGAAGACCTATGTTTCGCATACCAACAAGCGTTTGTATTTGAACTCTAATGTTTTATCAATGTACCACTACTGTTGATATAACATCAGTCCATATTTCAAGTTACGCCATTCACATATTTTTTTATACGCATTATGCTTAGATTAATCAGGAAACGCTCACATTATCAGTGGGTTTTATATGACGATGGTAAATAATTTGTTAGACAAATATAAATACGTTGATAATGATACAATAATATTTATAATGATAATAGAATAGTCACGAATACAACGAATTTTATTAATAAGTAGCTGAACCCCGCGGTTTTACCCACGGTATAAAATCAACTGCAGATAGCGCCGCGGGACTAAGCTAGTTTAAAAAACTAAGTTACTTCTTCTATCGTTAGCTATCTTCCAGTGAAAGTCCCGTCAAAATCGGTCCAGCCGTTCCAGAGATTATCCGAAGCAAACAGCCAGAAAGACAAAACTTGTAAAAATGTTATTTTGGTATATGTACCGTGTTTACATATATGCATTTAGTAATAAGCGGTTATTACAATATTACAAACAGGCACTCCAATTTTATTTATTTATATAGATTTCTTTAACGTATTAGTCAATAATCCTACTAATATTACAAACGCGAAAGTTTGTAAGTATGTGTGGATCTTTGTTACTCTTTGACTTAAAATCTACTGAATGGATTTTAATGAAACTTTAAAATAACATAGCTTATACATCAGAATAATACATAGGCTACAATTTATAAAGATACAATTTACACTATATCTTAGCACCACGGGTAACACCACGGGGCTCAGCTAGTATTGATATAAAGAAGTGGAATAATTATAAAGTTCCGGCAGTGTGCAAAAAAATATTACGCAAGTTTAAGCGTCAATGATTGCCTAAAGTAAAACAAAGTGATATTTTTTCCTTTTTTTAAACTTAAGTTTGCGTCGTCTTTGTCAATCGCGATACGACTGAAATTCATTTTTAACATGGAGCGATTGCGATCATACCTTTACAACCCAAGTGCTAGCTAATATCGAAGTTCGGAATAAAGACTGAGGTCAGACTCTTTAAGAAACATACTATACCGTAACGATTGCCACAGATGTTCTTATAGCAACTGGAATCAATGGGTTGACATACTTGAGTGTTGGTTTTCTGTGTGAGGCTTAGTTCAGTGAGGCTGTTTCCTCACTTAGCTTCTTGATTTGGCCATTGTATTTGGGTTTTGTCATCTTTTTATTCCAACCATCCTTAATCATCCCAGAAGCTCAGCAGCCTTTTCAGGTCACTACATATTTCCGGGAGTGATGACGAAGGAGTTTTAATATGTTAAAAAAGATCTATAAAAGACCGACCTGGATACAATTGCTAAAAGTCCAGACTTTGATTACAGCGGTATTTAAACTTGAACTACCCAGAACTTGTATAACTGTTAAATGGTCTAATTAGATATTTTGAACTATTTAATATCATGGTGTCACAAAAAAACTAATCGCCAACTGACATTGAACAAATCACTCGTAAATAAAAACAAATATGTACGTTATATATACCTACGCATAGTTATTAAATACGTTGTATTATTTTATATACAAACGGTTTTACCAATTTGGATTAGATTTTAAATTTAGATAAGTTTTGTTAAGGATTATCTATATAAAAGAAAACAACCGTACTTTACGCAATGATGAAAGTCAGTGAGATACCAACATTATCATATACCTAAATTGGGAAGTCTGCTATTGTCTACAAGATAAGATTTACTGATTTAATGTTGCTACAGCGACTTATCTGTCGGACAAGGCATTAAACATATCGAATTTAAATATGAATAAGAATGTAACTGACACAAACGATTCACGAACGAGCGAGGAAATGAATTTTATCAGGAGACCTAGTTTATTGGCACTGAACTATCTTCACCATCGCTGAATGCCGCCTCAGTCGACGATGAGAAATAAACTCGCACTATTCCTCTCATCAAAAACCCACAATGTCTCACTGCTGGGCTAGGGTCTCCTCTCGGGAGAGAGTTAAGGCCATACGTCCCCACGCTGGTCAAGTGCGGGTTGGGGACTATTCCCCTTTTAACTGTTTTTTCACAAGTTTTAAATTTTGATTATATCTATATTATTTCTTCGCGTGGCTGCCAGCAATTTACAAATTTCTGTGGCGTTTGCGGCCGGTAGATACTATTATAGTTTCGGTATTTGTTTGATACAGTATAATTACTTAATTAACAAACTTGGTAGCGTAGAAGGTTAAAAATTTATTAATTCACTATATAAGTCTGTCGCAATAACTTAGTGTTTCCTGGTAATACACTAAGGCCCTGCTTCACCAGTCTTATCTGTAACCAGTAAAACAGGGTTTAAAGGTCAGGTTCCTGGTAACCTATATAGAGTTCAGAATAACAGAGAATATATTCTCTGGTTATAAAAAAATCTATGAAACCTAATCTAAAACCTAAATAAAACAAATGTCCTTATGGAATGTGATGTAATGTAATCTAATTCTTGGAATCTCAATTTTTATGTCCCCGATAACCATTCTGACATTGCGTCAACAATGTGATTGCTGACGTATTGTGGACGTCATTCCCGTCAAAATCTTATTTTCTAACACTTGTAACATTATTCAGCCGTGTTACGGGTGACGTTATCAATCAATTTAGTGCTGTAATCCGGGTCGTGACGTCACACGGACGTAAAAGGAGACATGGTTCATTGAATGTACTCGTAATTGTTACTTTTAATTGATAAGGAAACAGTTTAGGCTTTTATTGGAGTATACTTCACTTTTGTAATCCTGAAAGCAGCTATACTGCAGGTTTTTATAGTGAGGATCAATTTATATACTATGGTATGAGATGTTTTACACCCCCTATAATGTCTAACTGCCTCGTTGGGCTAGTGGTTAACGTAAGCGACTGCAAATCAAGAGGTCTCGGGTTCGATTCCCGGTTCTTACTGCTGTTGGGTTTTCTTTACAAGAAATTCTTTATAGCAGCCCGGAGTTTATAAAAAGGCGGTGTTCCTCACCCGTGCCTTAGAGAGCACGTTAAGCCGTCGGTCCCGGTGTGATGAATATCTATGGCAATCGTTATCGGGAAGTCAATGCCCTCAAATATACTGACAACTACTTCAACCTTCGAATTTAGTTCACCGTCAGGATTGTGGAGGTCTGATGCCAGTTGCTTCGTGGAAAAACTTATATTCAGGTAAAACCGACCTCAAGTCTTGGGAATAATAAAATCCAAGAAGACGATGGTGTAAGATGTTCCAATTAAAAATCGTTTTGATATTCGGAATATTACCTATTATATCCATCAAAACTGACATTCTGGTACCACCTGGAGTTAAAATGTTACTTGTGAGTGTTTGGTGGACTAATGCCGGTGTCGTTCACTACAGCCTTTTTTAAATCTGATCAAATTGTACATATCTATTTTTAGCAACTTCAAACAATGTTATAAGAACTAGCTGCCAAGCAATGCTGGTTAACCTCTCTAGGCCTCTGCTACTTCAGAACAACGCTAGACCATACACTTCACAACGGGCGGCCGCTAAGCTAAAGGAGCAGCAATTGAAATGTCTGCAACATCCACCATACTTCCTAGATCTTGTTCCAACAAATTACCATGTTTTCCGAAATTTAGATAACTTCTTACAAGATTTTTTTATTATCTCCGATGTGGCAGTCCAATCCGCCTTCAGAGAGTTTATTGATTCTCGCTCCCATGGTTTTTTTAGTAAATTAATCAATGAACTACCTATAAGATGGCAAAAGTGCATAAATAACAATGGCACACACTTTGATTAATGAAATCTATTTCACAAAAAAAAACAACTTTACATTCGAAGGAATATAAACTCGTTTTTTTGTGATTGGAGCATTTGAAGTGCCAATTTCATATGTAGGCACATATTATTATCATTAGAACTTTTGAAGCCGTTGTTTTAGTGGATAGGAAATAGTTTTTTGATTTTAAGATAAATAATCAAATTCCACGTTAATATTAAATAAAGCAAATTATTTAACTGTTTTTTCAAAGAACCTAACTGTACAATGCAGAGGGTGAGAGCAAAGCAAGTCATTATCATCTATTAGTAGAGATACCTTCTTTGTTGATAGTGGAAAAATATTATTTCATTAAAAACTATCCCAACATCTAGCCTCAGGCAGCTGGGGAGGATTCGAATCAAACCAGCCAAACTCGATACCGCACTTAACAGTGTCCCGTCAAGAATAGAGCTCTTTTTAGTTTGTATTACTAAGCAAATTAAGGATTTCTAGTTCTGTAAGTTCCTAATCTAAGTAGCGGACAAGCGGACAAACAAACAGTTATTTAAATACTATGAAGGTCTCTTGTCAGGATCGCTCTAATCTCTAGGATTTACTCTATTTACGTTCGTACGTAACCTTATCTAAATCATTAAATGCACCATGAAAGAATAAAATACTTTTACATCCTACTTACGCATTTGGTGTACCATAAAACTTGCAAGTTAAAAGCACTTCAGGAACTCGGTCAGCTATGACGCACTTACATAGAGGCAAGCGTACATAGAAAGCTAAAATAACTACGCATCGCTTTATCAACATCATTTTGTAATCAATTATGTGACATCAGTAATAAATCAATACTAATTTGATTAGGATAAATACTACAAACAAATTGTTACGTTAAAGCTTGTTAATTTAATTAAATGATTAGAAAATTGTTGATTGATGGTAATATTTTAAAAGGAAAATGATGTATTACTAACGAGTTTATCGGAACTCAAACCAGCACTATCCCCTTGATTAAGGGTGACGCTCTCATAGGATAGTAATGCATTTGTGACTCTCTGAATTACAGTTGTCTACCATCAAGTGACTCGTCCACTTATTTGACGGTATCTAGCTATTTGATTGAGGTTGTTATACAACAGGATTTACAGTTAACAAAAGTAAAAGTTAATTTATTGTTATTTTCGTACATATATGGCTCATTTTCTTATAAATAAATAAAGATGAAATTTTTTTTCTTAAAATATGTATTCATGGGTAATAATATTATTATTTTTTCAATCAAATTTAGTCAACCGTGTTTAATATTTGAAATAAAATCCTTCAAAAACGAATTTCGTTCAAAATTTTGAATGCTTTCCGCATAGCGGCAATAGTCTGACTAAAGCTACAGTGTTTTCGATTTTGCTATAGATGTTTTACAACACAAATGAAAACCTTTTCAGAATTTTAAATTTTTAAAAACAAATGTATTGTAATATATACATTTTATGTAAAGTCAGACAACAAAGGCCACAAGTACTTACGCGTAAATGACGACCAAACCCGCATGATTACGTAAACAAAGTATCAATCTATGAGTTGATCAAACGTTAGTAATGTATTTGTTATCAGACATCAATGAAACTGGTAATATAGACGTAAGTAACGTTTAACGAAATAACTACTCTTTATTTATTTATATAATATAATATAATATCATAATTATTTCGTTTTGAAATGGCGATACTCCATTTATCTTTTATTGGCCCCATCTATGGTTGAATGTTTCAAATATTCTTTCTTAGTGGGTGCTTATTATAATGTAAAAAAATGTAATGTTGTAATTTTAATTTTGTAACGCCAGCGGCTTAAGATCTGAGTTAATCAATCAATAATTTTACTTGTACTTACGAACTTCTTGCTTGTGCGGAGTCTAAAGATGGGTTAACGATACTAAAATGAAGGTATTTGATTCAACCAATTTGTAATAAGATGGTTTTATGCCCAAATATAGAAGTGTGTTGGATAAGTAAACCCAATTTTAATAGTCAGTTAGCCTTGTTTTATTCTCAATACGAAAGAACTGTATCTTAATTGTGAAATCGCCGTATTAGAGAGTAAAATACTTAAATAAGTAAAATACTGAAATAATTAAAGCATTAAAAGCAGTCGCCTCGTTATTTCTACTGTGCCAGGTATTATGGACACCTCGGGGTTGCAGGGCTTTCCTTCCAAGGGTGCATCTGATTCCCCGGCTTCTTATATCCGTGACGGTGTGCGGTTTTTAGTCGGTTCCAGTACGACATAGCTACCAGTCGGTGGAATACGATGGGATTTCCTCACAAAAAAAACCTATGGGTACAAATCCCACATCAAACAATACGGTATGTGATCCACAAATTGTTTTTTGGAACGGACACTAGGAACATCTAGACTCATGTTCTTTGCGTCCGTCTCATGTATGTATGTTAAGTCCTCTGCAACTCCGGATATATACCTAAGGCGGAAGTTGCCTTTAAAAAAACAAAGTAAAGTTATTGTGTTCGTTTTCTACAAAATCCAGGTCAAGAAAGGTGCTATCTCACCACTACCTACATAGCTACACTGTTAGACATACTAGTATACACCCTACTTATATTATAAACGCGAAAGTTTCAATGGATGGATGTTTGTTACTCTTTCACATAAAAACTACTCAACTGACTTTGATGAAACTTTACAGTAATATAGCTGATACTTCAGAATAACATATAGGCTACTTTACACATTTGCCGCAATAACCGACATATACACGGGCGGAGCCGCGAGCAAAAACTATTATAGTATTAAATACATTTAAGAACGAAACAAAGTACAATACTCTAAGTGATAAAAATGCTTATATATCAAAACCAATGACGTCTCGGTAACGTTGACGTAACCTGAAAATCAAACAATAAACTGCTTTAGGATTCTATACCTTATAACATAGTGTTACTGCCTAAATTGTTGAGTGATTTTAACACTCATTGCGGGCAAAGCAGTATTAGTATACCGCTGATTTTTGAAAGCCTGAAAGCAAGTACTCTGTATTTTCTTGTGTAGAAAAGACGAATTGCTTGTTGTTATATTCTTAACTAGTTTTACCCACTAATGTTGTACCTTGATCATCCCACGGGAACAATAAATATTCTCCGGATGAGGGCCCTATGCCTTATTCCAGACCATAATCGATATCTGTACTAATTTTCTTCCAGATCAGATCAGCCGTTTTGCGTGAAAGAATAACAAATATCTGTTAACATTTCCAGGGAGTTCAATAGCAATAAGATTGCTACTACTCTTTGCATAAACGTCAAAACGTAACTTGAATCAGTGATGACATTTCGTAGTCCGAATTTTAAGTGTTATTGATTTTCGACTTTGACGCAGTGTTCACGTGTTTTATACAAATTGAATGCCTCGCTTCGTTACGGAGTATGAAATTACGTGTGCTACATAATTCAATTCATTTTGTTTTGTTTGTAAACGATAACAACTTTATTTTGTTAAAAAGGTCTTACTTACTTGAGTATTTCGTGTTTAATACCTAAAGATAATAATTTTAAATAATAAGTGATTAGTTTGATTGTAGAAGTGCATTATATACATTCGGCAGATCATGTTTTATGATAGTACCGAGTTATACGTACAACAAGATATACAAATACAATATACAACAACAACACTTTATGTTAGTTCTATAAAGCTCTTTGCAGAGAACTGTTCTCGTTACCAAGTTGGCATTCTACAAACGTAAACATTATTATTAAACTAATTAATTTATGGAAATGTTATCTCAACCCTAAATAACATGGGCACAATAAGTATTAGTCAATAATACAAGATAACATAGGTGTTAGCGATTGTAGAAATAGTTTCGACGTAAAACACAAACATGGAAACATTAGCTAAATGGGTTGTATAGTTATCGCAGACCAAAAATATCACCCAGTAAAAATGAGGCCAAGGTCTTAAATAATAAATAATTTTAAATAGGAAACCGAAATACTTCAAATGTTCTATCGAATGTTCCCTATTACGCAAATTATAATAAAGCTAATCTTTATTAAACAGTTTTACGATCGTTTTCAGTAAATTAATAATATTTGTAAAGCTGTATAAACATTGATAAATGTGTCAATGTTTTTGTTTTCATTGAAGAACACTGTTACAAAATCATAATGAAATATCAAAGTTATAGTTTACAATTCAGGCTTTAAAACAACCTTGATCTTAAAAGAGTCATAATTTCTGATTATCAGCGTTTGAAATAAGCTTTATTGTTAAAAGATATGGGGTTTGTATCGGTCTGGTCGGTTCTTTTGCCGCGTTGAACGAAAGTAGAATTTTACCTAAATTTCCTCATAATCATCAGTCTTTCCCGGTCTACTACTGGGCATAGGCCTTTTTAATTATGATCTATATGTAAAATACTTTAATGGAAAGTTCTCAAATTAGGTAATTTGCATATTAAATGACTTGCCCAATGAGCGATAAGTATAGTGAACACTTCTCTTGGACTTTGCGCACGCTTTCCAGCAGTCAGAGTTACGAAAAAATGCACCTACTATGAATACTTTTCTCGGAAATCCCCCCTAAGGAGTTTAAATACCTATCTTAATAAGTATTACCGAATTATGAATTCTCACTTATTATTCACACGATACGACACACATGAATACGAGTATTAATTTGTTACTGGAATGTCTGATTAGAAATGATTAAGATAAATATTAATTAGAATAAATGCCTACTATTTATCACTACTTTAATTAATAATAATAATACTTAATAAATAATTACCTTTGTCTAACTTAAACTATACCCTACTACTCAACCCAGGCAATATACAACCGGTGCGATTGATTTTAATAAGGTTTTTTTTATTAGCTTCACCTGTAAGTTTGTTGTTTGTAACCGACATTTGTAAGTGTGTTTTTTTAATTTTTTTTAAAGCCACTTGTATTTATTACTTTCAAGAAGTTAGGTACAGATAGATATTTTCTATAAAATTTGTCCCTACATGTTTTCCTTAATACATAGCTACATGAACCGCATAAAATTACGATTTAAATTCTACACACACCGATGATGAGCTCAATTATTCTACTAGTTACAACTTAATAATGTTTTAAAAAACTAACGATAAGTTATTGTCAAAAACAATACTTATAAGTGTTGTTTTTGACAATAACTTGATATGTAAGACAAAGCAGTAGAGAATTTAAATGCTACAGGCACATACGTGGATGGATTAAAAAAAAACAAAGTTCCAAATAACCATAATAGGGAAATTCCAATTATGAATTTGACAGCCTTTTCAAAATGAGCATCATAATATTCGTAATTATGAATCCTCGTATTTTCGTTGCACATTGTATCGTTAATTCAATCTTTTAAACAGTTTAAAACAGATAGTATCGAATTTTATAAGCTGTTTGTAGAACTCTACGTTTTCTGAAAGTTTGAGTGACAGACAGATAAGGAATGTTGTTCGGAAATCATTAATTAATTTCTGACAGCCTGGTCACAGACAGACTGGCAGATAAGAGGGGGACCCGTTCTTACCCTTTAGGTATGAAACCACAAAATAGAAGCGTGCCAAAGTGCTCAAAATTTGCTACCATAGATAACCCTATTGTGTCTACAAAAATGATATTGTAGTACTGTGCAATGAAGTTCTAAAAAACTCAAAAAAAATTAAAACGTAATCTATTTGATAATCTTTACAAATACTCAGTGATATGAAAAATATTAGTTGTTTTTGTTGTTTCCAGAAATTATAGGTGATAGGCAAAGTGTTGTGGGTAGATTTCCACTCATAAATAAATTGTAAATAATACTTTATATTGTTGCAAATGAACTACAACGGTATTAAAACCATCTTGAGATAAAGAGACAAGTGGTGGGGGCTTGTGTTGACATATTAAATGTCGATAAATACAAAAGTACTTTATTATTAATATATTTGTTTAAAAGATTAATATTTCATTGTGAGATATAAATAAATGGTATGATTCCTAATGTAATGTTAATTAACTACAAGGACTGTTTTATTATCAGAATACGACGATAAATTAAGAATGATTCCCTGTATTCACGGGAGAGCGTAGAGCGAAATATTTCAAGATTTTTTAAAATAAATATTATTTATATCAAGATATATAAGTTATTCTAAAAACTATTACAACAAGCCCCTCGCTACCCTATCTTACCTACTTAGATGAAAAATTTACGAGTAGTGATCAGACGATTGGCAGAGAAGAAGAATGACACTCATTACATAGATCCCCAATAAATTTTAGGAAAAGGTAAATAAAATAAATATAATTGGGAAAAGGTATTGAATGTATGAAAACCAAATATCATGAATTACTTTAATGTTGGAAAATTACATCGTCAATATTGAACTATTGATTAAATTATCTTAGTAGCCCTTATTATTCCTAACATTATTTGAGGTCGGGTACTAGTTCAACGGCTATTACCTAAATGTTAGTTTTTTTAACAGAGTGACTTACATCGGACCACTGCAACTCTGATAGCAATAGATTAAATTAATATATAATAAAAGAAAGATATGAAAAAAGTAAATGAAATGAAAGAACTTCTATAGTTTTTAATTTATATACCGCAGTAAAATCAAAGACAATATTCGATATCTCCAATCTGTAATCCTACGGTTTTTTTGTCAAAACAACTTACGAACATACAACACATGTTATTCTTATCTCTTTAGGCACTATCCCACCACAATCGTTTATGCCTAGATAGTCAGAAACGCATAGTTATAAGCGAGGCAGTCACGTCAGTAACGGCTGTTATCAGTGCAAAAACAATGCCCTAAACACGGTACCGACTCATGGCCTATAGCCTCTTCAACGTAAACCGATATTTATTAATAATACCTAATCAGGCAACTCATATTATGAACAATATTTCTGAACAGTTTCCATGACATTATGACTTAATAGTTGTATGTGGTTTATCCTCATTTTTTTAATAAAAATATGATAAAAAAATTAATAATGTAGATTTCATTGTAATATTCAGTGCACCATTAAACTAGTATGACGTTAACTTTGATCAAGACTGAAACATTCCCTTGTCACTAGAAAATTATTGGATATACCTCCTACTACCTTAAATAACTGAACAACCGGGTTCCTTAGGAATCCATAGATCCCAGATAAATCGATTCATCGTACCCGAAACCCCCTGCATACTAAACTTCATGAAAATTATTGGCGCCGTTTCCAAGATTCAGCATATATAAGAATTGCTAGTTTAAAGGTATTAAATAGATAAATTCATAATATTAATCGTCATAAAATTAACAAAACAAACACACTAACAACTTAGTATAGTGTATAATAACCTACTTCCTATAAAGTAGTAAGCTATTATTATCTAACAAAGCTTAAAACAAATCTAAAAGTCAGATGCATTGTTTGTACGATCAAATACAAACAAGCATATTTAAAAATAACATAATTTGAAGCTCCAGATCTGATCATATCTCTCAAACACATAAACAATATTTATGGAAAGTTATTTCAAGAGCAAGTCTACATGTAGATGCACATTGATAAGTTTGATAAATGGTGCTACATTTATAGATTACTATTATAGTAATGAATATAACATAAAGGAGAGGTTTATTTTTGTGGTCTTATCTACGACAAACAACCATTTTACACTTACAATTATTTTATAGCCTGCAGGTCTTATTCTCAGAATTGTTTGGTCATATATAATGTGTATTTTTAAACAGAGTATGACTAAGCAATATTCTCAAGTCTCATGATGACTATCACTTATCTTATCTTTACTCACTAGGTTTTGTCGGTTCGATTCCGACACACCGACCCGCCGCAAACCCGCAAACCCGGTGAGGTGAAGGCCCAAGGGGGTTTCCACACGTAAAAAAGAAAATATCTATGGTAAACTTCATTGAAATTGGTGCACTGGTTAACTTATATGCATCTGGTTTCGACAACTGAGAAGTCTGGTTTTAGATAAAAGAAAAGATATAAAACGAAATAAATAAAATTAATAATGACTTAATAATTCTTGCCATTAATGCCAGTTACTATACAGATACATCTTTTTGTAAATGACTCAACCAAATAAATGTAGACAGTTTTTTGCTTCACAATAATTAATGCTTCCAAATCTTTATATGGGATATACAAGTGGTAGGTATAATATTACTGTATAAATAAATTAAATAAATAAATAAAATAATTATTTCGGACCTTTTACACACAACGTCATCTAGTCCCAAGTTAAACAGAGCTTGTATTATAGGTACTAGACAACTGATATGAATACATATTATACTTTTTTTGTAAATACATACTTATTATACATAGAAACCACCCAAACTCCGAAACGAATATTTGCAGGTCATACAAACATTTGGGAATCGAACCAGACACCTCAAGCACAGCAGTTGCATAAGCTACCGCTGCGCCACCGAGGAGGAACATTTCTAAAGTGGTATATTTAGCTGGATGAATAATAATATCATGCAATAACCTATTTTTAGAACACGTAGCTAATATCAACTTCTATATTTTCTCATATCTTATCTACCATGCTTACTAGCAGTATAATAAATTGTTAAACATGAGTTATTCTCTTAATTTTTGGTTTCTCTATCGTACCTCTGAAGTAGTTTAACATAAATTGACATGAACAATAATATCATGCAATAACCTATTTTTAGACCACGTGGCTAATATCAACTTCTATATTTTCTCATATTTTAACTACCATGCTTACTAGCAGTATATTAAATTGTTAAACATGAGCCTTTTTCTTAATTTTTGCTTTCTCTATCGTACCTCTGAAGTAGTTTAACATAAATTGACATGAATTTACTTTTAAAAGTAATAGACAGGTAGGAAAAAAAAGTGTCATAATATTAGGCACTAAAGCTATGATGGTCCAAAAAAAACACGAAAGTGAGGAATCTAAAAAAAACTTTCTCTGTTTTACAATTTCTGCACTATGAATACTTCTTTTTTTATGCACTCGCGGACAAACGAGCAGAAGTATCGCCTGATGGTAAGCGATTACCGCCGCCCATGGACATCTGCAACACCAGAGGCGTCAGCCATCGCCTAAAGCACGGCAACGCACTTGCGGGAGGACTTGGGTATGGGCCTCCGGTATCCTCACTCACTCGGAGAAACACAGCGCAAGCGCTGTTCCGCACCGGTTTTCTGTGAGGCCTTGGTATAAGTCCGGTCGAGCGGGCCCATTCATGCCAAAGCGTAGCTCTCCCACGTCATCGTGTTTCACAGGGTACTTTATAAACATACATGAAAAGGACACAAGGGACTCAGAACAACAATTTTACTGCTAACAACTGCTGTCCTGTGTGGGGTTTAAACCAACAACTACCAGCGAATAGAAAGCCATGAGATCACTACTTAAACTACTACGATATTCATTCCTTGCTCCAAAATTATAATTACAGGAAGATTAATAGGAAAGAAAATATTGATTATAAACATTATAGTTGACAAACTACATACAAAGATTTAGTAAAAGTATTTGAAACATTCCTCACTGAAATTATTTTTTAATTACAACTAAAGCTAAAAAGAACGTTGATAAACGAATATTTATCATTACTACTTTTATTGGTAACATAATTTAAAAAAAAAGATTTTTCCAAGGCTTTATTCGTGGTGTACGACTTCTTTAACTGGGTCCTCGATTTATTTTTTTATATGTGTGGCAACTCCCGCGGGCCATCACCTCACCAAGGTTTTTAGGTAAGGTGATGTAACAGAATCTAACCGACTAAAACTACAAGATGTGTCAATCTGCGCCTGAAATAGGATTTATCCGGGAACGGATGTTATGAAATCTGGAGGTCGCTTTCTCAAATATCGGAAAACAAAAACCGTGTTACATAATATTATAAACGCCGTTTTTCATAATTGTGTAACTATTTAGTAAAATGTCACTCATTGTGTTGAAAGTATTGTTAAATATCGTGAACATCGTCAATTGTTGTGATTTGCGCATTAAATCGATTTTATCGACTTATTTATCACTAATCGTGTATTTATAGACGATTCACAATAGCACCTGCAGTTGTCTAAATATTGAGTTAAAATCTATTGTTTCAAATTATTCTAGTGTGAATCTGTATCTCTGTGACGTAAATTCTTAAAATGTACATATAAACCCCAAAAGACGGCTATTAAATCATACAAAAGATTGATTCTTAAAAATATATTGTTTTTCTTCTCCTTTTGATGATATGGCAACTAGCCGGATCAGCTATTTCAGCCAATTTCAAGTAGTCTTCGAGTCTTCAAGTCTTTGTCGTAATGAAATTAATGATAAAAATAAAAAAAATGTAGATGAGATGAAATGGGGACCGTTTTTCGAAAAACAAAATACGATCTCATCCAAACATTGTTATTGAATTGTTTTTTAAAAGCAAAAGATAACAACAGATGCACTATTTCATGCATCATTACAATGTAGGTAGGTATTAATTTGAATAACAACGAATATAACCGCCACTGAAGGTACCATTCATGTTTACGTCAATCGTAAGAGACTATGAATCATACTAACTATGTTCATTCATTAATTTAAACAAATATTAACATGGAAGTGATGAATTCAGTTATTTACCTGCATTATCTTATTAAAATAATTATATACTGTCATCAACTTAACACAAACGACAGCGCAATATGTAAATCAAGTTGTTATCGAGAAATGTAAGACATTTATGTCCAAAGTCTGATTCGCGATTGTATATGACCTGCGTGTGTATTATACGTAGTAACTATGATAGTACATAAGTCTGTGCAAGATGTCTTTACATTTAAGTAAAGAAAGTTAGCTACATGAGTCATTGTTTGCTTTAAATACTATAGACACCAACTTTGATGAAAGAAAAGAAAGAAAAAAATAAAGAATACATTTATTAGTTACACATAATAAATATGTAAAAGGAAAAAAGACAATAAACTAAGATTAAATGACAAACAATATACAAAACAAACAAAATCAAAACAGTGAAATGTCTGGCTGTGTGACTAAAAGGCCACTGATGCTTGAATTTTGGAGTACGAGATGGTAACACCACATGGCAAATAAGTCTCTTCTTTTTTACCCGACTGCGAAAGAAGGAAGGTTATGTTTTTCGAATGCATGTATGTGTGTATATTTTTTGGCACGCCCTACAGCCCGCTAGTCGTATTTTTATGTGATTGGTGTCAATAGATTCGTCTTAACCGTGAGAGTGACAATAAGTACATCAAAAAAAAAATACACAGCCGGTTTAAAAAAAAAAATCATTACTTGTTCATTATCATAATAAACATCGGTCTTAAACATGTTCACTACACTACATACAACGTTATTGGCTCCATCGTCAGTTTTTCACATTGTTAAACACGGATCATCCCACCTCCCCTACACTATTTCTCTACGGGCCTCAATTCCAGGACTTGTCTATTGCAGTAATCGTATAGTAAAAAATAAGACAAGCCCTTTGTCATTTTAGTTTACTAATTGTGCAAACTATGTCAGTTTTATTGGTTCTGTATATTCTATCCTTAAGTAATCTTATTGCACGCATAGAGATGCATACCATTAAAATAGAGAATATTTTGAAGGAGTCTTCAAACATATGTAAAAAAAAAGAAAAAAAAGTATATAAGTATTAATATCAGTTATCTAGTTCCCATAGTACAAGCTCTGCTTAGTTTGGGACTAGATGGCGTTGTGTGTTAAAATGTCTGAAAATATTTATTTATTTATATATAATATTCTTATACGTTTTTACTCAAGTTTATTGTATTGAAATAAAGATAGCCCAAAATAGAACGAACAAGAATTATAACTTCAAACAAAATAATTATACTTGGAAGACAAGAGATAATGAAAAGGTTTATTTGTCTGAAGGTTGGCAACAGTTTGACCTAGAGTTAGAGTAGGTAGTGCAGGGAGTATATAAGATGTAAATACTACTCTCAGATCGTATGTTCTGTTTTACTGCTATCTTTATAAAAAATCATTTAATATCTGTTATTACATAATATAAAAGTGTGTAATCGATACCACGGCCTTACAGAAAACTGGTGTGAAACAGCGCTTGCGCTTTGTTTCAACGAGTGAGTGAGGATACTGGAGGCTCATACACCAATCCCATCCTTGAAAGGCCGCCAATGCATCAATAATGCCTCTGGTGTTGCGGGTGTCCATGGATGGCGATAGTCGCTTACCATCAGGCGATACGTCTGCTCGTTTGCCCACTACTCCATAAAAAAGTGTGTGTGTACTTATGTACACGCGTTAGAAGTTATACTTCTTTGGCCTGACAAGATAAAAATTTGAAAAACTAAAAATGTTGACTATAACTAACTTTCGAGACAGTGTGCGCGCGCATCGTAAAAATTTACTCTCATCAATTTTCCCTCACGCGCCAAATAAAGTATAACTTCAAAAATTTCAGGCCTAATATTAAAAGGAATGGCCAGAAAAACACAGAATAGTTTACTTATTCTTTTTAACATTGTTATCCGATTTTTTACAATACTACACTTTATTCTTACACAATTTCTTGTATAAAGATTCAATTGTTCAAGCTTATTTATAAAATATTAATTACGAAATCTCGTATTATATTTATTAGCTGCACGGTTGGCCTAGTGGTTCAAACGGTCGCCACGCCGCTTCCTACCGCGTTAAGTGTCGTGGGTTTAATTTCCACATGGGATCAAACTTTATGTGATTCTCAAATATTGTGTC
The DNA here is from genome assembly GCA_003709505.1 of Hyphantria cunea. Classification (NCBI taxonomy): domain Eukaryota; kingdom Metazoa; phylum Arthropoda; class Insecta; order Lepidoptera; family Erebidae; genus Hyphantria; species Hyphantria cunea. Next base: position 3,445,500 of record PKRV01001177.1, read on the forward strand.
GGTATCACTCCGAATAACAATTCTTAATGGTCGTCAAAGTCGCTAGATTGATCTCTGTTGGCACTTCGATATTTATCGCACTGTAGCTCTAGCTGAACTCTCTGCAGTTTTTTTTCTTGTTATGACTATGACTTTAGGCGCCCTAAGTCCTCTACTGCGGTAAACGGGCTATTGGTGAGCTCTGCGGACGGCGAGAGTTCGTATTTATATCCATTTTTACTATTGCTAACGCTTTGCGAGAAACTTCTCGAACATACAAAGGCGTTCCTCGTACCTAGGACTAGCCTCCTGTAAAATTCGTTGTTAACAATCGCGCAACAACCAATCGATATTTTACGTTATATGTGTCGTTATCAGGTTCGTTATTCCGTGCCTCAAAAATCAACTTTTTCGATCTTTCTTCGTAACAATAAATAACTATATATTAAATCTACTCAAATCTTTCTAAATATAGACACAGAACAATTGCTGTGTTCGTCACAGCCATTGTATGGTCACAATTATTTGTCTTTATTATTTGTTAAGTACATACCTATACGTTTTAAACTGAATACAATCACTGCACAACTAGGTGAGAAACATATATTTCACAATAAATAAAATAAACACACAAACTTTTTTTCATGCGGTCAAGGAAATCACAATGTTGTTGCATTATCCATCAAAACAAATGTGTGAGGCATAACAAACAGGAGATGAATAATAAGGTTTAATGAAAACAATATTTCTACTGGTAAACAAGCAAAGGTCAAAACAAAAATTGCTTCGATAATTTTACAAGCAATCATATACAATATTATAGTTTCGTATATGGATATACACATATTAATATTTGCTCCTTGAAATCGTTATTTTTTGTAAGAATGCTTACCTTAGGTATGTATCTCGTATCCCGGTTATCTAAACGTAAACAAAATAAAACATGTTAAGTATTCTAAATATCTATAATAAGTAACATAAATACCTAAACAAAATATACCTAATATACCTAATTATACACATAATATACCTAAATAAAACGTGACCCCTGACAATTGTCAAATAATATAAATGTACAGTATAATACCTAATAGTAGAAGTGGCTCCAAGGAAAAATACCTTATTTATTAGGTAAATAACTATTTTGATCGTATTAGATTCTTTGACGTACCATCACAGCTGTGTTATGAATAAAATAAGTAATGCGGCTTGCCAAAAACCGGGCAAGTTGGCGCCCCGCGGTGTTACCCGCGGCACAAAGATATTGTGTAAATTATATCTTTATAAATTGTACCCTTTGTGTTATTTTGATGTATAAGCCATATTATTGTAAAGCTTCATTAAAATTCATTCTGTAGTTTTTACGTGAAAGAGTAACAGACATCCATCTTTCGCGTTTATAATATTAGTAGGATTATATATTAGCATATATACACCATTACAAATTATTTGAATATTAGAGACGCTGGCTCTACGAAGAAATGTCTACTTCTTCGCGTGTCACTTCGTCCCCAACCCGCACTTGGCCAGCGTGGGGACGTATGGCCTTAACCCTCTCCTGAGAGGAGACCCGAGCCCAGCAGTGGGACATTATGTTGTTGTGTTGTGTCGCGTGTATAATAGACGAGCTTGTGCCCGAGGCCTCGCTCGCGCAGTTGTAGATATTTTCATCCACTATTTTACCCCTTAGGGATTTCATTTTCAAAATTCCTTTCTTAGTGCCCACTCACGTTATATAAAGAACCTATATGCAAAATTTCAGGATTCTAGGTTCAGCGGTTTTGGGCTGTGCGTTGATGTCTGGGTATCTTAGTCAGTCACCATCCTCTTTGATATATTTTATATAGATAGATATCTACCCAGAAGCCTGTAACTCGGTTCTACCTACATTTATATTTTCCAAAGCATAACGTGATCCCACACACGCAAAAATTACATCATTAGTAATCTACAGTTTATTTTGCCAAGAATTAACAGTTTTGTGTGCAAAAGGAGATAAACATTGAGTATGTATAACGCTTTATTGTTTGTTTTATGACTAAAAACAGGAGATAACTTTCATATATGTTACTATAATAATATGTCTAAGACTTCTGCAGTCTTCTTTCAGACACAGTGTAATAGAGAGAACTTCTAATGATCTTTTAGTTCTTTAGATCTTTTCATAACATTATGAACTGCGGAATAGATACGTAGTTAAGTTATACAGTACAGACAACTTTAAAGTATGAATATAAATATTTAAATACTCATGTCTATTATGTACATATAATTATGCGATAATCATAATTATACGTATATAATAGACATTTGCATTGAAATTGTCATGTTGTTGCTTATAATGAACTCCCGATATTTGACAGATTTTAAAGATTATTCAGTAAATATGTATTTTACTGGCATGCCTAAGACAGGGTAGTTAACTTCACGCTGAGTCAGTACAAGTCGAACATGATTAAAAAGAGAAGCAGGCAAAGTTGTGTGGGTTAGCAAGTACATATATAACAGAAACATTTAATATATTATGCAGATGACGCTGTCATCAATTCTCTATAGAAGAAGAAAAGAAAAAATGTTTATAAGTTGTTAACAATTAATTTACACGCTTTTTTACTTCTGCAGGACAGTATGTTAGCAGACGTAGCTCCTTATTATATTAATATGAATTTTGTACAATTCGTATAACATTCATTATATTACATGACAGACTGTCAATATATACAGACGCTTTTCAACAATTAAGGCATACCAATGTTATATTGAATGTTCTCTAGTACGTATTTCACCCACCTCGATTTGAACATTTCTTTTACATGAGAGCTGGTACTACTACACATTTTTGGCACAAATATCTTCCGGCAGACTATTAAAAGTTACTGATTATTAGACATTGTGTAGCTTGCAAGCATCCTGATTTCGATTAGGAGTACGTTTCAGAATTACAAATTACAGCATGGATAACGAAAGACGAACGAACCATACCAGAATAGGAAATATGCATGTTTTTCTTTTATTTCTCAATCTGATCATTTACGTCTACAGCATAGAAAAGAATATAAACAGGCTTGAAAATATTTAAACTAATTTTCAATATGAAATTTAAACACTAACAAAATTTTAGCTATGTGTTAATTCAGTTAGTTATTAAACTTTCTTCCTTTTAAAAAGTTCCCTTGTAACTAACTTTTCTCTGGATCAAAAAAAGGCAATATTATGGAAAGACAATAAACGTTGACTTATATGATAATTTAGATGATTTTTGGGTGCTTTAACTGTTATAAAAAGATAATTACAATTGTAATCTGTTCTTTAATCGCATAGTAAGTGATTAATGTTTCAAAGTTTTAGCAAAGCACGTATATTTATACTGTGCGTGCATGCTATTATAAAATGATGAAACAGACCTACAAAAAAATTGTTTCCCTGAACTAAATTATGTATTTAAGCTTTTTGATAGAGATTTAGATTACTAACAACTCATACATTTATATAAAGTACTGAGTCAACTATTTGCCCAATGATTCTGCGAAACCAAACGTAATGAAATGAGTCAGACTTGGGGACTTTAAAAAACGCTCACGCTTTTTTATGAGTACCATTTAATGGAGTTAGTTTCATTATTTTAATAATAAACTAAATATATTACCTGTTTATCGTATTGTTTAATCGATTATCTTCAGTGTGAGTATCATATTTATACCGATGACTTGCAACTCTATTACCACGCTACCGTAAATAAAATAACAGAGGCCTTTACATAATTAACGGCGAACTGAATACCATCAGCAAATGGTCTGACAGGTTTGGTTAGACTGTGAACCCTATAAAGTGCTAAACTATCATCTTGGGCTAAGGCTAAGATCATACAGCAGAAGGCTAGATCTAGACAAATTGGCACCTATATTGTTTAATTGTTCAATTATCCCTCTAAGTTCTGTGTGTGTGTGAAATTTGTGTGAATGTAAAAAATTTGGACCTGTTCATCGATAGCAACCTTAGTTGGGAAACCTAGATTACTAGAGCCAGTCAGAAAGTTACAGGATCCCCGCTCACATTATACCGACTTTTAACTTTTTGCCTAAAATATGATCATATTTCCTCTTTTCATTTCAAATTAAAATGGCTTCCTATTCGTCAGCGTCGTCACCTCCGCGCCTTAACTACTCTCTACACTAATCTCAACTCTCTGAACTCACCTACTTACCTTACTTCTTCCTTTCAGCTTCTGTATGCCATGCATGATAGAAATCTTCGTTCTAAAAATAACCTCCTTCTGTCACTCCTTTCCCACACTTCTACGTGTGTTCAATGTTCCTGCCTTGTTCAATCTGACCTTCTCTGGAATGTTCTTACCCAGGAAATCAGAATGGCACCAAGTTGTAATTCAGGATCAAGGCACGAACTCTACGAGCATTTTGTGCATAAAGTTAAATAAATAAAAAATTAACTTATCTTACGCATCTAGCATGATCAGCTTTAATCAAATTTATCCGTCTACCTGCAATTACTACATATTACACCTAACTGTATCTAAACACAGTGCAAAAAGCTTCTTTTGTGTACATTTATATTATGTAAGGAGCGCTAGCACTTAATTTGTAAAACATACAACTCATGTTTAGATAGAAATCAATTACACTTTCAATTTGACACACGATTACACGAAATTACATAAATTGAAAAGAACTTAGCCGAAGACGAACCTAACGAACAAGGCAGTGTTCTGCCATTTACGCGCATATGCTTCAAAACATAATCACCTTAAAAAAAGATAAAAACGATTCTATAAAATTGAACATCTTGATTAACATGTTCAAACTTTTAATCCGATTCTTTCAGGGACGTGTAATTAAATATTTACAAACCATTTAGAAAGTGTGCATCTGTAATACAAAAAAAACATTTTCGGCAGATAGTTAATGATATAAAGAGTTACTTAGATTACTTTTAGACTAGCTTCGGTTTGTAATTAGTAAATAAAACAGCTTATTTATATAAAGTCGTATAAGAATTTATTAACAAAGATATGACACTGCGTGCCTTAATGTACAATGGTTGGCTTTTAACTGCGCCCGCGCTTTGGACGCCACTTATATATCAGCGACGGATGCTATACGCCGAAGACTTCGCGCGTTGGATCTTCTTCAAGAGTATCTGGAAAATCACAGAAATGTCAAGGGTTATAAACGGAATATTTTATTGAATAATTGAAAGTAAAAATCAGCAGATTTTATTTATCGGCATCATATTAGCAGTTTCGGCCTCAAAATTGCCAAATATTTAAAATTTGCTTGTCAATATATAGCAGGTCTAAAGTTAAACGGTTGAGCTTGAAAGAAAATTGATTGATTGATGATGAATTGATTGATTGATGGATTTTTTTGGGTTACATTGCTTCATGCATTTGTCTTGGGTTTGAATCGATTCAAACCAAAGACAAATGCATGCCAAACACGATCATAACTTGTGGTGTCTGGGTGTAATTCATCTATATGAAGAAATATATGACCATGATAATAATCAGTATTTACTGTTTACTTATAGCACAGGCTGGGCCTAATTTGGGAACAGAAGAATGACGATTGATCTAGTTACTCTATACTTGAAATTTTATTAGCTGCAATTAACAACAACGAGAACACTAAATGTATTTGAAGACACAAATTGGAATTTGGAGCAAAACAAATTAAAAATGATGGTCTTCTAAAGTGCTGTGTCATTCAATATGATTTAGTAGTTTCATACAAAACCCCGCACACACAGTTATCTGAAGCATCATGACCAATGCACACTCTCTTTAGGAGATAGGTAGTTGAGGACTGGTCAAATGATGAAGAGACTAAATCTGGACGGAAACTCGTAGTTCAAAGTGAAAAAACGCGTTGCCGGCTTCTGAGATTACGCTCATTAGTTGAAGGTAGTACCAGCCCGGAAATGCCATAGACGACAATTAGTTCCACAGATTGGTTATGCGAGACAAAAAAGTTCTTAACAAACTGGTGTGAAGGACTGTAGAACATCACTCTACAATTTCAAAATTATTTATATGAAACTCTACACGATACAATGTAATAACCCCATTTTAACTTTCTGATTTGATGATGAACTTACTAATGGACACAGAAATTTTTAATTTTAGGGCCTAAATTGTTACCCCTAAATTCAGAAGAATGGATATATGGTTACTTCTTTAAAATGTATTATATCCCAAATCCTTATTCAATTAAATACTTGGTAAGCGCAGAAAATATATTATACCAACAAAGTGGCAAACAAGCATACGGCTGGTCCGATGGTAAGCGGTTGCCATAACTTATTACCGCCAGGTTGGTCACTCTTTCGTTGCTGACCCTGTAAAATAATCCTTTTATGTTCTTTATTACAGCTTCTACAGTCGAAACCAGCAACCCAGCGGGCTATTTATTTCATTCCATCCCGTAAAAAGAAATGGAATCCGAGGGCGACCCATTCTTTCCATATAGTCTATCTTAACTGCGGTAATATCACGACAAAGTGTGTTTTAAGCAAATCTTTTCTTGGTTTTCACCTAGTTTTATTTATACTATCGTGCAACCAGTCTCTTCGTTGATCCCCTACGTATACAAAAGTAATAAATTAAATGTTTTGTAAATACTGCTAATCAATTGATGGATAGGGCCGACAGAGGCGATGCATAGGGCCATAAAGATTGTCAATATTGTCACTTAAAAACCAGAAAGCTGAGACCAAGGAACGATATAAGCTTTTGTAGTTTATGCGAGTTGCTTGGGCGGTGTCTCTCTCATACAAGCCTTTTGTAAAAGTCGGGACTAGGTCCGAGTCTATTACGCTACGTTCGACTGAATTCCGATTTTAAATGCGAAGCTACTGCCATCAAACCTCCCCAACAATGTTTATCAAATGTAGTGGAGCCACGCTGATTTGAGCATTAACAGGGCGGCTCGACCGGGATGGGTCTACCCTCGCACAGAAAATCAACGTAAATTGTCAGCGTTCGTGCTGTCGTGTTGCGTTGGTGACTGCGACACCGGAGGCCCAATGATGCAAAAGTAATTTTTTTTACAACTCCCGCATTAGGAATATACATTCCTGTGTCACGGGGATCTTTACAAACATACATGAAACGGACACAAAATACACCCAGACTTAGAACAACAATTTATGGATCACACAAAGTGTTGTCCCATGTAGGATTTGAACCCATAACACTTGGCGCAGTAGAAAGCAGTGTGGCGACCACTGAAACCACTTTTTTTCTTTTTTTTTACGTATGGAAACCCCCTCGGGCCTTCACCCCACCGGGGTTTGCGGCGGGGTGGTGTGTCGGAATCGAACCGACTAAAACCACACGGTGTGCCACTCTGCGCCTGACACGGAAGAGATCCGGGAACCGCTTTCTTACACCATCCGGACCCCTCCCAGCGCTTGCCCGCACTGAAGCGGGCACCGTCTCAAGATGTTAAATCCTCACAATTTAGGCGACGTACGGCACACGCGTAACGTCGCCCCCTCGCGGCTGGCCTGTGAAGCGGATGGGGGGAAAACCCGTCCCACCCATTCACGGCCACACTCAGGGCGGCATGAGGCGCTGATAGGAGCGCCTCCGCTGCCCGGTTCGCCGGCGACGGATCGGGTCCGAGTGGAGGTCGTCCTCCCGGGCCTTCTCCGTCGCCTCCTTCTGCGAGATGACTTTCTCGCAGAAGGTCGCGACCGCGGTAAAACTGCTCTCGCCGCCAGCCATGGAGCGTACGACGGCCGGCAGAGAGGGATCTCCTCCGATGACTGCACTGAAGGCCCGACGCTGCGGAGCCCAAGCGGGGCAGACCGCCAGGGTGTGCTGGGCCGAGTCCTCACTGCAGTCGCAGTGATGGCAGGCGGGACTCAAATCCCTCCGCGCGACCGAGTGCAGGTACTTCCCGAAGCAACCGTGCCCGGAAAGCTCCTGCGTCAGTCGGAAGGAAAGGGTCCCGTGCTGCCGCCCTGCCCACTCGAGGATGACCGGCTGGAGGGCCTCCACGGTAGCGAAGCCAGCACGTGGAGTCTCCAGCCGCGAAGACCAACGAGCCATCGTGGCTCGACGGGCGGCTTCACGCTACTCGCGTACCTCTTCGGGCGGAGGGCGCATGCCACTCTCAGCCCGGATTTCAGCCACCCGTCGATAAACTTCGGCGAGCACTTCCGCCTCCAAATCCCACGGGGGTGTACCGGCCAAGGCGCACGCCGCCTCAGTCGACACCGTGCGGTATCCGCGTATGGCTCTGACCGCCAATACCCTCTAAGGCCGCCAGAGGCGCGCCTTAGTCTGGGCGGTCAGAGCCGACACCCACACCGGTGCACCGTACAGCGCCATCGACCGGACAACCCCCTTGAAAAGGCTTCTCGTTGCGACACTGGCTCCACCCAGATTGAGCAAAAGTCGCCCGAGGACGGAGGCAGTGTCGACCAGCTTCGGTGCAAGCTGTCGGAAGTGCTCGTCGAAGAGCCACCGACCGTCGAGGATCAGGCCCNGACAACCCCCTTGAAAAGGCTTCTCGTTGCGACACTGGCTCCACCCAGATTGAGCAAAAGTCGCCCGAGGACGGAGGCAGTGTCGACCAGCTTCGGTGCAAGCTGTCGGAAGTGCTCGTCGAAGAGCCACCGACCGTCGAGGATCAGGCCCAGATACTTCATCTGGGCCCGAACCGGTACGAGGACCGAGTTGACCACTATGGAGGCGCCGGGGGGCGGACCACGACGGGGCCCATGGAAGAGCAGGGCCTCCGTCTTGTCCAGGGCCACCCGCAAGCCCAACGCCTCGATGCACCCGACGACCAGAGAGACTCCCCTGGTGGCCAGGCACGCCGCCTGCTGGAAGTTCGCCCCCCGGGCTGTGACCAACGTGTCATCGGCGTAACAAATTACACCCAGCCCGGGACCACTGAAACCACTAGGCCAACCGTGTAATCATAAAGTCACTTTGGTAGGGTCATACATAAAGAAAACAATTACCAGCCAGACTGTTAACCATATGGTCTATTTTCTAAATTCAATCAATCAATCAACAACCCATAATGTCCCACTGCTGGGCTCGGGTCTCCTCTCAGGAGAGGGTTAAGGCCATACTTCTAAATTAAACTTACCATATTATCGTGATCAATCTGTCTTTGTTTATTTTTCCTAGTTACTGCTGCCGATGGTACAGGTTTTCTTGGGGCATGTTCTGTTCGCGGTATAGAAGACTTCTTAGTGTTTCTGGCACTCAGTATCTTGGTCAGGAGTATGTGATTATGCCTCTGGATTTCACGCAAGCGTTCATTTGTGAATGACATATTCATACGGCGGGTTGAGGGGACGGACACCGACCTGTAAAGACGTACAATTGATTTTGAGAAAATGTATTAATAGGGTAAAAGTTGTAATAAGAAAGTTAGAAGAAAAACAAAAAATATTGTAGCTACTTGCGCCCAATATTGGTTTTGCCAATTAGTTCGTACATTGAAGCAAAGAAATTAGTTTAGCTGTTTTGGATTGTTGAAACAAAACACGCAAAACAGATGTTGTACTTCATCTTTTTTTAAACAAAAATAAATATAAGTACACACGACGAACGAAACACTGGATCGCGTTTACATGTATGTGTTGTTCCTGTATGTATGTTTACAATTCAAAATTTTTCCGTGTTATGAAATTGGAAGAAATGGATCGAATAAGAATCGTTTTTTCTAAAATAACAATCGCTATAAAAATGAATATTGCTAAAACAAGTGAATATGATTACTTAGAGTTCCTGACACTAGCCTTGATGAAAAAGATATTTTTTGCGAAATAAAGAGAATATGAATGGGAGAAGGGAGGCAAAATCAAAAACATGTAATCAAAAGAAAATATAGGTGTACTTTATAGAATGACTAGCTGAGCTCCGCGGTGTTACCCGCGGTACAACAACAGCCGCGGTTTACGCCGCGGAGCAAAGTAAAAAAGCCTATGCAAAAAGTCCTGTCCATCGCATGGTTCTAAGCTACCTCTATACCAATTTTCAGCCAAATCGTTTCAGCCATTCTTGAGTTACAAATAGTGTAACTAGCACGACTTTCTTTTATAAATAAAGATTATGAGATATCTACATCTGTATTAATTTTTGCATTAAGCCTGATGTGTTTAGTTCCAATCCTAATTATTTATATATGCGATTTCTAAGTAATTTCTAAATTTCCAAAAATGTTTGAATATTTTAAGGTCTATTGAAACAGAATTACTTGATACAGGGTTAATCTAGACAATTGGTTCCTTAATGAAAATAACTTACCCAAAACTAGTGGATCTCCCGCTCGTAGAAACAGACGGCGGTGGTTTAGTATTAGACATAGTAGATTGACTTTTGGTTAATTTTAAAGAAGAGTTTGTAAGTATCTCTTCTCTTATGGTGTCACTCATCGAAGATTTCAATTCAGTTTTAACAGTGGCTTCATCTTCCCCGCTGTTGTCATCCTCGAACTCGTCCGAATACGCTTCATCACCGCCAGACTCAGACTTTTCTTTTTCTGATTCGAACACGTACGATTCGACACATATGTTAGGGGGCCTCTTGATTGCCCCCACTGTGCAGCCCATCTCGGACAGGTCCTTCGAAAGCTCATCGACCTCGTTATTGTTTTCCTCCTGATATCGTTGGGATTTGACATTTTTAGAGTCTCCAGAAGAATATTCTGTGTCAATATATTTCACTCCTACGTTGTCTCGGCGTGACATATTGCGGAAGCGTGCATATACCGTGGGCAGCTGCGAGAAGAAAATTATGATCTAGAGCTACAGGTGCTACGTAGCTACGAACTAATTACTATATTAACCTTCCTAATTTATTACCAGATTTTACACACATAAATATTTACTTTAATCTATCATTAAAAGCTGGTGTTTGAGGTGTTCGATGTTCAGACCACCGGACGCCAACAATTTCCGTAATGGAAAATAGGTAGATACATGTTGGTGGCCATCGATTATTTAATTTACTGTTTATTTGAATATAGCCTTGGATTCGTAATAAATAAATCTTCTATACGTATGGTACACTATTTATGCGTAATTAAATATCTTTAAAGGAATACTTGTTCAATTTGTGTTGCATATTTCAATTTTTCGTGTTTCAATTTTTTAGAATAGCCTGTCAAAATACTCTGCCTGATGAATGCAAGCATGAATAGAATCCTGAAGTGGTGTCATTGACTATATGAAAACACCAATTTATGTAGTGACATTATAATTAATTAATGCGACATTATTGGTTGGCTCTCCTTGCTGGCGCACGAATTGAAACCAGCCCCCCGTAGCCAAATTGCTAGCGATCTTCTTTCTGCAATCGTTTACGCCTAAATTCTCGTTTGTGATTATTATATTATACTGGCTATCTTAAGCAAAGTAATTTTAGACAAAGTATTAGCCATTGACACACGAGAATTTTGGCGTTAATCATTGCAGAAAGAAGAACGCTTGTTACTTGGCTATAGGGGCTGACGTAAGTTGTCATTTATCATCGAATAATATGATTATGTTTAAACTACAAAAAATAAGTTAGGTACGGTTATAATATGATTGATTTTAACTTTTAGTTACTTTAAAATATGCAAGACAATAAAAGCTCGGAGATGTTTGTTCATGAAAATGAGTAGGTACTCAAAAGGTATATTAAGATACTGCAGAACTATCTAACTATTTGATATCTATACAAATAAATAAAATTAAAGTCAAAGTTGACTTTGTTTTTTCTTTAAAATGCATTTTATTCTCCGTTCAACACTACGAATTTAATGTCGAAATATAACATACTTTAGCCAAAAGCACTAAGACTTACGTATGTAAGTAATATTATAATAAGTTTGAACGACCTCAACATACTTACCACGTAATTATTATATTCAAGCGCCTACAAATAAAATTATAGCAAATATATAAAATTATTTTATTGCTCAACCAAATTGTTACATAAAATGTTGTTAAAAGAATACTATTTTCAAAGAAGCTTTAATATGAAAGATCACAAATAAAAGGATTAGTTACCTACAAAATTGTCAATAAACAACAGGCCGTGTCAAAATAATTTGTTTCTAGAATCTCAGCTGCGCACCAACCACAAACTGCCAGTATTTTTTTCTGAAATAATTTTCTGCAACAGACTATGTTACTGTTTAATTGCACTATCTTGAAAATTACAATAGCTTCTGAAAAATCGATAACGTACTTAGCTACCGCCAAACAAAAGTCGCTCGTCCAAAATAGCTAGGAAGTGTTTGTATCTCTTTGGTAACGCGGTTTTGTGTTTACGTTCCGTTTCTGTGGGTATAAAATATCTGTTCCAATGTACGCAGTATTTATTAAAACAGAATTCATGGGCAATACAGATCACCTAAATGTAGATTCTTAAAATTAGCTTTATTAATATCAGATTTTTTTAGCAACTCTATAACAATACTTTTGTCTAATAAATGGCCCAGGTACTTTGATACTCTTTACTTTGAGTTTGATTTCAGTACTTCAGCCGAAACCACAAAAGCTTGTCAATGGCTAACTATAAGATGACATTTCAGAACCATTCACTCAATCGTTCCCCAGAAAAGAAGGGTACTTTTCGATGCTTGATTAATGTTAGCAAGTTAATGATTTTTTTGATAAAATCTGTGTTATTTAGTTAGAATATAATAAATGAATCATTAAAAATGGTAACTATTATAAAAAATCAATTGCTGAAACATCTCTCGAGGTACGTACGGGCGTAAATTTATTTGAATTTGTCTCGTTTCCCTTCAGAATTTACACCTATATGTAATTAAATTAATTTGCAGTGATTAACTTTAATTTTGGTTTTACTTCCATGCTAGTCTGAATTTACATGAACCTTTCATGATCCTGATAATGAAACAATGATAATTGGAATAGGTATAGCACTTTGTTTGGTGTATTTATTAAGTAGTTACTGTTACACCATCATAATTGATAAGTGTATATTTATATAAATAAATTACATGTTTTTACAAGTAACGAAATGAAACAAAACAATGAGATTGCTACTCACCTCCTCTTGCGTTGTTAGTCCTACTAATTCTTCACACATAAAACAACAATATAACAAAGAATTTTTCTTGCTTATAAACTTGCAGATTACTTAAGATTATAAAATAGTTATTTGCGATATAATCATAGATTATACACAGCTTCATATTCAAGATAGAGAAGTAGATCTTGTATAATATAATTGTTCATTACATATATAATATGATTCTTATTCAAAATACTAGATTTTATTAAAAACCAACAGTTTGTTTTGAGTTAAATATTTCTTCACAACTAGTGTCCATACATAAATCAATACAACAATCAATCTTTTAAAAGTCTTTAAAACAGTAAACAAGATAAAATATTATTTGCATAAACATTCTCCAAATACTGAAAACAAGAATGGACTAAATCCATACATTAAGTGTTTACATTTTATAGTTCAACTATAGATTTTACCTGTGGCTCCGCCTGAATGTATATTGGTTAAGTATCACCATGCCAAATTTCATTGATATTGGTGCAGCGGTTTTATCATGAAAGTGTCACAAACAGAGTTACTTGTAGTATGGAATTCAAGAAAATAGTGTATCGTAATTTTGGCTAAAAATAGTTTTTATAGAAAAATGATGCATAGAAATATATTTTAGTATAGGCCAATCTAAATAATGCAATATTCATCCACTAGGTACACAAAGAATCTGTCACCCGAACAGATCTCTCTCTCAGCACTGCGAGGGTCAGGTGAGCTCCAAGACCTTACGTTAGATGAGGAATTGCTGACTGATCTGCTGGAGCTACCAGGATGGGTGAGATTGACATCAGCTAAGTGCAACAGAGCCTCGTTCCGAATACAATGGACTAAACTGAAGACTGTGCCAATAGTTCTGGTAAGTTTATTTCAGCTTCTGTTTGTTGGAATATCTTCTGTTTGTTAGAATATTTATGTGGTGATGGAATTAGAGTATAGAGTGTCACCACACCTATTCATCCCTTCGGTATCATAAGAGCATACTAAAGGAGAAAATTATACAAAACAACAACATTATTTGGTTGTTTGTTTTACCAGGCCATTTCCGCACTTAGCCTCTTGATTGTGCCATTGTATGTGAACAACAACATTATAAAGAGAAGAAAAACTTGACACAAAATGTATACCAACCATCCAACAGTCTGTGGCGCAGTGGTAGCATATGCAACTGCTGTGCTTGAAGTCTTGGGTTCAATTCCGGGTAGGACCAAATTTTTGAATGATCTGCAAATATTTGTTTCAGCGTTTGGTTGTTTTCTGCATATAATATGTATGTAAAAACTAAGTACCTATTTATATCAATCGTCTAATACTCATACCACAAGATCTACTTGGCTTGGGACTAGATAGTGTGGTGTATTTGATGTTTGAAATATGTATTTATCTAGCTGGCATAATGTGATAGGCAATACTTCCTTTCTGAATGGAGACCAACATCCCATAGTGGACTTATTTACTGTGGATGACTAATACTTTATTATTTATACTATACATGTCACATACTTATTAATCACTGTAATTTATCGTAATGATTAGTTATCATTTTACATAATCATATCTATTTTGTTTGAGATTTTGCTATTATATAAATAGTTGCAAAAAGGAAATGATGATTAATAAAATTTTCTGAACCCACTGCTGTGAAAACAAATTGAAGGGTAAAATGGTTGGCTGTGTGTGTATGTTTAAGGCGATTTTAGTGAATGAGGTGTCTGTATATTTGTAGTAATGACCTGAGTTACGTAGGTTACATAATTTTTTTTTTTTTTATGTATTTGGATTATGTTTCTACTTAACGTTTCGACGGCAAATGTTTCGTTTCGGTGTAATTAGATTTTAGCAGACCATTAATATCTTTGAAAAAGAAAGTTCACCAATTTATAGAGATAGTTTAATACGGAGAATGAAATAATTGTTTTGAAGCTTTTTATAAATAAGTTTAAAAATGCGTTAAAAATATATGATCAGTTTAAAGAGTGTGTTCTCTTAAAATTGCAATAAAAACTTTCAAAGGTATAAATGTTACATTACACACAAATAATTAGATGTCATCTTATTATATACTAATATGTACTGAAAAACGAAATAGATAATGAATTCATTTATTAATCTTGTCAATTTATTATTTTAATAATTTTAAAAATATAAACAGTGTTGTTATTTTGCTATTGTAAGTGTTTTATAAATGAGTTTATTATAGTTCCCTATTACCAGTATTGTAATAAAAGAAATACAATTTAAAATTCAAGAAATTGAAGTGATACACTATACAAGCATTTTAATTTAAAAATAATCGCGTGTTATAAACATGATAATATTATAGAACCGCAAGTCTATACTCCTGACTAACAACGAGTTAGTATTAAAACAATGAGTCATAAAAAAGACACTGGGGATTCCCCTATCGTCAAGCACAGTATTCTTTTTAATTTTACCTGTACACTATTCACTGTCATTGTTTTTTAACTACTTAAAAAAAAATTTTTGTCGCTTGTTTTTGTGTTAATTTACAAAGTATTATTTAAAAATAATTGTTTTTATGCTACAATCAAATTGAGATGATCTAAAAAATGTTTTAACTTACACATCCATCCAATCTTAACTACATAAAGCTTGTGTTATAGGAAACATTCTGCTGATAAACGTAAGGGATTAAGGGGCCCATGGTGATGTCACACGATCATCTGTAGCTATCGTTATAGGTGATTGAAACCCTAGAAAGTCCAACAACAGTATATTTAGAATGCTTCGATTTCACCTAGTACTACTCTACTCCGTCGTTTGATGGTAAAACTCTCAATTTAGGCGACGTACGGCACACGCGTAACGTCGCCCCCTCGCGGCTGGCCTGTGAAGCGGATGGAGGGGAAAACCCGTCCCGCCCATCCGCGGCCACACTCAGGGCGGCATGAGGTGCTGATAGGCGCGCCTCCGCCGCCCAGTCGCCGGCGACGGATCGAGTGGAGGTCGTCCTCCCGGGCCTTCTCCGCCGCCTCCTTCTGAATGTCACGGTAGACTGAACCAACCTAGTTTGGAAAAAGAATTGAGCTCTAGGTCGGCAATCTTAATAACTATTCATTGCACATAATGCCGTATTTCTAATTATAATCTACACTAGCTTTTGCGCGCGGCTATGCCAGCGTGTTTGTTGGTTATCGCAGTAAAGTGTAGTCAATGTCCTTACTCAAGAATTAAAGTATCTCCATGACTAATTTCATTGAAATTGGTGCAGCGGTTTGGTCGCGAAAACTTAACAAGCAGACAATTACTTTCGCATTTATAATATTAGTGTGGATTTCTAATTATAATCTATACTACCTTTTGACCGCGGCCCCGCACGCGTGTTTGTCGGTTATCGCAGTAAAAAGTAGACTATGTTCTGCCTCGTGTATCTCCTTGCCAAATTTCATTGAAATCGGTGCAGCCGAAACCGTGACAGACAAACGGATAGACTTCGCATTTATGTCACTAATTCCGCTTGCACGATTCAGCTTAATCATATTATCAAGTAACGGTAGCCTGAAGTTAGAGCCAAGAATTACTCGTTGTTGTCATAATTTCTTTTTATTTAGCTTTTTGAGAATATCAACACAACATTGCGTGTCTGGTTCCAAGTTTTAAATGCTGTTTCTTCCTGTTTTTTGAAACATCCTGCTTTGACTGGCGGAGAAGGTTTTACAAGTCATCTCGGGCACATAATTCAGAGCCAATAGTAAAAAACCTAGAGAGAGACACTCATTTACCTGTTATATTAAAATTGTTACAGCATTTTCAATCTGAAAATTCCATTGAATCAAAAAACCTACTCAATTAATGGCGTGCTTTAAAATACTTAATATTTTATTTGAGTAAATGTAAACGTAACAAAATTATGTTAATTTAAAAGGCATTCACTTCAAAGCTATCAGTGTCACAAATACTGTTATCAGAAATAACCAGTAATCACTGTCTACGATGTACATGTATTCCATACACAGATAGATGTTATTTTAACGTTGCTATCCGCACGATTATTATGTTGAAATATTTGTTAGAGGTCAATGAACTTTTACTTATATTACTAGATATAGTAAATATACGTATAAAGATTCTTAGAAGATCCTGTTATAAGAAATTTACCGAGCCTCAGTTTTCTACTATTTAGCAGTACAATCTGACTGAATAGCAAATGCTGATAACTTCAACCCATACAGAAATTTTGCTGTCGGCTAGAGAGTAAGGTTGATAGATTTTAATGAGAGGAATGCTAATTTAAATAATACTAGCTTCCCAACCCGGCTTCGCACGGTACTCGTTGAAATTCTTGTATTTTCTCTACTATAATATACATGTATTATACGTATAAACCTCCTGAATCACTATGTCTCTTGCCGTAAACTGAACTTCCGTTAAGTGATTTAAAAGATCTAGCGGAAGCGACTTCATTATTCGACTTAATTTTATACTTTGTAAAGAATATACTTGAAGAATTTACCGGAGAACAAAATTAAACTCAATTTTAATCTTGCACACATATGCTGAGTCAACTTGTATACCGAACCGTGTAAATTAAAGCATTTTGGCAAGTCTGTTTATTAGATACATCTTTTTTAATCTGTACTCACATAAAGTAGATAATTTTATTAGTACATTGGCGCTGTTTGTGGGTAGAAATAAAAATAGAAACATTGCTGATTTATCAAATAACATAATATATATACCACGGCCTCACAGAAAACCGGTGTGAAACAGCGCCCGAGCTGTGTTTTACCTAGTGAGTGAGGATACCGGGGGCCCATAATCCAACCTTTTCCCTCATCCCCATCCCCCAACGCTGGCCGGCAATGCACTTGTGACGCCTCTGGTGTTACGGGTGTCCGGGCGGCGGTAATCACTTACCATCAGGCGATACGTCTGCTCGTTTGCAGCGTATTCCATAAAAAAATGTATACAAAACGACATTGGAAATGTAAACATGAAACTATGTGATGAGACTAGTTTTTCACTTTTAATCCTGTTAAAAATAAATCGTGACTAAACAGTGAATAAAAATAAGCTTTGCATGATAGCAAGTCATTGTATAATAATTTTAAAATTGACTGTAAATAAAATAACTTTGCTCGATTCTTACTATTTAAGGGAGTATGTAGAAATATGATATGTGACTCTGATCTGGTCTCATTGTCTCTGACATTCCTTAATCCTTGTTTATAAACTTATTTTTTTATCTATGAGCCTGCCAAAGAGACTACTCAGCCTGATGGAAAGCATGAGCAGAATCCAAGAGTCGTGGTCACCATCTCATTGCGAATGGAGACAATGCAACAATGCAGCATGGTGACCCACACTATGTCGGCCTATTGAGATGGTTCTGCATCATTGGGCTGGACTTTCTATTAATATCCTTTATCACTTGTATCTTTCTTCCGTTTCCAGACAACAATTCCTTCCGACTTTCCTACTATCTTATTTTTACCTTCAAACTACCTGCTTGACAGTAATAGGCGAACTTTTATTGACGGAGTTCAAAGAAATTATACATAGATTTAAATAAATGTTCTTCGACTATACTATTTGATATGAATGAAAATAAATACGAGTATGATAAGGGTAGGCCAGGTCGAAACTCAAGTTTTCACATCAATGAAGAATGGTACATTTTATGTAAATGTAAATTTATTCAGCGATAAATGTGTCAAAATTTCAGTAGCAAAATTAGTAAAAGCAAGTTTTTAGTAGTATATATGTTTTGACTTATTTAGGGTTTCATACCCAATCGGTAAAACGGGACCTTATGACCAAAACTATACTGTTCATCTGTCCGTCCGTCTGTCACCAAACTGTTGAAATTTTGAGAGATGATGTATTTTTGTTGCTGCTATAACAACAAAAACAAAAAACAAAATAAAATAAATAAATATTGGGGGCTGCCATACATCTAACGTGATTTTTTGCTCGATATTGATAACGCAACAGGTAGACGCTTGAAATTTTTAGATAATAGTTTAAAACCGACTCGCACTTGGTCGATTTTTTAGTCTTTATTGAACTACTAGCGTACCCTTACCCGCCATTCTTTTGGGATTATTTTCTAAATTTCAGAAAAGCTAAGCTTCCCACAGCTAATGCAGTCATGGAGTACAAAAAATGTACACTCTAGTTTTCTTATAATTTTATTTAATAATAAACCTTGTCCTGATACTGACAAGCGCATAGAAAATGAATTATCCAATTTGATGCTGTCGATCGAAAGTAATGCGGTTATATTACATATTATATTACATACATTTCAGTTATTCATTTATATTTATGTAGATATTACGTACATATAGTTTTTTTTATAACCAACTCAAATCAAATAATTTGATCTAAGATAAGCAAGTTTACTTTAAATAGAGGGATTACTTTCGAATGGTTAGGAAGAGGCATATTAATCGCTCACATTTTGCTAACTGCAACTTTTTTCTGGATGTTTAATAAATACGGAGAAACAGTTAAAAAAGATTGGCAATGTTAGGCAAAGAATTCATAAAAGTGAATAGGTTGTAACAATGTTGCTGGGAACACGTTACTATATTTGTTAGCACATAATTTTTTACTGTCCTCTCTAAAAGAACGCTTATTTATTTAAATAAACAACAAGCGGAGGCAGTATCGTAAAGGCGATTAAAAGTAAAAGCCGTGAGGTGAACTGTAACGATGATATGGCCTCAATCCTCGTTATCAAAAAAAGTCGCTGTAACATTGAGCTGAAATTTTAAACAAACCATTGTTAGATATACTTGTATAACATATATATATCCTTTATCACTAGACTTATGACAGTGCGTGCCATATTCGTTTGCTTAGAATTCAAGGTGCTGTACTATTGTCGCTTAACCGTACGTGCCCAACATATATATTACCTGTTTATATTTATTTGACGGTAGTCTAAAGTTTGGAAGAGTGGAAAATGGTCCGAAGTGGCTTCAGATTATTAGAACGGCTGCAGATGTAAAACTAATTTTAAAATAATCATTCAGCTTAATTCTGGAATGTCTCTCTGAAAAGTGGACTTGAAAGGGGGACTTTTCAAGTTTTCTTTTCACACATGACCTTAAAAAAGTCGTTTATATTAAACAAACATACAGGTGAAGCTACACCTGAAGGACACTACAGAAAGATATATATCAGTTGAAATAAAAATAATAAAATTATAGTTATTAGTAACATATATTTTATAAACCATTAAATACTAATTATGAACAAATTACCCGAAAGCTTTTTGTGGGAAAATAGAATTACACATTTAAACTTGTTAAAACTATAGTATTCCAACAAAAAACATTTTACTATAGGAAAACAAGGTTTTGTGTCTGAAAATTGAAGCCAATTCAGTCAGACGGTGTACTTATTTGCCCAGTTGTTATATAAAACGTAAACATATTTTCCAAAAGTTGCGATACTAAGTCGCGATAAATATCAGTACAAGGTGTCGTTATTTTTTCATACAAATTTAATGGCACCTCTATTCTCTGAGCTGACGAATTTTGTTTCTTTGTACGGGAACGTCAAAATCATTTATATTTTCATTTTTGATGCACGAATATGGTCACGCCCAGTCTCATCTTGTCTAGCATTTATAACACTTCAACACCTCACTATTTCTGTCTATTCATAGCTTCCAATTAAGTAAAAAAAATATCACAAACAAACTTTAAATAAAAAATAGCTGTATCAATATATTCTTCACTCTCTCTGCACTATCCATTTTTCTTACTTGGAATATTCTAAATGAAATAGAATGAATATAATAGTGGAATGCATGTTTACTCGCTATTACTTACAAGAAACTCGACTACTGATGGTGGGTACTAATTCGTCTGCACCTATTAAAATACTGGTGCTATAAAACGTACGCAAATAGAAGTACGTATATTTGCGTGTAATAAAGAGATGACTAGTATAGAAAGCGAGCAGATGGTTCACTTTGTGGAAAGTGAGAACTCCGGTCATGGATTGGACATCTACAAATTGCACAGAGGTGCATTGCTCCCCTCTAATACCTTACCTTCTCTCAGTGAAAAGCAACGCAAGTATTGCCTAAGTCCAGGTTTCCGTGTTTGTTTTATGAATCCGCTTGTACTAGCCCATATATGCCCGAATTATAACTAACTTTTTACATCGGTTAAAGTACTGCATAAATTATTGATTACCCTTCATTATCCTAGTTAACATGATTAAGACGTTTTGGGATCTCACACAAGTGTTTTAAATATTACTTAGCAGATCGCAAAAGTAGTTAAGCAGTATAACATTTGACTAATCTGCGGAGCTTGCATTAACTTAACCTTAATTAAGTTAACCTAGTTTTCTTGTTGAATACTTGGGTACATAAATAGGACAAACAGCTAACTAATTTAACATATCATCTAGGCCTCGCCATTTTCCTACATTGAAAGTGTACAGCAAAACTGGTGATACTACCAGTTAAAGTTATTTCCGCTTGTATACATAATTATTTTCAGTTTTTATGTTTGTAGGTTTATATATCACGCCCTATTTGCCTTGAATAAATATAAAAAACAGTTTCGAAGATTAAGGTAATCTTTAACCAAAAAAATGTATAGGTACAAGTCAACGAATATAGTGTTATGAAAAACTATATCTTTTTGGTTTTTTTAAACCAAAAACTAAATCTTTTTAGTTTTTATAAACTAGGACTTAAATTTCATTTCAATTCGTTATATTCTGTAACAAGGTAATATATTATGATTAGAATTTAGTTCGTGTTTCTTAAATTGTAATGTATGATTGAAAAATGTAAAATATTTCAATAAGTTATAATAGTTCAATGAAATACTGAACAAAGAACGTACGTAAAGAAAGTACTGCGTGCAGTTTTTTGAGACAAATTCTCAAAGCTAAGAAGGAGGAGAGGGCCTCCTATTGTTATCTTCTTGTGCTTTTGAGACCAAGCCGATATCCACGAAGTGAGATTTATGAAAAGAAGTGTTTTAATAGCACTTACACAGTCGCTAAGGGTCAGTTCCCAGATGAGGAAAGCACGTTCGATACACTAAAATTTTACAAGCATGATTGTTCGTATATATGAAACAAAATACTGTTTTTTTCGACTGAAGCGGATAAAGGATAGCCAGGCATTCGTCAGTGCTCAAGCATAAATTAAGTCAAACAATGGTTGAAGTTGTTGCTTAACAATTTCGAAATAGCAAATTATACGCTAAAGTCGTTCCGCAAACTTTACAGACGGAACAAACAATTGAAAGCTTTGGTGGTTTCTTGTTGTAATATGGCTTCTGAAAATTATAAGTAAGCATTTGCTCTACCGTAGTGCACCAAACTGGTTTAAGGAAAATAAAAAATTGTTTTTATTCCATTGTAAGTTTAATTTTAGCAGAGTTTACAGAAATAATTCAAAATCTGATCATTAAAACTTTGACTGCCTCTGTGGCGCAGTGGTTGCGAATACGACTGCTGTGCAAGAGGTCTCGGGTTCGATTCCTGAGTCGGGCCAAATGTTTGTATGATCTGCAAATATTTGTTTCGGAGTTTGGGTGTTTTCTATGTATAATATGTATGTATTTACAAAAAAAAAGTATATAAGTATTAATATCAGTTATCTAGTACCCATAGTACAAGCTCTGCTTAGTTTGGGACTAGATGGCGTTGTGTGTTAAAATGTCTAAAAATATTTATATTTATTTAAAAGGGAAACGTTTTCTAAGAAATGACCGCCAGTTCATTGGCCACTCAGCTAGCCAGTCTGGGGGAAAGCCCGACGATATTTATATCAAATATATATTATATCATTAATTTTTTTCTTAAAAACGCCTGTTAACTTATGACTTTTTCATTTATTCTTAAAAGTTATTGAGGCTGCTATAAGCCTTGCTATAGTCCTACATAATAAAACAATAACGATATTGGCAAATACAGCACAATTGGGAAAACGCAATGTTGCATGATAATGATTAAACTAAAATTCGCTTCACTGTTGACGTACTGAGGTATATTGTTTGTTGGTTCTTCGTAGATCGCTATCAAGGCTAATTAAATACTTATTGAATAGTACCTTCTTAATATCGGTGTATGGAAATCTCGGCTGTAACTTATAAGGAAATTGTATATCAAAATTCACCGTAGGTTCAAATGTATGACAATGGAAAAACCCCAGTGTTGATTGATTGATTCTTGTTATAAAGTCTATTAAAAGAAAAATCTTATAACATTTATACAACTGTGTAAAACAAGAGTTCTTGCAAATGTAATTTTTCAACAATACTGAAAGATTCCATCACATCATTTTCCTAGCCTTTATTATTCCCAAGATTTGGGGTCGGCTACTAGTACTACCGGTTTTACCTGAATATCTGTTTTTACACGGAGCGACTGGCATCTGCCCTCCGCAACCATGAGGGTGAACTGAATTCGAAGTTTGAACTAGTTTATCAGTATATTTGAGGTCACTGACTTCCCGATAACGATTGCCAAAAATGTTCGTGTTCACAACCGGGACCGACGGCATAAGGTGCTCTCCGAAGCACGAAAGGAAAACACCGGCATATTCCATAATCCGGGCTGCTATTAAGAATTTCTTGTAAAATAAAAAACCTAACAGCAGCCCGGGAATTGAACCCGAGACCTCTTGGTTAGTCAGTCGCTTACGCTAACCATAAGACGTCACATCATGATCAAAAGCTTGGATAAAGGCCTCTCTTTAACAATGACGTTTTGGTCCACGTTTTACCACGCAAGCCAGACTGGTTAGTATAAGGTTTCCTTCTTTTTGCAGTACTATTATCTTGCTCTGTTCGATCCCTTAGCCGAATATTCTTACGATACCCACGGGGGGAATACTCTTTGTTCTTTAACCGACACCACAGTTCTGATAAAATTTACTTTATTATTAATCCATGAACTTCTTTATAAAAATGATAAGATGCAAGTTATTCACTAAAGTCGTGGTCGTGGTCGCTGGATTGTGAGGTACATTCAAAAGCGTAATTTCAACTTGAAAGGGTCTAATTCAGCTTAAAAGGGATAAGAGTGGAAAGGTTAACCTTTATAACTACATCAAATAAAATTCAATTACGTTAGTTCAAAAGTTTAAGATAATATTTGAAAAGCAGCTTTGTGGGTTTGTCAAGTAAATTTTGCTTCAGGGTTCGCTTGTATATTATATAGTCGATCTAACAGTGTATATTAATTGATACATTTACTTTGCTTTACTATACCTATATACAGCTGATTTATCAAATAAAGGCAAACTAAAATAAATGGCGTGGTATTCAACTCTAAATTTAATTAACCGAGGAGATATTGTCTTAAACCATATTAAATTTATCTATTGACAAACTTACAACTTGGCGAATACCTTTGTCATGTGTTAATACAATTTTTTCAATTCGCGCCCAAAGACCTTGAACTGCGAAACGCAAAAACAAATCTGTTTAGTACTTCCTTGAAATGTATAAATTCGCTGCAACAAACGTATTATGTAAAAAAAGACACCCAAATAATAATTTCAGTAGCAGCTAAACAGTGAATGAATAATGCATTATGTGTCGGTCCACTGCGTGCTTTGACCTTGATCTTATGATCAGCGATTATGGCCGTTTATTCTGTTGTTACCAGTGTTTTTCGTAGATATTTATTTATTTCAAGGTCAGCTTCATGGTTTTTCTAGTGATTACCGATCCTGAATGTCAATATGGGGTTATATTCAGAACAAATATACAGTATATTTGTACAGACACGATCATTTTTTATGTGTCTGTGTGTAATTTATCTATTATTAGCTGTCTCCTGGTGTTACCCACGGTAAAAAAACAACCGCGGTTAACGGTGCAGAGCAAAGTAAAAAAAGAAAAAAATCCTGTGTAAAAAGTATCCTATCCGTCTCGTGGTTCTAAGCTACCCACCAATTTTCAGCCATACCGGTTGTCTTCGGCTCAGTACGCGTCTATGTCGTTTTTGACGATAAAAAATAGCCCATTTCCTTCGGTTCATTCTTTGGAATCGTTGAAATCGGTGCAGCGGTTTAGCCGCGAAAGTGTAACAGACAGACATAGTTACTTTCGAATTTATAATTTTAGTTTGGATCGTGATGTATTTGAGAATATATGAGTAGAGACTTGGCAGGAACCCTTTAACGCGTCTAGCCAGGGTGTAAAGTAGGCCAAAACTTCCTTTCTGAAGAGAGTTCTTTGTCTAGCAGTGGTCTGTTAAGCACTGTTGAAGATATTGGCAAAAGGCTTTCTCAATACTTAGTTACTGATCAAAGTTTATCTAAAAATGTGAGTGTTTGTGGGTATATGTGCGATCTTACTTAATTATTCAAGCGTCCCCTACCTTTCGATTTAAGAATCTCTTCGGCTTGTGCAACTGTATCGACCGTACTTATGTATACACGTTTAGATGTTTACACGCAAAAATAATATGGCCAGATACGTGTGTACCTATTTTCAGACTTTCGCAATTTTTACACATACTTTTTTGTATAAAGCGGAACTTATCCACATCCACTACAAAACTATCTAAAAGGTAACGATGCCTTCCTCTTAACACTACCTTACGCTTGACGAAGGCGTCAATGAGCTCACACTAGTGTACCCGTGAGTACATGCGGTATACTCAGGTATACATCATATATAATAATTTTGTCACAAATATGTTCCACTGCACCTGTGTATACATGTTGATTAACTAATGGGCAATAAGCACTATCATTATTTTTATTCTTTGATAGTAGTTCACTTCTAATTATTTAATATTTATTGTTTATAGAATCTTGACGAGGTGCACATAGCTTTAGAAGTATGCCAAGAACCGCGTGTAATGAACCCGAATGCGGCTGGCGCCCTACCAGTTCCTGGAAAATACAGCTATATACATAAGGTATGTTTGGAAACAAAAATTTTGCCGTACCAAAGAATATACGGTTTTATGTATGACTTATTAATACTACATTAATTTACCTCAAAACCAATATCAATAAATTATAATGCTTCCCGTGTATTCAGTACGTTACCGCATATTTCTCTTAAAGAAAGCGTGATCATTCTGTTTCGTAATAAGTTCAAAACGAATTTGCGATATCAAACTGTCTACAAAGTAAGATCGAGAAGAGAACTGACGGCACATAACTAGATTCAAAAATAAATATTTTTAACACACCAAGAGGAATCTATGTCACTAATAAATAAACATATATGAGTAGCGCTTCCTGATACTATCAATACTGAATATCAAATCACAGACTTCTAGTGCACTGATTTTGTATTTGGAATATTTTTCAGGTAATCGATGGAATTTCAGTGGCAGTAAACCACGTACAAATAGACTTTAGTTGCGAAGCATTCACCAGCAGTGTTCAGGTAAGATTTTTTTTTTTTTATATTTAAGCTGCCAAAATGACTCTGCCTTGCCTGATAGAAAGCATGAGCAGAATCCAAGAGTGGTGGTCACCATCCTCAATGCGAAAAAGAACAATGCAGCATGGTGACCCACACTATGGCGGCTTGGGGGGAAAGGGGATGGTGAGGGGGATAGGGGGCGTTGGATTGGGGTATGGGCCTCCGGTATCCTCACTCACTCGATGAAACACAGTGTAAGCGCTGTTTCACACCGGTTTTCGGTGAGGCCGTGGTATCACTGCGGTCAGGCCGGCCCATGCATGCCGAAACGAGGCTCTCCCACGGTCTAAAATAAGATTGAACTGTTAGTACATTTTAACATTACATTATTTGCCCTGACTGACATAATTGATTTAATAATATGAGAATAATTAAATCAATTTCGTCAGTCAGCGTATGAGTACGCTTGTCGCTCATACGTTACTTTTGAAATTTTAATAGCTGATGCTTTTCATATTGCGAGCATTCATTAACAAGGATTTCGGGAAATTTCATCCCGGAGACATAAAATAAAGAGTTAAACTATCATATTCGACTGCCTCTGTGGTGCAGTGGTAGCGTATGCGGCTGCTGTGCTAGAGGTCTCGGGTTCGATTCCTGAGTCGGGCCAAATGTTTGTATGATCTGCAAATATTTGTTTCGGAGTTTGGGTGTTTTCTATGTATAATATGTATGTATTTACAAAAAAAAAGTATATGTGTATTAATATCAGTTGTCTAGTACCCATAGTACAAGCTCTGCTTAGTTTAGGACTAGTTGGCGTTGTGCGTTAAAATGTCCGATAATATTTATTTATTATTATTTATTTATTTATATGTATTTATGTGTGTATGAAGATTCGCCATTTTCAAAGTTAGAAACTCAAAGTAAGAAAAAAGAAAGGAATCATTAACACCTGTTCAAAAAACTTGTTTAAAATGGGGTTCATTATTATCTGTATAAAGCATATTTGTACGATATCTTATGAGTTCTTATAAATTAATCTTTAAATAGCACTTTGGATTTCTATGGTAGGAATCTTAAAAATTCTTGTTCTCGCGCTGAGAAATGTATAATTAAACCAATAGCGTAATACACAGTGTAGGTACTAACCCACTTTAGAGATATTAAGACATGCATAACTACTTTCAATAAAAATGTTGACCTAATTATAAGGGTCGGATTTTGCAATTTAAAAGAAACAGGCTGTTTTAAAGTGACAGAACAGAATATGAAATTATATTCTTATATTTCAGCACTTCATCGCTAACAATACAAATTGTTGGCAGTAATCTACTGGTGCAAACATGATCGACATATGTTCTTGATGCAGTGATTTAAAACTATATTATGTATCTTTAAGCGAGAACATCTGCCGACAAACTGTTCTACAGTTTACACCTAAAAAAAAAAACTAATAGTAAAGACGAAAATACGAACAATCCGTTCTTAGCTCTTAGACTAATCTATTTATCATTTAATACAAATTACTTCTGCAATTGTTTAAATTTTTACTATTATTTTTATACTAATGATAACCATTTCTGATCTGCCGAGACAAACCATCACCATGTTGCACCGTTGCATTGTCTGCATTCACAATGATCACCATTCAATCACCATTCTTGGATCTGTTCATACTTTCCAGTAGGCAGATGCATAGTACATAGAAAAAAAAGTATGCATTTTATTTTCTAATTTCTTGCAGATCTCAAGAGTGACGGTAGAGTCCCGAACGCCAGAAGGACGTAAAGGAGACTTAAGACTGACTAGAATCAAATCACCTGACACAGGACAGCTGCTTATATTTAAGGTAAGAAAACAATTTTTCATTTTTTCTCTTCCTCTTTGGCCCTTATTTCATAAAAATGTAAAGCTAATATTGAGAAAGCTTCTTTAATTGTTATTTTGTGTTTATCTTAATACTAGTAACAAGAAAAAGTATAAAAAACTAAGCACCGACCACGTCAAAAGTTTAGAAAATTTTATATAGCCTATGGCACCCGCATATTATTACGAATCTATTGACACCTCATACATTAGAATCGGTTCCGTAATTAACAGTAGAATATAGCTCGGTAGCGCAGTGGTAGCTTTTGCGACTGCTGTGTTTGAGGTATCGGGATTGATTGCTGGGTCGCCTCACGTATTTGTATGATCTGCAAATGTTTGTATAATCTATGTATGTATTTACAAAAGAAGTAAATATTTAGGTGTTGATATCAGCTGTCTATATACCCATAACACAAACTCTGAGCCTAGATGGCGTTATGTGTTAGATGTAAGAAATATTTAAAATATATTCATAGGCTGCAAAAACTATTACCCTTTTGGTTTCGCTGTAGTCGGGTAAAAGGTAACCAAAGTAATGTGTAAAAGAAGGAAAACTGGAAATAATCCATTAACCAACCTGTCTGGACAGCGTAGTACAAAAGGTTTTGACCTTTTATACTACCTTTCAAAGAATAGGCAGCGGACTGCTGTAGACTATTTAAAGCTTTTGACGATAACGATTTTTTTATTGAAATGGACTTCTTTCCAGGAATTAGAATGGCAGAGCGCTCGCATAGAGGCGAAGGCTCACGGCGCGGCTGCTGCCAACCTGCCTCCTCTCCGATTGCTTCTTGGGAACACGCACTGTCGGATAGTTATCAAAAAGAGATTGTCAGGTACATACTTAATTTAATAATTCTAATAAATAGATTATAAATAAATGAAAATGAATCGCCAAATGTGCTGTTATACGCAAAACTCGAGAACCGCTCGATCAATTCGGTTACTTTTTTTTGATATGTTTCGTTAAGGCACAGGGAAGGTTGTTACGGAGAAAAAAAACCTAACAAATAGATAGAGTTAAGCCTCTAGAACGACCTCGTGTAATATAAATGTTTGTAACTACAAATTTTTATCGATTGTATTTAAAATTTAATTTTATCGGTATGCATCGTGTGAAATATGTTTACTCGCCTAGTAATCTGTTAATATATTATTATGTTTTATATTTAACTCTGGCATTTTTGTCAATTAAAAAAACTTCATACCTAAAAGTAGTTAGTATCTGTCTTCACAATATCTGCATGAAAAATTCCAAGATTCGAAAATATTAATCTCAATATTATTATTTGACACTTACACATGGCTCTCAGATCTCAACTTAGTAACTGGCTTACACTAGTGACAGCTAATATGGTATGGATAAACTAAACCTAAACATGTCATATATTCATTTGTCCTATATGGAAATCGAAATCACGACCTCTGGTTCACCAGGGTCATTTTAACACCTAGACCACTTAACCACTTAACTTTTGACTGCCTCGGTGGCGTAATGGTAGCGTATGCGACTGTGTGTTTGAGGTCTCGGGTTCGATTCCCGGGTTGGACCAAATGTTTGTATCATCTGCAAGTATATGTTTCGGAGTCTGGGTGTTTTCTATGTATAATATGCATGTATTTACAAAAAAAAGTATTTATGTATTTATAATATATCAGTTGTCTAGTATCCAGAACACAAGCTATGCTTAGTTTGGGACTAGATGGTGTTGTGTGTTAGATGTTCGAAAATATTTATTATTGGTGTAATGTTTCTGTGGTGTCCCAGATTGTGCCGTGGTGGGATCTCGGCTGGCGATATGTCCCGAGCCGTTGGCCTGGGCGCTGACAGACGGACAACTGCGAGCTGCATTAGCTTGTGCCGCGGCGCTGGCCGCGCCCGTCCGGCGCGCCACTGCCGCCGCCACTCGGGCCAAGGCGCTGAGGAAGGTAAGCTTTGACCCATCATAATGATGATTTACGTACCTATTAACAACATCGGGCAAAGATAGAGAAATCGCTTCAGCCTCCAGCGATACATATATATATATGACGGTAGTCGTACTGTATTCCAGCTGCGAGAGACGGCGACTAGATGGCGCTAGTGGAACGTGCACCAGACGCACCATTTAGAAATTATTTAGTCGATTTAATTTTATATCGATTATTTGGCTCAAAAGACTTGGATTCAAACTAGTAAAATATTGTGACGCTACCCCCTACCTAAGCGACCGCCTTTATAAGGAGCTGCGCTGTTGAGACGGCACGCATTTCGAACGATTGCGTCCTGGTGCACGGACCACTGTCTCTCTACAGTCAGTACTGCACGGTTATTGGATGTGGAACATTATCTCTGATAATTAGTACTATCTTTATTGCGGTGGGTACGTGAACCACTGTCCCTGACAGTCAGTACTGACCTATGTGGACCGCCTTCATTTAAATGGTAAGATATTTAACTAATTCTACTCCTTTGTTAATTTCCTAGGTTTAGGATATTCTGATTTATTTGAGTTATTGAAATAAATTATGTATATTGCCATATCTAACTTTTACTTCTAATGTTTGAGCTTAACCTGACATATATATATATATATATTTATAAAATATATATATATTTATAAAAGCAATATTTGAATATCACCCTTCTTTCCCGGCACAGGGATATGTTCCTAGTAAACTTCTCTAGTTTTGTTTTTGTACCATTGGCTGAGAGGCGTAATATGAATGTAATGAATGAATGCGGACTGTCCAATACTGTTATAGATGGCACGCCTAGTACTAGCACTTCGCTCAGGTGATTGGTTCATTGATTTACTTCGGTCGAGTCGGCCAATGTGAGCTGAAGCTTGACTTCCTACAAAAAACCACGAAATAATAGTTTATTCTCAGAATCACTTAATTTCAGTTAATCCCTCATATCCCAGAAGATCACTAATAGAACCTTGCTTTAAATTTGATATTGTAACATTTTTATTAAAACAAAGCCATCATGGTGTGGGTCACCATGCTGCATTGTTAAGCTGCCTGCATTTGTAATAAGTATGGTGACCACCACTCTTGGATTCTGCTTATGCTTGAATGCCATCAGGGCGAATAGAGCCGCTTTGGGAGGCCAGTACGTAAAAAAATAACCAACCGATATTTTATGAAAACGACAAAAAGATTCGTGTGCCATTTATTTTCGATAATCGCGTTTAGTCAAAATAAAATAATATTATACTTATTTTAAATTTTAACATTACATATTTATAATTCTTTTCAACAGATTGAAGAACCTCAGGAGCCTGTACCGACCAAACCGACTACGGGCGAGCGAGATATACTTGCCAGAATGTTCGCGAAACACGACGTGCGTGAAACCTCCTATCACCTGCTTGCGCCCAGAATCGACCTCCACTTATGTGATG
The DNA here is from genome assembly GCA_003709505.1 of Hyphantria cunea. Classification (NCBI taxonomy): domain Eukaryota; kingdom Metazoa; phylum Arthropoda; class Insecta; order Lepidoptera; family Erebidae; genus Hyphantria; species Hyphantria cunea. Next base: position 3,477,134 of record PKRV01001177.1, read on the forward strand.
ATCCAGGCTGTAAGTACCTTGGACAAAAGATACAGCCTTTTATTCTGCAAATTTTCGACACTTGAAAGTGAATAAAAACCTACAGGGTACTTCTCGTGATCTCGGAATTCGGTAAGAAGCAATGTCTTATATAGCACAGATATAGGATAAGTTGCGAAAAGTATAAATTTCTAATTACATCATATAATACGCGAATTGGATGTACCGACAATCCACTTAGCAAAGCACGGAAAAGATCTCGATAGAGTCAAAGGCTTTCTCATAGTTCACGAATGCTAGACACAGTGGCTTATTATACTCTTCGGTCTTCTGTATAATCTACCACACTGTGTCAAGTAGTCTATGGTGCCATATCCGCTCCGAAATCCAGGTTGCTCCCTTGGTTGGATTTCGTCGAGTCTTCGCGCAAGACGGTTCCTGATGACTCTTAAAAACAGCTTGTAGATGTGGCTTAGAAGAGAAATGGGCCGATAGTTCTTCAATGTTTTCTCTCAAACTTATCTCCTTCTAAATTTAAGTTTATTACTATATTACTTTCGCAATGTATGCTAGTATGTGTGTGTGCCAATTCGTATATGAATTTTGGCCTTGTATTATACGCATATAAATACAAAATAAAAATTTCAGTTTAAATCAGTATTTTATTTCTTTTTTTTCATCCGCAGTGGGCAGGTCTGAAAAACCGTCTCTATCAAAGGGAGGCGCGTTACAAGTGACTCTAGTAAGCATGCAGGCGGATCTATTTCCGTACCATAAAGCGTCAGATGATAGAAGACATTGGCGTGGTTATAGGTTTGTGGATGATGAGGATAAATAGATAGTAGATGATACCTTAGTTTTTTGTTTGTTTTTTATATTTAAGCTGCCAAAAGACTGCCCTGCATGATGGAAAGCATGAGCTGAATCCAAGAGTGGTGGTCACCATCCTCCACACTATGGCGGCCTGGTGAGATGTTTTTTCACGCCCCGCTTAAAGGACCCGGGATCATAGTGGGAAGGAAACACGTGCGCTGGTAGTGAGTTCCTGGTTTTGACCGCTCGATACAGGAAGGAATTACCAAAGCCAAAAAAAAAAAAATTAAAAATTATTTACTTTGTATCATCTGTCAAAACGATGAAAAGCGTACTAAATACTAACTTGTGACGTCACTGATTTACACTACTCAATTGTAATATATATATCAAGGTTTATTTGATGAAAATTTGTAAGAGAAATGAAAAGCTGTAATATTTATATTTTGCTAGATGTTTTTTTAATTTTCGTTTCAAGAAATAGACATCTGTTTTTATTTACGATACAGTCATCTACCCTTTTAAGGGTCGGAAGACTGGGACTTCTTTGTAAGAAAGAGAGAGGAAGACTTGAATGCATATAATATGTATCACGAATATAATATTTATTATTTATCTACAGTTTGTATTTTTTTTATTTCCAAGAAATATGATAATAGTTACTATGAGTTGAACTTCGATGACTAGATCTCGTACTTAAAAATTTGTATTCATTAAGAAGTAAAAAAAAAAAGAAAAAGAACCGAGTAATGTTCGTTACCAGTAGAATATTAACATTTTTCCTATAATCTCTTGCAGGGAATCAGCGACCCCGCACAGTCAATGGTTATCACAAGCCCTATCGTCCTTTTGTACTACATTACTCGATACGCTTGACCCGAGGCCAATCGTCCCAAGTAGTAAAGTAAGTATTTTACAGAATATTTTCGTAAAGAATTAGAAACAATTGAGTATGATAAAGTATTATTTATTTATCTTTATTACTCTACGGCCATCTAGCAGACATTACCCCAACTACTTGGTAACTAGAAAACTTGCATCGCGCATTGAAAATTCCTCGTCCGCCGGCCGTACAATATGTAAATCCGTATGTGTTTGTGTGTAAAGTTTGCCATGATAATTTTAACTCGATATTAATTTTCGAATGTATTTTTCCACCTCAAAAATTATGAAACTGTGATGTGTAGAAGTATAATACTACTAGTGTATAAAAATCTTTAAGTCTTATATTTTCTTTTTTTGGTTTATTGTGAAGCTGTCATACAGCGTACATATATCGTCATACGTACGTACGTGCAAAATAAACATAGAAGACTTTCTCAATCGGAGAAGTTACACGTTATTATATTTATTGTTGTTGTGATACACATATTTGCTATCACAGACGAACCAAAACGATAATGTCGAAGAGCCAGTGTCCAACGGCATCAAACACAAGCAGCCACCGCAGCAACACAGTGCTTCCACAGCTCCGTCCACTAACACAACTACCTCACAAGGTTAGAATAATATAAAAAAGCCTCTAAACTAATATAAAAAAGGGTTCTAAAACGATAAAAAAAATATACAAAAGGGCAATTCCATTTTTTCGGTCGTTCTTTGGCTATAAAAAAGCACACAGAAAAGTTATGTGATATCCTAGTACCCTTATACAAAACTTTTTTGGTCGTCTGAAGGTTTCTAGTCATGAACTGGCTGCGTAGCCTTAGTCCAGCTATGGACTGCAACGGGCTCATAATGATATTACCACCTACAACAATGTTTGTTTATTTTGTTCTAAATATTGCTACTATGTATTAATTGAACATTTTATTAACTGTCTAATAAACTAATATTTACAGCATCGCCGACGAGAACACGAATACTCCAGCATCTGGGGAAGTTGATGACCACGTGTCTAGTACTTAGAATAGATGACTTCACTGTATACAAGGTAAATATATATATAACTAGACACTGATAGGGTTTAAATAATCTCCAAAGAGGGTCATCATCAGGCAAGCGAACAGCTATAAAAAAATATCTTAAAAGCAAGTGAAAAACTAATGTGTTTTAGGTATCGACAGGGTCCAAAGCACGGGAAGCCCCTCGGCCTCTTGTTAACGCTGAGAAAGCAACTCTTCCGGGTGATGCTGGCCTTTTGCATGCGGAGCTTACATTTTTCTATTATCCTGGTGATATATGCTTCCCTGGTGAGTACACGACATTCTTGAAAATATGTTTAACGCCCATATCGCTCTTAAAACATTTTAGTATAAATTACTCTGATGTTTTCCGCAAATTTTTTAGCATGAAGGACATAGAATATATTTTTCGTTATTCACAAAGATGAACACTTAAAAAAATCGTGTTATATTGAAGAAATCTTCAGAAAACTAAATATATTTTTAATACATTTTAGATTAAACTAAAGTCCGTTATTATACCTCATGTATTCATTTTGCTTTATAAGCAAGACGTCCTCTACTGGGTTTTAAGGTATAATTATTACTTTGTAAAAATATTAATTGGTGACCTTCTGTACATGTTTTCTGGGTCATAAGGAATTTTATTTAAATGCCAAGCCTAAGCTTAGCCTGAGTTACTTCCTATAGCATCTGCTAACTAAAGTTCCGTCTAAATCGGTCCAACCGTTCGAAAGACCGGATAGACAGACAAATAATAGATTTTTTGATGTAATGGGCCGTGTACATGTATCAAGTGAAGAAATAGTTAACTAAATTTTATCGAAATTGCATTTAGCGAAAAGCTTAATTGAAAATTAAAAACGGACACCTCAATTTTATTTATTTGTGTAGATACAATGTTGAGATGCTGCGATCAGAGTCAAAACAATTGTAAAAACAAACATGAACATCACTTTCATTAATAGGTAATATGACCATTATATTTTTGTATGTTGCAGTGCCAGCCCCCAAACTTTACGTGCAACTATCCCCAGTCCGGATATCAGTGGATGTCCAGAGCGTGGTGTGGCTAGGAGCCTTCCTACCTCATGTCGCCAGAGCATTGAAACGAGAAGAATTGAGCAAAGAGGATGTGCCACAACCGCCTTACATGGATGTCAGAATGGAATCTATTATGCCTAAAGTATGTTTTTTTTATACCTTTTATATAAAAAAGTTACATTCTAGACTGCAACTTTACAATTAATATCTAACTAATGTTGTTCCAGAGTCCATTTTTTTAACTTTTTTTGCTGTATGCACTCCTTGTCTATGTTAAATATCATAATCCTCCGTTCGCATAATTTTCTATGTATGTTTTGCTTCACGTTTCAATATAATTACAGACAATTCAATTTATAGACAAAATTTAATGAAAAATGTTGGCCAGCTGGTCATTATTACTCAGGCAACAGCTGTGAGTGTGTTGCGATTTACGAAAGAAAGCATTGATCAAAAAAAGAATGTAGGTCCTATTAAATATTTTTATGTGGGGAAAACTAGGATAACAAAAAGAGATAGCAAAACATAAAGGTTCTGTAGAAATTAAAAAGGTACTGCTTAGATGAAGTAAAAAAGAAAATATTTTTTTCTTCCTAAAGTATATTTTCACATAAGGTACAATGTTTGACTACACGGTTGGCCTAGTGGTTTCAGTGGTCGTCACACCACTTCCTATTGCGCCAAGTGTTATGGGTTCAAATCCTACATGGGACAACACTTTGTGTGATCCATAAATTGTTGTTCTAAGTCTGGGTATACTTTGTGTCCGTTTCATGTATGTTTGTAAAGATCCCCGTGACACAGGAATGTATGTTCCTAATGCTGAAGTTGTCTTTTTAAAAAGAAAAAAAATGTAGATGATTATCAGTAGTATGTGTATTGTAGTATCTTTTTCATTATTTATTCATTGAATGTTGCAGATCGTGTTAGAAGCTGGCACAGAGCACATATCCCAGCAACGGGACCGACCAAAGGAGTTACATATATGTACCGCAAGGGCGACACTTACTAACGTTCGAGAATCGCCTAGAGCCAGTAAGTTTCACATATTCTGAATTGCAGCTGAATTATAACGACAACTCTGTTCATATACTTTAAACGAGAATCGCGAAAAAAAATATCAACCAGAAATTTAAAAGAAAACGTAAAAATGATTACTTTGAATTTTAAAGAAACGTAAAGAATTATTGATTTAGTAGCAACAGAGCTCATAGAGCCTAATGTTTATGGAATAAGTGGCAAACGAGCAGACGTATCGCCTGATGGTAAACGATTACTGCCGCCCATGGATACCCGTAACACCAGAGGCATCACAAGTGCGTTGCCGGCCTTAGGGGATGAGGGGAAGGGTTAGATTATGGGCCTCCGGTATCCTCACTCACTCGGTGAAACACAACGCAGGCACTGTTTCACACCGGTTTTATGTGAGGCCGTGGTCACTCCGGTCGAGCCGGCCCATTAATGCCGAAGCCTGGCTCTCCTACGGTGTAATGTGAGTTTAGTTCAGATAAACTCCATTGTCACCGGTAGCTGCATACGATATTGCTGTTGGTTAATAGTTCTGTATTAAACAATTGCAATATCTTTTGAACTCATAACTTACTCTCACAATAGTTGTGTTATAAAAAAAATATGTATTGCCAATACACATTTTTATCACGTGTTAACGAATTAACGCTAACTTGCGTAAAAACTCATGAAGGCGCTCATAGCCCAGTTGCACTCGGTGATTACAAACAATCACCGAGGGTAAGCAACGATGGCGCGGTCAGTACCTGGATGGGTGACCGCTAGTGGCATGTTACCATGAGCGTCTCCGTGATTCGGAGGTCACGTTAAGCAGTCGGCCCCGGTTGTTATCATACGATAATAGTCGTGAAGCTTAGTTGGAGGCCTTCGGGCGGCTTAAAAACATCCAACGGCAAGATTTACGTAGCCACAACGTATTCTTGCCAGTCCCCAACCCGCACTTGGCCAGCGTGGGGATGTATGGCCTTAACCCTCTCCTCAGAGGAGACCCGAGCCCAGCAGTGGGACATTATGAGTTGTTGTTTGCGTAAAAACTTCCGTAATGTAACTCTTTGGCATTTAACGATGTTAACTTTTTAGTAACGGATTAGCGATTGACAAAGTTAATTGTTTGATTAACAGTGCCTAACTATGTGTATTGGTTTTAGTCATTAACACGGTAAATTGCTACTGTACAAATATTTATGTGTGTGTTTAGACGTCATTGTGTGTGAAAAATAGACACTTATGTGACAACTGAAGATTACTATGCTCTGTATTTTTTTTATTAGAACCATATTCATACTGAAGTGTCTTTAGTGGTTATTTTTGTGTGTCAGGTTCTGCGGGAACCCGCGCGGACCTGGCATCAATCCTGGCGGCTCTGCGTCGCTCCGCCCCGCCTCGCGGACAGTTCCCGTGCGCGCTGAACGACATGGACCCGATACACGAGCAGTTCATACTGCACGCTGATAGTGAGCACTTCGAACTTTTACTTGCCATAAACAATAACCCAATAAAATTAAGTCATACTAGCCAAATATCTTTTTTCCTGAGACTTGAGATCTAATTACTTAACTAGCAACATTTTAATCATTCATACCCCAGTTGCACTCGGTGATTAGAAACAATCATCGAGGGTAAGCAACGATGGCGCGGTCAGTACCTAGATGGGTGACCGCTGGTGGCATGTTACCATGAGCGTCTCCGTGATTCGGAGGTCACGTTAAGCAGTCGGTCCCGGTTCTTATCATTCGATAACAGTCGTGAAGCTTAGTTGGAGGCATTCGGGCGGCTTAAAAACATCCAACGGCAAGATTTACTTAGCCACAACGTATTCTTGCCAGTCCCCAACCCGCACTTGGCCAGCGTGGGGACGTATGGCCTTAACCTTCTCCTGAGAGGAGACCCGAGCCCTGCAGTGGAACATTATGGGTTGTTGATTTGAACCTAATTTAGGAAAAAGAATCTGAGTAAGTAAAAATAATTAGAGATATACGATATTCGATTGCTGCTAAGCTCAACTCCCACTCCATTCCAGCTTGGAAAAATGTTTTTTTCTACAGCGGTCTACATATAAGTACTAACTAAGTGCCTAATTTACAGACTTAGACGACATAGATCGTGGCACGGACATCTCTCCCGAGCTGTTGTGGCGCGAGAACAGGTCCGTGTGGTGCGCGCGCGTCGAACCTCTGTGGGCTGATTTCTGTGGCGCCAGGGCTACCAACTACAAACCTGCTCCCTTGCTGGACGCCACGCCTCTAACTGCTTGGGTAAGATAATCATTATAAGAACCTTCAAGAATAGAACGTATTCCTTAGACCTCGGTTAAGCTATCCGTTCGTTGCTTTTCAACGAACGAGTGAACTAACAAAGGCTAAACCCCTCCTCTTCTTGATTGAGGACCATATCAGTTACAGACGCTCAGAAGTGCCAACAGTCACTTTCTATTAGGGTCTGCACGCTTAAAATATAGCATTAGTAAATTGCTTGCTTGTTTTATGAATATGAGCCTGCCAAACTAACTCTACACCTGACAGAAAGCATGAGCATAATCCAAGAATAGCAGTCACACACAATGACTCCTGCATCACACTACAGCCTAGAGGTTATTTATTATACGCCGAACATTTATTTACGTAAAAATATTTAGATAATACATCCTTTTAGGAGAGACGACTTTGATCACAATGAGTACCTATTTAAATCTCAGCCGGTTATTTACAGATATGTTTTGATGACGATATGTCGCGTATCTGGATAGTGGCTCGAACTTGCGGGTTGGCTGGACTCCAGCTCAACCATTACCAGATGCTGTTCCTCATGAGACAGTTGGAACGCATCTCCGAGATGACTGCATGGCTGACACATGACGCTGATCGACAACCGGATGCTGAAGAGGGGTGAGGCACTAAGAAATCTTTATATATCTACTTACATAATCTATCACACTTAATTCAACATATATTAACAACTGTTATTTGCAAGTTGCCCATTTCAGTTTGATACTTTTGAAAATGTCGGATAGATTTTTGCTTAAAACATACGTTAACCGGCTTGGTTGATGTTTGCGTGGTCTGCAAATATATTTTTTTGGAGTTAGGGTGTTTTCTATGTAATTTATGTATGTATTAACGAAAAAAAAGTATATAAGTATACTATCAGTCCGTCTCGCTTTCGTAGTAAGCTATGCTTAGTTTAAAACTAAATGGCGGTGTGTATCAGATTTCCAAAAAAATGCTTGTACTAGTCACTACATAATGCTTGATTTTATATTTTTAAGTCAAAAAAGTGTGCCTAATAAAATCTAACACTTTTAAATATCTAATTATTCTGTTTAACAGATCAATAGTAGTAGGTGTAGTTGTGCCAGCTGTGGAGCTAACCTTCGTGCTTCCATCCACTTGTCCCGGACAAGAGTCTTCCAGAGACCTAGACAGTGTGCCTCTGGACTCGTCCAGCTTACAAGACCTAAAGATGGGTAAGACTTTATATTTATAATTGATAAATAAATTATATAGATGCAATCTGAAAATTAAAAGTGTTTGATATGCCTGCCTATTGTTTATAGAATGAGAAAACTGCAAAAACTGTACAAAGTGTAATGTAAAACTTTCTGTACTTTTATCAGAAATTAATAACATAATCAATCAAAAGTACATAATTAGTCATAAAAAAGTTTGAGATTCGGAAAAAAACAGTAATTTCAAACATTATATTCAAAATGTATTGTTCATTACTTTTGTATAGTTTTGAGCAAATGTTTGAAGCATAAAACCCTTTTCGAGAGTACTTTCTATCTTTTAGTTTCAATCTTTATAAAAATCTATTTTAATGAACGCCCTTTTTTCGTAGTAATAATAATACTAAACTAATTCTGAGCTAATGTTGAATTTTATTATGCATGCCATTCTAAAGTGAGCTATTTCCATTCATATATTTAAATCGATTATATCTAACTAATTCTTAGAAACTGCGACTTAGTGTGTTAACAATAATAGCACGGAGGTCTTATTTTAATAATACTAAACAGCATTTTTGTTATAGTTTATCCAGAAAATTATTATACTTTCAACACGGTACATATCTTTAGTAATAACGCGGTTATTATACAACAAAACATAATGATATCAAAATTTCTGATAGATGATATGCCACCAACGGAACAGTCCTTACCTAATATTACTAATCCTAATATTTTAATATTAGCATGTTTTATAACTATTTGTATTTCTTATGTATTTTATTTATTTTGGTCCTTTCTTGGTTCTTCCTGCCTTCTCTTTCGGGGTGTACAGAACATCAAGCCGTATCCACTTTAGAAGCGTCAACACCACTAGAAGATAACTGCAGTAAGTTTCGGGTTTGTGGTTATTAGAAAATGGTTTTAGTACACGAGATGATAGAGTTTATATTTGTTTATATTTAATTCCATCTAGACCAGCCTATGACAAACAATTGGCTCGTTTTAACATAAGCTACAGATATAAGTGATCTGGGTTTATTAACTAGTTTTTTTAAGATAGCACTCGCGCTAGAAATATTCTTGTTTCGCGAGGGACTTTACAAACATGCATAAAACGGATACAAAGAACACCCAGACTCAAAACACAAATTGTTATCCCTTGGGTTAGAACTCACAACATTGAGCGCAGTAGAAAACAGCGCTGCGACCGCTTAAACCATTACCCACCCGTGCAGCCATATGATGATGATTATAATAAATGGATGAGATGTTATATATAAATGAGAAATGAAGTGTTTTTAATTTACTTTACATCTCACTTTTGACAAGAAAAAAATTATTCTATATAGCACTATTAGCCGTGTATGATATGTGTAAGTTTTTTTTTAAATATATAACTTCCCTCAATTCCAGTAGGTTCCGAAGCTACAATGGCTCCGTCTATGGTGGATCGCGACAGTGGAGTGTTGGCAACCACTTCGATCGACGTGTATCAACCGATACCTATTGAGGAACCGCCCCCGCCCAGTCCTGGACTTAGTTTTGGAGGTACGTAGTAAATACGCCAAAGATAAAAAAAAAACGCCAAAAAAAATTTAAAAGGTAAAATTAAATGTTCAGACATTTGACGCGCTCATATTTGACATTATTTAGTACAGCAATTCTCCTTATAAGACTTTTAATATTTCTGTTCTTGAAAATAAATTATTTTAGCTATTCTTCTGCTTTTTGTCTGAAGAAATCATAACACTGTCCTACAACAGAGAAAGTTAGATATAGTTCTCTGCTTCCAGAGATAGTTCTCTGGAATTAGCCACAAACATAACACTGGGTTTAACGTAAGGTAACGATTCCAACCTCATATATATTATAACCTTATAATTTAATAATCAAGTAAATAGTTGGTTCATACTAAATAATATTAATGTCTTGGCGCCTTCCGCTTGTCAGCTTCTGGCGCTACTTAGAAATATTGTTAATGATGTCTGTACTCTTTTTATACAATGATACTTCCGGCGTAATAAATCTTTAATGTTACACAATCGTGTATTATCCAATAATAATTGTATACTAATTATCATTAAAATAATTATAATAAACGATGTTTAAAATTATCGGGTAAGTTTGGGAATTTAGTATTCAATTGGATTCGGTGTCAGATGTTTTAAAATACTGTGGGTTCTACTTGATGTGCATTAGAGAATATTATAAGGTTTTGCTAATATAATGTGTTGCTGTGCCGCCATCTTGACTTCGCGCGTTACACTAGTTTTAAACAGATTTAAAATGGTCACGGTTCTTTTACAGGCTTCTCTTCAATGCGTCGTGGGTTCACTTCCCTGGTGACGTCGATAGACAGCGCGCTGACCCGCGACGACACGCGCAGCGACGCGGCCTCCACGGCCAGCTCCGACAGCGACAGATACGTGGTCGTGGGACTCGCTGCCGAATCGCCTGATGATGCTGATATGGCATTCAGGTCAGCTATTTACACCATATAATAATACACCATATATATATATGTCGGACATCTAAACACAATGCCATCTAGTCCCAAGCTAAGCAAAACTTGTGTTATGGATACTAAACAACTGATATAAATACATATATACGTTTATTTTTGTAAATACGTACATAATATATATAGAAAAATCTTTTTTTATACAATGGTACTACCGTCGTAATAAATCTTTAATGTTACACAATGATTTGCGCAAGACGGCTGGCAGGAGCTGGATGCGAGAAGCCATAGATCGAACTAAGTGGCGTGAAATTGGAGAGGCCTATGTCCAGCAGTGGACTGCGATAGGCTGATGATGATGATGATGATGTTACACAATGATGTTTTATCAAATAATAATTGTATGTTATTAATCATTAGAATAATTATAATAATTAATGTTTAATATTATCTGCTAAGTTTGGGAATTTATTATTGAATTGGGTTCAGTGTTCGATGTTAAAAAATGCCGTGGGTTGGAGTAATGCGGGACATTCATATCCTAACCGTTCTACTTGATGTGCATTAGAGAATATTATAAGTTTGTCCTAATATAATGTGTTGCTATGCCGCTATCTTGACTACGCGCGCTACACCACGCAAGACAATATCAGCGCAAAAAGACAATTTCCTTTTGGTACACCAACCTGTCTAGTCAGCGTCTTTAGACCTTCTTTCTGAGGAGAGATGTATGCTGCAGTGAAATAATGAAATGTTAAAGACTGAAGTTGATGGTAATGGTTCATGATATGTCCTATTACAGGGAGTTCGAACACGGCCGTGTCTCGAGTGGCGTGGAGGTAGCAGCTGAAGTTGTAGAAAGGTCTTCCTCGCCCAGCGATCATTCAGTCACTAGTTCGTGTAGAAGACGAGATGTGGTATATTTATTATTTATTCTCAGTTATTTTCCTACTAAGTAATACTAATAATATCTTTATTTATTCATACAAGGTCCATAGTGTTAGTATACAATTTCTCTTCATCTACTAAAAGTATCAGGGAAGCAACTAATGTAAGACTAATAATTATTTTATATTGCTGAACTAAGTGCACTAAATTATTGCAGTATAAGAGAAGGGAGTATAACTTTACATATATTTTTTTTAGTTTAATAAGAGGGGTAGTTGACAAAACAGTTACTTTTTATCATCTGTAAAATGTAATTTAATGTACTGAGAACTAACTTCTGTCTTCACTGCTTTAGGCTACTCAATTGAGCAATATATGTTTGATTCGAATTTGTATTAGAAATGAAAAGCTGTGAAAATTATGTTTTCCGAATTCTTTTGTAATATTCGTTTTAATGAAGGAGACATCGGTAATACGATACGATATAGACATCGATATATTTACGATACAATCAACTTACTCCATTATTTTAAGTAGTATAATGTTGCCTTGTTTACAGTCTTATGTATAGGTCAAATGGACTGTCTACTTATCACAAAGTTAATTCATAAAGTTCCTTCCCTTTAATGAGTGATATAGTCAATTTTGTTTTTTTTGAATGGAAGATATATTTCTTAGTTTATGCTCTTCATGTTTTTTAATTGTGGGTTAATTTTCCATTATACAATATTAATTTAACCATCTTATTTTAAATTTCTCGCAAATCAAGATATCAACAAGCACATGGAGACTTAACAACATCCACATAGTACATCAAAGTGTAGGCAGTAATTCCGCTTTAAGATTAGCCGCTGACGATCTGAAAAGCGATGAATGCGCTGCAATCCCTTGGGACGAGTTCCAGGTATGTGTTAAAGTTGATATACTGTTGGAATATAATGTTGTTTGAAACTGTTCTATTCAAAAAACATTGAAAACATAATGGAACCCTAAGCTGATTTAGCACCTTAAATTTGTAATATTAGTGTTTAAAGTCCTTTGGCTATAAAGTTGATCATTTTAGACCCAAGAAAGTTTAAATATGTATCAAGTTATTTGTAGAGAACAGTTGGAATTAACTAATTAAAATATATAAACATTTCGATTGTACTGAAAAATGGCTTCATATTTTAAAACTCACTTTGATATGTTTGTTTTATTTTTCAATGCAATCTTTCGACTTACCAATCCCATACACATTCACCTTTTTTAAGACAGTTTATTTACACCTAAATCTTATATAATAACTCCATTAAAGCATAGAACTACAAGAAATTAATTACATTTTTATTAATAATTTAAATAATCAGTATTTATTGAACACAATAATTGTTACTTAATATAGTAAACAGTGTTTAGTAATAATACGAAGCATGTCCCATTAAAGAAGCCCTATTTATTTATAATTTATTACCTTCATTTTACAATAGTCGAAGAGGACGAGATAATGTCATTAAAATGTTATTGTTTGATTACGTTATTGTTTAGTTCAAAACAAAGAGAATAGACAGCTTAACGTCTTTATTTACGAAATAATTACGTACAAAATACAAACTTTCTTCTTCTTTTGATGATATGGCAACCAGCCGGATCAGCTATTTCTGCCAATGTCAAGTATTATAAGTCTTCAATTCTAAGTCTTCGAGTCTTCAAGTTCTCGTCGTGATGGAATTAATGATAAAAATACAAAAAAAAGTGGATGACATGAAATCGGGACCGTCTTTCGCAAAAACAAAAAAACGATCTCCAAATACAAACTTTGTTGACAATAATAGAAGATAACTCTACTGTCAAAGTGACAAGATTTAGTTTAGCTTTCGCAGCTCTATGTCTGTTGTATAAAATAAAAAACATTTTGGACTAGATGTCCAGACAACGCCATCTAGTTTCAAACTGAGTAGAGTGTATACTCTGACAGCTAGTGTGATAGGACACTCGTTTAATTTTTGTAAATACATTATTACAATACAAAAGCAAGAATATACTTTAAAATTGTACAATTATACAATTTTCCATATTTAATTACATTATACAATTATATATTCTACATTTCCAACATTGAAAAGCAATGCAATATATATGCATGTTGAAAGTTGCCTAAAAGATCCAAATGGAAAATGATTTTAACTAAAATATTTGCCATCTCTTTTTTTATACTTTAATTCTATGTGAAATCATGCGCAATTATACATTACCTGATAGCTTATTTAATGATCATTTTAATGATACAGAAATCTTTAATAACCCCAATACTTTTTTTTTTGGAATCGTCATTTCAATGAGAGTCGGAATTTCAACGGGAGATTTTCAAACGAGGTCTCAGATGCGCCGTATCCAAGAATAATGGCTACGCAGATGAGGGGTTAACATTTAAATGACATTATCCAGCCGCACTATCCAAGCCAATTCCATCATTGAACAATATTTAATTGAAGCGATTTCATGTACTAAGATGGAATTGATCTTGAACCTCGAATGTTAACGGCGGTAACAAACCGACTGCTTGTCTTCTCTCAGACTCATAGCCTAGTCTCTTTCAACCCAATGATACAGAAACTCTTGGATTGTACTCATGCTTTCTATCAGGCAGAGTAAATTAAGAAAAAAATACATCACTATGAAATATTTAACGGTATTTAAACTTTTACAATTTAGGCCGGGTGAACTTCTGATTACAGCGTATTATAGTGTGGATCAGCGTTATTCAAAACTAGACTATAAATTTATGATAAAAATAAGAAAAAACAACCCTGACTTAGACTGTATGACCGCGGAACATTAAAAAGCAACTCCTTTTCGATAGAATTAAATACTTTAATTTACTTTAAAAAAATATACGTAGTTAAATGTTCAAATGTAGCCTGTGTGTTACCGCCATAAAAGGTGTGCATGATCGTATCATACCATAACCATCGTATATTGTGCCCAGTAAGGTGTATCGCTGTATTACTGAAATAACGTTGAAACGGGCGTCGGGCCTACGAGCGACTGATTATACACTGAATGATTAAACATTTATAATGATTTCGTATTTGTAGATAATTTTACTTTCATTTTAATTATATGTTTCATTACTGTGTGGCTTTCGTCATCGATTTATTAATAATCACTCGCTTTAAGCCATCCCAAAATTGGAATGCATCCGTTTTATCTCTAACTATGTGTCTATGTGTGTTTTTTCCTCTATGGCAATTCCCGCCCGCTCGGCTATCGTGAAACGAAAGAACCGTCTCAAGGTATTTAACATAGATCTTGTAGATCACGGTCTATGGATCATTTGACACAATGTAGTGGTATCATTATGTTGAGTGCCCATAGTTGTAGAGGTTATGTGTCGTAGCCAAGGGGGTTTGTCTGTGTAAGAGTGAGTGAGACTAAAGATGTTTCTGTCACTGTCTTCTTTGGTAAAACATTATCTTTTTATTCTTCGTACTTGTATCCTAAGTAAAGTGCTTAAAAACAATCAAAATAATGAAGATATATTAAACTAGTTGCTATAAAGAATTTTCACGCATATAATATTAAAATTCAAACATGAATTGCGCGGAATCGCTCTTTTCACGCATTTGATATCACTAAAAGTCGTTTACAGGTAACAGTTTTGAATACTCTACAAAGATTAAACAAACGTAATTATCTCACATCTGACACTTGAAAGAAAAAGACTGTTAAATAAAATCAATTCTCAACCGTTCATGCGTAAATAAATTTTAAATGTTCCCAAACGATTATTTATTTTTGCATATTTGATGAACACAAAGTGACAAGAAACATCTTTATAACCGCTTCATTGCTATCCGTTACACGTCTGCCATTTTATTCACAGTGTCGCCATCTAAAGGAACAGGTAGTATGCATTTCGCTGCAAACATACATACGTGTGAACAGTTATCGTATCCCAGTGCTGCTGAGCTTAACAGTATAATATACCATTATATGTGTTGCATGCTAATAATAATCGCTTAAAGATTTAAAAAGTAATTTAAAAGGTCTCTTTTAAAAACTCCTTCAACACTACAACTGATTTATTAACAGCCTTATTCATAAAAGTTATTTAACTTAAAACAGCGGTTATTTGTTATTTTGAACTTTAAGGCCGTGATTTTAAAGTTGAAAATTGCTTAAAATTTAATAATAATGAATGTAAGGGTTAAAGAATATTTTAAAAAAAATCCATGTTTCAGGAAGGAACTCCTACAAACTTACGTCTGACTTATTTATTTTTAGATAGAAACTAGTGACATATAAAGGTGTTGCCAAGTTATTATTTGTCATAAACACTAAATTAATTCAAGCAAAGATAAAATATAACACCTACATATTCATACACTGAGAACAATTGTAATGTTATTCGATATAATATCAAAAACTGCTACCTAAATATTTTTTTGTTTGCATGACTTTAAATGTTGCATGCATATTGTCATATGATGCACATCCCTTCATCTTCATCCCGCACTAGTGATACGTTGGTAAAGTGCTTGTTGTTGTGATGTATAATCCTTTGTCTATGCCTTTACTTCCGAACGGACAACGTAAGAATTTTAATATTTATATAAAATTATATATGTAGGACGTAGGTACTGCTTCTTTAGATATCTCACCAACCGCGCTTTTGGTAAGAAAAATGAATGTTTGCATTTCCTACACTGTGGAAGGTACTCATGGGTGTTAGAGAGAAGGGTTTTCTATCGGATTCTTACTGATTAAAAATCGTTCCAGTGTTCTTCTGCTTCATATCTTTAGTTCAAACTAGGATTCTTAAATAATATTGTTTTCTTTATTAGAATTATATAACATAGTACCTATATTTTTTTGTATCTCACAAATAAAAACTAATTACACATTTAAAAATATTAAAAACAGTAAACCGCCGACTATGGTACGGTTACCAAGACACCGTTGGTTAGGGCGCCATAGACAGGAACCTCTTCACAATACAGGCCGTATCAAAATGGTATATATAATATGATATTAATGGTTATGATTAAATTAATATTTTTACTATTATAATGTACATTTTATGCCACACTAATAGCATGACAAAATTAACTATCTTGAGTTATCATTAATCGCTAAACTTTTCACTGTACAATATAGTATTTAAACATCACATCAACACCCTTTAAAATTCCATTACTGGACATAGATCTTTTTTAGGAAAAGAGATTTAGGCGTACTATACATATACAATATCTTTTTATTGTTTAAAAAAATTCTCGTTCGGCAGTACCGGCTACACAAACCCCCGTGTCCAAACTCATTCCCCTGTTCCTCCTGTAACTTTCATGTCTGAACACAGAATAAGTTCTCGATGCGGGCGCGTGCTTGGTCCGAGCCGGTGTTCGAGAGTGATGAGTTGACTACGCGGGCGACTCCTAACGTCGCCGCCAGGCTTATGAGGACTCAACTGCCGAGGAAACCTGACGAAAAGGTTAGTTTTTAGCTGATAAATGAACTTCAAAAGTTTCTTCCTCTGTGTTTTATTTTACTTGAAAGCTTCTTAATACTAACAATATATTTTAGTATAAATAGCCATGTTAGGAAGACGGTTAATGATGCCCCGTTGGTTTGAATTCTTAGTAACAGCTCAGAGTATTTAAACTTGGCGGTATTTCGCGCCCATACCTAGGAGAGCTCGTTAAGCCGTCAGTCCCTGTTTTTATCAACATCTATGCCAATCGTTATTGGGAACCTTCAAATTCTGTTCACCCTCAAGGTTGCGGAGGTCCAATGCTAGTCGTTTCGAGGTAAAACTGATATTCGTTGAACTAGTAGCCAGCCCTAAAGAACCTTGGGTGAAATAAAAGCTAGGAAGATGAAATAAGATGAGGTAGACAGTTAGTAAATACTAACCTTGTGTCGATGATTGTAAGAGATTTACGAGACTCTTTAAGGCTCTTTGGTTATATGGACAAGGCATTAGACAACCTTTGAAAAATTCTAGTCGTCACTGCATCTTATTTTGGATTTGCGTGGAAAGTTTATTTTACATTATCAAAAGTATACTTATAATTTCATTTCTACATTTCTATTTTTTTTTCATAGTTGACCAATTGTTCCTAATGTGTAACGTTTATTTTAATATTTTACCAATATCTGCAGGGAGAAGTCTCAGGATTAGCGCCATTTGAGGAATTGCTAGAGGCTCGGGTGCGAGATCTATCTATAGCTCTTAATATGAGCACTGCCCTGGCACTCGCTGAGCTTATTGAGGACGAGGTTGTGGCGCCACCTATGCCTTTAGAGGTAAGCGATTGATTTGGTCTTTTTTCTTTGTTATACGGCGTGTTGCAAAAAAGTAAATAACATTTCTTGATTTTTTTTTAATAGTAAATGCAGCGGTTTATATTTTAATAAGTAATCATTTTAGGAAATTCATGATTTTTCATACATAAATCTTATTATATTCGTGAACAAATTATTAATAACTTAATGAAAATGAATACTGAATTGTTTTTTAAATAGTGAAACGGATTGATCGCAGCACCCTAATTTAAGAATGACGTTAATGGCCGAACGATTGTCTCAATATGGATAAAATAACATTTTCTGCTATCATTTAACTTGCATTTCTTCTTAATTTAGGCAAAGACG
The DNA here is from genome assembly GCA_003709505.1 of Hyphantria cunea. Classification (NCBI taxonomy): domain Eukaryota; kingdom Metazoa; phylum Arthropoda; class Insecta; order Lepidoptera; family Erebidae; genus Hyphantria; species Hyphantria cunea. Next base: position 3,495,336 of record PKRV01001177.1, read on the forward strand.
TTACGGATGTATCATTTTTACATATTGTAACAGCTGTTTTTGTTTAGCTTAGTACATGCCCAATGCTCCTTTAATTGCAACTTAACTATGTATCTAATTATTACCCACATTTTTCAAGGTGCTAATAGAGAACGTGAAACTCCACCTAATAGAAGACCGTCCCACTCGTTCAATATCGTCCCCTCCACCACAACCTCTGGACGTAGACTTGACTACGCTTCGAATGACCCGCGACACCGCCGGAGTTGTCCGACTCGGTCCCCCGGTGTCAACTCCATCTACTGTAGCGTCACCGGCAACTCCGCAACCCATGCCGGAGTTAGATGAAGCCAAAGAGAAAATTGAAAGGCTGAATAGAGAAAATGAGGAATTAAGGAAGAGACTAGTCACGTTAGCGAGGATAGCAGAAGATAATAGAGAGCTTAGAGCGTAAGTTATGTTTTAAATACAGAATGGCCCTCTTCAAAGTTTGATTTGATTTGAACGAAGTAATTATAAAACCTTTCAACAGTTTTTGATATAGCCATCAGTGAGTTTGTTGTTGTTTTTTTAAGCACAACTTTTATTTTTTATTTTTTTATTTTATTTTAAAACTTCATGCACACATGTACAACGGCGGGCTTAATGCCCAAGGCATTCTCTACCAGCCAACCTTTGGATGGTGTAAAAATTTTGTGGGGTAGATGCATTGTGGTGGGAAAAAAAAAATATATATATATTCGTGAAGTTACGATATATACATAAAATATAAAAAAATATATATACACGGTAATATATAAACTTTATATACATACACTATGATGCACACTAATACATAAACCTTACATACGTACACTGTGAGTGGGTACTAAGTTGTTTACTAATTAAGGCTTTCCTGCCATCTGGTAAAAAGGTGGTTTTTTACATTCTTCTTAAATGAGTCACGGCTTGTAGACATCCTGATTTCGAGTGGGAGCGTGTTCCACAGCATTACAGCCTACACAAAGAATGAGGAGTTCACAAAACTTTTCAAGTGTAAAGCTTACTGTTTATTGTAAAATTAAATATCTTTTGAAAGATATTCCCACTATGAAACCGCAAGTCACCAATTCTCTACTGAATGCCATTTTCCTACTTACATTTAACTAAATTACTTTATTTATTAAAAAGAAGTTATCTCTTAGCCAAATGTGAATTATGAGGTATTTAAAGTGAACATATAATTTAGTGGAAAGTTTATTTTTTTTAAGAAATATTAAGTGACCAGGTAATTGGTAGGTACTCTTGGCGTGGCTAATCTGCACACTTACTAAACTATAATTAAAATGAATAATACTATTAATATAAAAAAATTACTTACAGGAAAGTGGAGGAGGCATCTGTACTTCGTCAATGTGCTCACGCAGCTCAACAAGAAGCGGCCACGCTGTTAGCTGATAAGCAGGAACTGTTGGAGGCAATACGTATATTGCAGGTACTGTGCTGTTTATTTCTATCTCTAGTAGAGTAGTCAATGTATAATGTATGTAGGTACGCAGAGAACATTAAAAAGCCATTGACATAAATACAGTCAACATTACTGAGGTTAAAAATACTAAATACATATGTTTCAATATCGAAATAAGATGTTTCTGGTCTGCTATCGATCGATATGTCACCGAGAGGGCAATAAATCAAAAAAGGCGGCTTAGAGAAAAATCGCTTAAGGTTTTTTCTAATAAGAACATGCACTTATTTTACGGGCACGTATAAAATCTAGATAGGAAGCAGCTCGTTGCATATACGTTCCAAATGTATATAAATAAAAATATATCACCGAAATGTATGTACCCGTCTTCCGATCGACTGCATCAAACAAAATATATTTTTTTTTGTTAGAACAAAGTTTGTATTCAAGAAAAATTAAAAGATAACGGTTAGGTATTTTTTTTGTCTGTGACTGTAGACTGTATGAAGCTGAAACAGATATGTAAATATGGCGTTACTAAGTTCTCCGGGTCAGCTAGTAGGCAATAAAAAAGCCGTCTTTGACTTACTGGTCTCTCTATTATCACGGCAGTATAGATTTTAACTATTGGTTTATTTTCATATAGAGAAACTTCCTTCATACAGGGTCATCTGTATCTAGACTTGGTGGAACTTGTACCACCAAGTACTACTTGTACCGCCACATATAATAATGCTTATAAACTTAAATATTATTGATTACATAAACGTGTAAAGAAATGATCACGAATATAAGACAAGTTATTTATTATTTTTTCGGGTGAAAACCGAACCTAAACCCTTTGGCTTAGCAGTCAGAAAATATCACTGACATACTATTCTTTAGTACTGTATTCACTTTCTGATTGAGTGACTATTTTTTTTAAGGAGCAGTTATCAGGGTTTCGCGGAAAAAGATAGCGGTCCCGAGGCGGTCCGCCGCAGGGCTGCCTCGATTGCACGGCATGCTGCGGAGACCAGCAGACGTAGATGCGAACTTTATAGACAACCCTAACCCCTGTATATAATAGATTTTGCCACCTTAATACTGTGTTGTCATTGTTAATATTAATAAAGTACTTGGCGGAATTGTCTTTGAACCTATGCAACTTTATAAGTTTTATATCTGCAAGTTTTATAACAAAAGAAACTTTGGTAATCCTTAAGGATCGAAATGAACGTATTTCAAAATTATTTACTTTTATGTAAAATAATGTAATGTATCCAGTCTCTCTTGACTTTAAAACTTTAACCGTAGCTAATTTTATGAGAGTAAATGATGAAAAGTGCATTCATTAAAAACTCATATATTATTTTACAAAAATGTATTTTTTTTATTTTCTAACTTAATATTTAGTGGCCCTTGGATAGGCCTTGGAAATATAAAAAGGTGTCTAGGTTCAAAGACAATTAAGCTTTGCATTATCGATTGGAACGAGAGCGTATAGATTGCAAGTCACAGAAAGCTTTGAGATTGTTAACTATCAGTGATATACATAAGGCACTGTGATGTTTTAAAATTTACAAACATTTAGAGCTAACATGTGATTGAAAAAGAAAATATTGTGTCTGAAGTCTGAAGAAGGCCAAAATTAAAGTGATTCCAAATTCGTAATAAACTGATTGTAAATAATACCTGTGGTAAAGATCGGTACTTAAATACAAAAATGTGAGATTATTAATTTCTAATTAATCCAGTACTGTGAAACTCAAATCACAATTTAAATAACATATTTCAGTGACATTGATTGCTCACTTAACACACTCCGTATTCGTTATAGTAAATCGCAATAGAGGGAACAAGATATATTTGGAATCTCCGCACAGTAACACTGATGCGGTAAGCAAATTAAATGATGGTATTTTATTGGCAGTACGGCGTGACACAATCGTCTCGCGTGCGTGAATATTTTGCGTACGCCTGCGTCTGTACGTGCACACACGCGTACGTTGGCTTTCTATTTAGAAGCGTATGTAAGCATCGATTATAATTGACATCATCGTCATCTCAACCAAAGGACGTCCACTGCTAGACCTAGGCCTCACCCAAGGTTCTTCAAAATTCTTACGCATATACATTATGTCATAATACATAAAGCAATAGCCACATATAAATGTATCACATCAGGCAATACCTTATTGGCAGAGACATGGGCGGTGGGACAAGCTAGGAGGGATGTTGGTGTTCAAAGCCCCCTTCAAATGTTTGTACACTATATTTTTTAGATTTCCCATATTTTTTCAATTCGTCAATATTACTTCTAAAGGGATATAGTCATCAAAACCCCCTCCCCAAACTAAGACCAGGCTGCGCCCGTGGGCAACCAGACAAACTAATAGTAGCTATTTTCTCAATTCTGTATAAATTGAGAGAACAGTCACGTTGTTAAACGTCTTGAGTTTGCATGTAATATGGCGGCAGTCATACTTACAGCTGTTCCCGAATCACTCCTATTTCTGGCGCAAAATGCACCACCATATGGTTTTTGACGGTGCGCCTCCGATACACTGCTCTGCAGCAAAGTAATGGGAGTGACCACGCGTAAAAAAAGAATAAACAGTAATGTGACATCTTTTTTAATAACTACAACGGACTACTGCAAAATAAATACTTTAAGAACAATCACGAAACAATCTTATCTCGATGGGATCACATTAGTGATGCCAGTGCTCATAAAAAAACATCTTTTGACATATCATAAACAGAATCACCAAAATTTCATTACTTTTTCTTTATTTTTGTTACTTTTTTGTATAAATTTCTAGTGATTTTGAGATAATAAATGGACATAAGTGATCTTAATATAAATAAATGTTTACATACACGTGACTTATGTGGGTTTATATGCACAATATATAATTTAAATATTCGAAGTTTTATTACGTTAGTTTTCGCTTTGGATTATGTGCCGCCACGTTGTTGATCTATATCAATTGAATATATATATCAGTTTAATAATATGTACCCTAACATACAAATCAATATATCTGTATACCATGTAAATATTCTCTATATAGTGTAATTAAGTATTTGAATATATATCGAGCCCTACGCTATGTAATATTATCGTATAATTTAGAATGGAATTTAATATGTATTGGAAATATAAGTATGTGATATATTTAGATTATGTTCGAAATAATTTTGTTGTAAATGAAATCTCATGAAGGAAAATTATTACATATGATATCAAAGTAAGTAGTTACAGGAATTGTTTTCAGGATTTGCCACTGTGACTCAAAAATACGGTATATTTTAGATCTAGGATTTCTCTTCTTTTAAAAATCCGTGTTTGTATAATTTTTTTATACTAAAACCATTTTTTAATAATACACCCTTCCATTACTATGATGCGAATTTCAGAATTAATATCATAGACGTAGTATTAGGGTAAATTTCTATGAAAAAAACTGTTTATAATGTACATTGTTACTGTTAAAGTTTTTTCATCAACAATAGCTATTTTATTGCACTAATTCCTAATCAGTTTTTTTAATCTTTATTTATTGAGCTTAGCAACAATTATGACTATATCGCTGCATCATAGCCACATATTATTTTATCGCTGTGTCTGTCAAAGGACTAGCCAAGATGCTGTTACATCTTCCAACATCCATCAAAATACAAGAAGGTATTTGCAGTGAATATGGTGATCACTACTCTCGCTTTCCATGCAGAGTAGTGCCATTTTGGCAGGCCTATATAAAAAACAACAAAAAAGCTTTAGTAAAACTCGAAATAATACAACTATTTCGAAAAATATTCAGAAGAAAAAGTTTTTTTACCAATTGAGAGACAGACAATTTGCTAAAAAGTTATTATTTAAAACGTTTTAAATTAGGTATTTCTAAATGGCCAGTAACAATTCAATACGCCTAATCTCAAACGCTTAATACTAAGTCTACGATGTCAAAAAATGTTAAATAAATAAATGCGGTTATATTCTTAACGTATCTGAACTATTATATTTATTACCCAAATCTTTTAATGGCATTATTAATCATCGTGGTTACACTTACTTCAAGCTATTAATTCTAGACATAGGGTAGGCTGGTAATCTGCCACACAGGTTCTTATAGTACAGATACCAGTCTCTCACACAGATTCACCTCCTCGATCAAATAATACTGAATTTAAATTTGTGAACTGATTTTTGTTAACTATTCTGTGTGAGAGAGAATTAATAAACGATTTATTATCATTATTCATTTTGATAACAGTTACGAGGCTTCATCGTTGTAATATTTAAAAGATGCAATACCACTATATTAATGGGTTTGTAAATACATATTTAAATAAAATGAATTACGTTATAAAAATACTTTAACTGCGTTTACCAATACTGTCCCTGTCACATCCTATTTAATGATACCATGAAGTGTATTCAAGTTAGAGCAATAATTGTTGGAATAAAACAATTGTGGCGTCTATTTTTAAATAAATATTAAGTGGCTTTCGATGTACATCCTCATATTATACCTTAAATAACAGTTGTATGTTGTAGTTTAATCGTTCAATAATATATAAGTGCCAAAAACAATTGTGTTATACTAGTACCATACATTTTTGGATGTATCGTATATATTTTGTATTTTTAAATAGACAAGTATATTGATTTACAGACTGAATTTTCGACTGTTGGTTGTTTTAATTAATTTCATATCAATAAAAAGTTTGTAAGAAACAAATAATTGATCCATAACTTTTAAATGAAAATTGAAAACCGTTCATCAAAAATAAAATCTAAGTATTCAGACTCCGGTATCCAGTTTTAGATTATACAAATTGTTACTTTATATTTTTTTATTTCTCTAGACTGTATATATGTTAATGATAAAATGTGATGTAGCTATTTTTCAAACATTTTACGGTGTGTTTAGATAAGAAACTATATTTTAAAATCGAAAATTTTGTATATTAGCAACGTAAATGAGTTAATTAAACAAAGTTGTAGATGGAAATATCAATAATATTTTCATATACAACTTTCATAAGTACTATTTGACAAATGTCAGTTCTTTCTTGTAGCTCATAGAGCAACACGCCCACCGAACGGAGGGGAGTATCCATAGCCTGTTTTTCCAATATCAAATACATAGTTTAAACTCGCATACAAGAACAATCGCCTGTCACTACAAACTCACTGATTACAATAAGGTAATAATAGCTATTGAGATACCTTAGGCAAACAGCAGTTGGAAAATGTTAGTTTTAGTTCATAAAATAATAAAATATTTCTATAAATTATTTCAGTTATAAGTATTTTTAATCCATGCCATGTTATTACGTCAAACGGCTTTATAAACTAAAGTGTCAACTGATTAGCGTATGCTTTAAGTTGTTTATACTTGTATTGTTTTTGTAAGCAAGGTAATTTTTATTATAATAATACAATGGAATACAGTTTCTTAAAGGGAGACAATACAAATTTCCTAATAATAAACTTTTTAACGGTCGTTAAATTCTTTGCTGCAAATCTCGATTACAATTGTCATACAAGTAATCAGCGCATTTGTTTTTGTTCACAAAGCCAGTTGACGTCATTAAACAGAGCAATATGGCGTCCACTGCGTCCAGCATTTTTGACAAATTACGCGCGAAAATTGAAAATCTAAATTTAAATGGATTTTTCTGGCACTTATCGATTGAATAATTTTTTTTTGTTTTTTACTGGTTTAATAGCACTATAGAATCCAACTAAGACGCTTTTCAAAAATGGGTGTAATACTCTATTAAAACAAAACACTCATATTATATACATTATACATTATTCTGTGTCATAACAGTGAAATGCATAGGGCCATTTAGGCTTATACATTGACAGAGGGGAGCGTATATGGCTACTCCTTGCCGTTTGGCTCTATGTTGTAGCTAGATTCGGACCTATGATATGTATTTCGAAACATCAATGATACAATTTAGAAAGGTAAACTTTACTAGTTTAATAGGCATTTATATACATTTTAGAGTAATTTAGTCTTTCAAACGTTTGTATAGCGTGTGACTTTGAATATAACGTGTTTTTATTATGTGTGTGATTATTGTTTTAAATGTATATTTTCGATATATTCAAAATGACTTTTTTCACTTGAAAATGATGTACCCATGTATATCAAAGGGGTGATAAAACTAAAATAATATAAGAGAGATGACGAAATGTAGTGCATATATTTTTTTAATAGTGTTCTGTTTTGTTTCTTAAAAAAATATTGCCATTGTAAAAGGTCTTCTAATCTTTACTACGCTGATAATGATACACTTGTTAAAATGCAAGTGGCTATATATGACTATTATACATTTATCTCTTTTACTATGTGTTAAGATTTAAAAGAAACTCGTGCCTGTATTAATTAGGTACATGATATATCCGCTTCATATGGTTGCCGCTACCTTTTTATACTCTCAGCTACTTAATCGATTTAACTATAAGTGACGAGAATGTCCTTTTCAGTATCGTGTACATAATGATTTAAAAAGACATTCAGGATTACAAGAAATTACATTTTTTCAATGCAAAAAATTAACGTTAAAGAGAGATCCTTTTATGTTTATGATTTGTAATTCTCAATGTAATTTTAAATCATAATTTTCTATGCTTTATTAAATGTTGATTAAAACTATCTGTCCATTAGTGTTTCTTCTATGAACTTTAGTATTTTGAACAACATTCAGACATATGTACCATACTTGTTGCCGTTTGTTTAGTTATGAAACAATTGTTATAATTAAATTTAATATTCTATAATAACTTTTTTATTTATTATATATTCTGTGTATATTCAATCTCCGTAACTTTCGATTTTAAATAGTTCAGGAAGTTATTTAATAAAACAGCTAATACATAATTTGCCGTATCTGTATATTAGAGGTTGATCGTATTTATTAGAATAGATGCCAGCATTAGGTATTTTATGAGATTTACGTAATCAAAAAACCAATGTGAGTAAAACCGGTAGATACCTATCAATATCATCAACGGTATTAACAACCCATTGGGTGAATACAAACCTCTCCTTAGAAAGTAAATCGGCCTACTATAGCATGGCTAGTACAGGGTTTGTTTCAAGTTCTCCTATTTGCTCTGCTATTGTTCGGAGTAGTTTATTGTCTTAGTCGGTTCTTATGACCCACGTGACGAGTCATTAAACTCCTAGCATATAATACGGAAGGTATTACAGTATGGGCCAATCGCAAAGTGACAATTGTGAAGATATGAAATTATCCACCAATTTACACAGCCGTTAAACTCAATAACCAGGTGCGCTCATAATTGTAATCACTTGAATTAATGAAATAGTTTCATTTCCAGTATTCTTCTCATAAGGCTCTATGCATTTTGGAAACTGGAAGTTATGGATCTACACAGGCTGGCAGTGAATTTTGGTGTTTTCAACTAACTCACCTAGACAATACAGTACATCTGTGGCGTCTGTGTTGTTCTGTGATTTTTTTTACTGCAGCATCAATTTCATGTACATAAATGTCTCTCAGTGTTTTAATTGAATATATGATTTTGAATTTGAATATATCTGCAGCCGCTTAATATGACAGTGATTTGATAGCGACCAGGCATGGACAACCGCGAGACCTCGTCTCCGTGGCAACCCCTATTGAACTATCCCCAGCACTTGACCTGGTGCTGGCAGACGGACGGTCCTCGGGGTCCCCAATCCGATTATGGACGAGCAAGCTCTACCACGCTAAGCACAGGAGGTGATGCAGGACAAGGTCTAGACGTAACTAGCAAATTGGTCGCCCCACGGGTGCAATCCGCAAGGGCTCGATCTCGTTAGCTTCACCCAACCAGACTTGACACCCCGGAACTACTAGCATACTATAATGGCACCACCAAGTGACCCACCTGTTGTGGCAGGCGGCGCTAAAGACTACTCGGGCATCTCGGACATGTTGCTGGAGAAGTCACCCCGAAATCCCAGCTGGGGCCACCAGAAGAACCTCGAGAGATTGATTTTGTTTCTCATAATCTAAAGTAAGTACTAAGAGTTCGCCTGACGGAGCGATTATCATTTTCAAATATATACTCAACGTAATATCTCGTTAATATTTTTTAACCCGATCAGATACTTTGATCTTCTTTCGAGTCTTTTTTCCATGACTATTACGATACGGTTGTACCAATCAAGTTTTTTAGAAAGACTGTTGTTAGATTTTTTTGAGTTCCAACTATCCGTAGCGATTGCTTGCACATATTCATTACACAGATGTTGGTATGGCAACTAGAACTCTCCGGGCCTTAAGTATGGTAACCCATCGATGGATAGATTTAACTAGGATTTTGTAACATTGCAATGTGTCAACCTACACAAAACAATTTTAATATACAACGAAGACATTAGCGTTATTTTTTCAGGGTTCAACTTTAGTACCTATTTATTTGCTTAATGATTCTCTTCTCCATTCTAAGGAGGTACGTAATCAATAACAATGAAGGAAAAGCGTAAAAATATTTTTATCTGAACGTAAGTATTTTTTTTCTATTAGAGCCCTGTAACTTAGTCTTTCTTTTAACAAGGATTGGTATTCATTTAAAACGCACGTAATTTTTTATATTGAGTTAGGTTTTACAGCAATATGAGTAGATAAACGCTAGCGGAGACGCGGTAAAAGTAGATTTTGCTCCGCCAGCCTATTTCCTTTCTTATGAATCAAGTAGTCCCAAACCCGCACTTGGCCAGCGTAGGGACGTATGGCCGTTGTGGAGGAACGAGTCATTTGTCCCTCCAACACAAAGGAAGGATCCTCCGACCAGGCGAAGTGATTATACGAAGTCGCTACAGCCGTAACCCTCTCCTGAGAGGAGACCCGAGCCCAGCAGTAGCACATTATGGGTTGTTGGTGTTGGTGAAGAATACATTTCATGCATGCCAAATTTCATGACCATTGTTTTTTTTATAGAATACCTTTATCGCCGCCCATAGACACCCGCAACACCAGAAACGTCACAAGTGCGTTGGTCTTTGGGGAATGGGGATGGGGCGAGGGCGTTGGGATATGCTCTTCTGTTATCTCACTCACTCAGTAAAACCAACAGCGCAAGCGCTGTTTTACACCGGTTTTCTGTGAGGCCGTGGAATCACTCCGGTTGAGCCGGCCCATTCATGGCGAAGCGTGGCTCTCTCACGGTAGTAACGGTTTAACCGCGAAAGCGTATCAGGCAGAGAGAGTTACATTCGAATTTATTCAATAGTAAGTATGGACTAAAGTCGAGCGAGTAGCATTGCTCATCTGTCAAAAACTAAAAAGAAATCTATGGCCGACTCAATTCTAATCGGACATTCTGAAATGACAAGTGATTATAATGTTACCATCACAATAATTTTGCCATGAAAAATGTATAAAGTAAATGAATTAAGAAAAGAGCGTACTCCTTAAAAGGCCGGCAACGCACTTGTGACGCGTCTGGTGTTGCGGGTGTCCATGGGCGGTGATAATCGCTTACCACCAGGCGATACGTCTGCTCGGTAGCCAACTATATAGTAAAAAAAAGTTTTGAAGTTTATTTCTTAAATGTAATGGATGTAATAATTAATTAAATTTCCGATTATTTTAGTTTACTCTAGATAAAAAAGTCATATAGCAGTAAAAAATTGGTTGAACTCCTTTTACGTCAAGAAAATAGATCTTAAATAATAAAAAAATTATGTGCGTTTATTTATACATACATGTAGTATGTATAGGAATAAATATAATAGGCTTGTCTCCTATCACGTATGTGGAGCTTAAATTATAATATGCAAATTGTGAATATAATTTAGTCCTTCGGAGTTAAATACGACAGTTTATGTAAATATATTTTTCTTATTTAAGACTAAAATATGAATTCTGTTTTGTATTCACTTAGTTTATGAAATCGTATTAGTATTAAAATACATTTTAATTACTTTGTAACATGCATTACCTCTAGTATTTTAATAGAATAGAATAGAATACACTTTATTGTACAACAGATATAACAGTTTACATAAATATATAGTTTATATAATACATCAATTGAATTACCGTGTAAAAATGACGGCCTTATCGTTAAAAAGCAATTTCTTCCAGGCAACCTTGGAATGGGAAAAAAAATTGTAAAAATAAAAAACAAATACGAATCCATGGGCAGTTAGGTGCGAAAAGAGAAAAAAAAAGAAAAAAATGTAAAAGTTAAAAGTGAATTCTATAAAGTGAATGATAATATAAAATCACATATCATAATACATGCTAATACTAATAAATAAAACAGCGACATACACAATAATTAAATATTTAAATTTCCATTGAAAAATAAAATAAAAATAAATAAACAACATAACTGGTAATAGTAAAATATCTTTAAGCACATAACATACTATAATGACAGGTAATGATTTTTGACCATTCTTTTAAATACCGACAAAGATTTGGCACGCCGTAGAGCTATCGGCAAAGCATTCCACAATCGGACAGCCGTATCGTATCGTAAAGGACTTATCGTAGAATCTTGTAATATGAGTTGGTACTGCCAGTTCCAGAGATTCAGATGACCTCAGGGATTTCAGATGTGTGTCACTGAGAAAAACAAAGCGTCCCTTTAAGTAAGGTGGAGTAAACGGATGAAATAGAACACCATAAAGTATGGAAAGAATATGAGCATTCCATCGAAGGCGAATCGGGAGCCACTTAAGCTGATTGCGAAATTCAGAAACATGATCATATTTGCGCAATCCAAATATAAATCTAATGCAAAAATTTTGAAGGCGCTCAAGTTTGGTCGAGTTGCTCCTCTGTGATGTCGAGATAGCTGACATCAGCATGGTCGAGTACAGGATGAAGGAGGGATTGCGCCAGTGCAATTTTAGTAGCTGTTGGGAGGTAATTGCGTAGTCTTCGTAAGGATCCCGCCGATGCAAACAATTTTCGACTAACTTCTCGCAATTGAGGGCCCCAAGTTAAAGTGTTATCAATGTAGATTCCTAAATATACATTACATTAACTTAAGACATGAACTTAAAAGGTAACATCTGCTGCAACTGACCATGGTGCGTAACACTGTTGGCAACGAGAGATGCTCTCCGGTAGCTGTAATGACTATCTACCGCTACGATGCTCAAGCACTGGCATAGTGATTCAACTCAGTACACGGGACAGGCGGGATTCAACTCACCTTAAAGTCGTCAAAGGGCAGATCAGTCATCATCTTTTGAGCAAGCTATCGGAAGTGTTCGTTAAAGAGCCATCTACCGTTAGGGAATAGGCCTGGACATATTATTTGGAATGGGATCGATCCAGTACGAAGACCGAATTGAAAACGATTGAGGTGTCATAAGGTAGATCATGATAGAATTCATGAAATGAAGAGACTTACGATTTGTTGATGACTTGAGAAACATCGCTGTTAGTCGTCAATGCCAATGGCATAAGATACTACCTACTCTAGTACCCTGTTCTACAGAAATTTGCCGAAAACATCCTCCTGTGGAACACTGCACGACCTAGACAGACTACATAGATAGAATAATAACAACTCTACTAGGGTGGTAAATTAACATTAATAAAATTTAAGTCCAACAAAAATGTTTAGATTTTAATATTTCTTGTTCAACGAGCACAGCAATAATGTAAATCAGTAAATTTTGGGCAATATAATTTATTTATTCATGTAGCAACTGACAATGTTGATGATTCATCAAGATTGTAGTTGTTAAAATTTTAATTCTATGATGTAAAAGTTCATGAATTGGTTAATTTCCTTTTCTTGGGTAAATTCATATAATGCGATGGTAATAATAACACACGTGAGCCAAGAAGTGGGAATAACGTGACTTTCGTGCTGTGGCAACATTTTTAGTGATGGCTGATGTTTCAAGTTGAACGGAATGCCAACGATTGTAGCCGAATTTTAGTGTTGAAATTAAAAAGTTTCATAAAATTCGGGGTTTTTTTATGTGAATTTTATATATTCTTTTAACATTTAGTGCGTTATTGTGTGTTCACTAGTGACTAAATTTTGAGTGCAGTTCTATATAGAATGTTTGTTGTGCCCTCGGTGTAACAGGATCACTGGCTAATAAAATATTGGATTACGGTTTTCTGTTTATTTAATTATTTTCGGACAAAAGGTGAGTAATATTTTTTAAATGAAGTTGTATCTGAGGTTTTTGAGTGTTAATATTCGGGTATTTTATGCCACGATAGCTATGTACTTGATAACGACAAGCCCTGACTGGAGATAACGGAAGATTAAAGGAGATTGCAAAGATTCCGATAAGATTCTGCGTGTCAGGGTATTTTGGAGCCCTGAGCACACACCATTGAGCCTGTCTTGAGCGTTGATCAACATTATTGAACTTGATAACATGTTTATAACAAACTACTAATTTGAACATACTTCATGCTCCATTTCCCACTGAAAACTTTGATGATAGTTGAGAAATCGTAGTGAGAGGTATTTATATGCTCATTACTTTATCTCGCGTAACTGGTTCACCTAAATTCTACAGTTCAATTTTTCTAAAGGTATTTTCTCCTTAGCTTTAGGTTAGAAAACTAGCAGTTCTTAGTAAATCTCTTCTGTGATTAATTGTAAACACTGTCTTTGAACATCCTGGTTTTTGTTATTTAGATAGCCGACCACTGGTTTTTGGGTAACACAATGATTGTAATGTTTCTTTTATATATATAAAATATCTTAAGTGGCTTACAAACTATTTTACTGATAATAAAAATAGATGCAAGTTCAATATGTGCCAGTAAGTTAAAACAATTCCATTTTATTATTTCAATACTGATAGATACATTATACATGGGATGTATTGGTTACCTTGTATTATACTGCAATAAAATATACACATTATAATTACAATTTATTAATAAAATTTTAACATTTATTATGTTATTTCATGATTATAGCACTTAAAATAATTTGTGACATACCTATAACATCCTTTAAATATCAAGATAGAAAATATCTGTAATTTTGTGTATTACCCAATTGTAGATAGATAGATAACTCTTCATTTGTACCCAGTATTACAGTTTTACAAGAGAGTACAGAAAACGAGAAATATATATTGTACAAAGGGCAGCCTTATTGCCAAAAGCAATCTCTTCCAGACAACCTTAGGATGGATCAAAATGTATCGGAGAGACAGTAGCAGTTACTGCGCAATGAGTTATATAAATTATCACTAAATATTGTTTGCTTTAGTCTGGTTTATCTAATTACTAATTTCATCAGTCACCTAGCTGGCAGCCATCCATGTTTACCATCATAATTTTACGACACTTGTTTTTCTTTTACATACACCTAGTAAGAAATTTATATTGAGTACTGAACATTTTATTATTATCTCTTTAAACTTTTGTAAAATAATTTATTTGAAGGTTTATGTCCATAAAAATAATAAGTACATATTTTTTTGTAACGGTCTTGGTGGTCTAGCACTCTCAATTCTCGAAGAGGGCCTAAATTGTTCTTCGGTTTCTTATAAGAAATTGTTAGTGTGCTAGTTTAGAGGTGTTTCGTGCTTGTAAATGGTGAATATGTTAGCTATCCATCTTGGTTGTCAGGAACATACATGCTAATTGTTTTTGGAAAGACAGTGCAATTAAATATATTGATAACTAGTTCAACCTTCAAATTCAGGCAGCACTCTGGGTTCTGGAAGTACGGCATCAGTCCCTCTATTGATAAACTAATATTCAAGTAAAGGCTGGACTAGTATAAGACCCCAAGTAATCTTGGATATAATAAAGGCTAGAAATATGAGTTAGTATAGACTATGTATGTGTTATGTACATGTGTGTATTAACATGTTAAAATATATTTTATAAACATTATACAGATGCCCATATAAGCGCAAGGTGGTAGTCAAAGTACATAAGTATAATTAAATAAATGATTAAATATTTCAGACATCTAATCTAACACACAATGCCATCTTGTCCCAAGCTAAGCAGAGATATTTGTTATGGGTACTATACAACTGATATAAATATAGTTTTTTTTTGCAACTACATACTTATTATTCATAGAAAACACCCAAACTTCGAAGCAAATATTTACAGTTCATAAAAACATTTGGTCCGACTCGGGAATCGAACCCGAGACCTCAAGCACAGCATTCGCATACGCTACGCCTGCGCCACCGAGGTAGTCAACTGTCAAAAGTCAACCACTTATATGTATAATAGACAGTACGAAAATTAGAAGGAGGAGACCTTAGAGTAAGGAGGAATTAGAATAATGTGTCTAAGTATCTCCTGACTTAATAGTTGGTGACTTTTACAGTCTTACGTCGACTTTGACCTGTAACTGGAGTTTGATAGGAAATCTGCAGCTTCTAACTGAAACATGTAAATCAGTAACTGGTTATGGAAACATAAAACAGTTTAAAAAAAATACACTATATGTGAATATAGATGACAGGGTGTTAATCTTAAATAACGAGTCAAGAACAAATTAAAAAGGTACATTAATTACTTTTTTATATTCTCTATCATTATGAATCTACATCTTATTATAATCTATAATTTCACACTACTTAACAAGCGAATGTGCTATCAATATAATAAGACACCTAAAAATTACTTGTTAATTATTTCATCGGATTTGACCCGAATAATAAATTAATCTTATCAAGTATGTAGGTACATAGTAAAATTAATTAAAATGGACGATTGTGTCATATCGTCGGCTGATAACGGCACACTTTGTAATCAAATAACATAACGTTTAGTACATATTAATACCTATTTTTTAATATATTTTACTCATCAACTAAGTAACTGTAATTGTTTAAGAATGTAATACGGAAAACAAATGAATACACTACAAGAAAGATCACTCTAAAACCTTGAGGAGAGAAAGAATAGTCAAGTAACAACTCCACAAAGTCGACACTCGCCTCAGGTCACAAATTTGTTCGACGTCTCACTATCGCTCAAATATCCCTTTTTATTACATCCAAGTTTTTGGCAGGTTAGAAACAAAGCAGGTATCGAGAAGTCTGAAACATTTTGATGAGCTGTCTCAATTTAAACAACGATTTCGAATTATATACGAGCTACGTTGAAAACATTTCAATAGTGGTATTGTGTTGACAATTATTATAGTAGTTAATACGTTTAGTTGGCAAACAGCTGTATTCGGTAGCTGTTTACCAGCTGGCTTCAAATGGCTACGTACAATCAGTAAAAATACATGGTCTAGCATTCGAAATTGCGACATTATAGTTGTACACTAAATCGCATTGCGTTTGCCCATCGGAATATTTTTTTCGTTAATTGGTTTTGAACATATATGGCAACTTCTGTCTCTTAAGAATTGCACATTATTCTATTTTATTTACTTTACGCAATACACGATTTATTACAACGAATTGTGTTAATTTATTTAAATTATTGAAATGTGACATTTAAAGTCTTGTAAACATTATCAGTGTATGGTTATTGCCATATATTGCTAAATATATTTATTATTGCTTATATATGCTCACCTTAACGACAGTATCCTCTGAACCTTATTATTTTATTTTATTTGGAAAACATACAGTATCTTATGACTAATTAACCTCTAATAAAATTACTAACACTAACAATTAAAAAAATTGATGTAAAATGTGTATATTAGACAGTGAGGAAAAAAAAGAATTAACAACTTAAAGAACAGTGAGAAAACCGACTCAAACCAGCGCTTAGAACACACACGCCTAAAAAACAGTTGGACTTGTAATAAATAAGTCCAATTCAGGCAAGTCACATAACTCGTTAATACAGGTAGCGGAACTTGTGCAAAATGACTGATTTCTGTAGTTGGTGGTACTTCGGGCTACATGCAAGGTAATAGGAATTCTAACAGATCTAGTAGTAACTTTTAGGTACTTTAATTGTGCAGTTCTCACCTTGATAACAATATCCTCTGAACCCTGAATTATCAGAAGATTTATTTTGTACTAGCTTCTTTTAAAATTTACCTATTTAGAGATTGTGAGTAATTTTAACACTCGTTATTTGTAGTATCTAAATATTATGATATTGAAAAACTTGTCTGTTTACGTTGCCCAAATACAGTTGTACTCCTTACTAGGCTTATCCTAATAATATTATAAACAAATACGAAAAAATTGGGTGTTCGTGTATTGGTTTCTTCTATTTCTTTGTGAGGACCAATAAAGTTAATGTTATAATCCTATTAATATTATAAACGCCAAAGTTTATAAGTGTGGATAAATGTTTGTTACTCTTTCACGTAAAAATAACTGAATGGATTTAATTAAACCTAACAATAATATAGCTTATACATCAGAATAGAACATAAGCTACAATTTATAAAGACGGGTAAAACCGCGGGGCTTATGACGCAGCTAGTAAAAAATAAAATTTCATAAGACTTCTCACATCGCTGCACATAAACGCCAAATATTTGCCTAGTTAGCTGTTATTCCGTAGATGAAAGGCCGCAATGGAATTTGGGAATGGGATAACGGGCGATTCGCTGCGAGCAGTCGCCACGGACGCGACACAAGGTCGGTGTGCCCCGCTAGACCTGTTCTCACTTCAAACGACAACCACTTTGTTAGCAAACGAACAAATATTAATGTAGGCACTGCTTTTATAGAATGTTCTGTATGATGGAAACGAAAACTTGCATGCGTTATAATGGAATGACTGTTATATCGTTGATAAAAGGATATTTTCTTTGCCTTGTGGATAACTTGTTATATTTAAACGTAAACCTTGTCCAAAAAGCAATCTTTTAGAAAAATACATTTATCATACTACACTTTTTTGAATTTCATTTTTATACATAAGAACACATCAATTAAATGACCACGTACAAATAGCGACCTTATTGCTCTAAAGCAATTTCTTCCAAGTTAAGTTTGAGTGAAAAAATGAACTTTAAAAGTACGTATTCGTACTTTTAAAGTTCATTTTTTCACTTCAATAGGTTGTTTTGGTACATTTACCAAAAAGTTACTGTTAACATAATAGAAGGATTAATTAAACATTGAATTTATTAAGCATTCAAATATTATCCATTTTCAACTTTCAAACCGTGAAACTTCAACAAGTAAAATACATTAAATAGTGGCAAGTTTTTTTCGCCATATTTATAACACAAAGTATGAAATTGTGCAACAGAAACCTTGACAAGTAGTAATAGATATCGCATATTGTCACTACCTTACAAATTACTTGTTCGAGGACAAACTGGACATTGATGACATACTATTTTTACGTAAAAAGTACGTAAGTTACATATTTTGATTGAGACTATGAGAAATGGCTCAATTTAAATTAACAGATCAAAGTTATTTAATGCCAACTGTGTTTTTTGATCGTTTTTAACAATGAGCTCCTATGTTAGTTACACTAGTACCGTACGATAATTTACAAAAAAAATGCGGTTTGAAAAAATCGGATAATGAATTCTTTATTGCCATTGAAAACAGTTAAGAATACTTATAAGACATGATTTTCCTAAATTTTCTCGTTTAAAATTGTGATTGACGGACAAAGTTTGTGCAGTGAATAGTCTTTGCATGACATGTGTATGTCTACAATATCTGAGCTTTCCGGTATTTTGGATTACTTGAATGAGGAAATCTCATCGTGATGTTTCATGACACATTTGAGGTCATTACTCTATATAAGAGGGGACATCCTCGCAGTATTCGCTTACACAATACTGGCCTTGATACACGAACGATGAACTTTGCTAAAGTGAATAATATTGATTGTCAAAACGTTTGCCTCCTTGCCGTTTTTGTTGTCCCAGGTACTCCGTCATTCTGTCATACAATTTAAATTAAATAATCTGCTGTCGTCGATACAGCAACGACGTATGTACGAAATAATATTTAACCTATATTAAGCTAAGAAATACTTTGGTGATGGAACCTTCGAATTTTAGATATTTAGAGGAAAGTTAAACTTTTTTAAATTGATAAAGTCGATTGAATTGTTACGATAAGATTATTTTAAAAGGAATGGAAAACAAGAGTTTTATAGATAATGCCTAGAGATTTACCTTAAGTAAGTTCATTGAATCCAATTTTAATTATGTACACAATATCCGCTAGATCAAATAGATTTCAAAGGATTTTTATTGCGCAGTAAAGTGAAAAGTAAGCCACAACACCACCTTCAAAATAAAAGATAATCCGAACAAAAAAAACTGACCCCATTATACTGTAATATTTTTAGAGCACCTCTTTTAAAAAGTAATATTTGAGCCAAAAGAATTTAGAGAAACTTCTGGCATATTTCAAGATTATGTCACCGACGTAGATTTTGAATCTTAAATAAGGAATTTCAAGTTTATCCCTTGTTTTCAACGTCGAGTGTATGCCGCATCTCATTCACTCGAGAATCTATGAATAGATTTCTGACAACAGTTTATGACTAGTACTCCCTAAAGGCGGCAAAAACTTTGTTAGTCTCTTTTTGCAGTACTCGTATAATAAAAACTGGCCTTGTATACATGTGTGTTTTGAAAAGTTCCACAAGTCTAAAGTAACACGAGTTGTGTATTGTGTACATACATGTTTACGTTTAAGACCGCTTACGCCTGGTGTAAACCGGCTACATCTGGTTGCACACCAATTTCAGACAGACATTAATGGTTATATAGGTATCAAGTGTAGCGTTTATTTTATTAAATATATATACATGTGTATCAGAAGAAGGCGAAACAAAATTAATCAACAAAATACATCTTAGTTTATGCAACAGCTTTCACTAAGGCTTTACATATTTAATTACATGAATGGCAATATTCTTCGAATATCGATCTAACGTTTAATGACTGACATTGTGTTCCATTAAGATACTTGAATTAGATACGAACTTCCTTATAAATTATATTGAATTTGCAGAACAGCGCTCCCATTATTGCGAAATTCTTCGCATACCTTTCTTGCCTGCTTCGAATACGATTATTATTTGACTTGCTCTTATTTTTTCCTGATTCTAAGTCTTTTTCCTCGTAAATAAGATTTCAAAGTTATGAATAGTATCACGTGCATTCTCATGATTATTGTAAAAAATCTTAATACAACTGGGTCAGATCATTCATTACTGCGTGCACATCATCATGTGTCTGTCAAATACAGACACGCTATCGTCGTATTAAGCTTCAATTGTATTCAGAAATCTCAGGTTACCGTGTGTGTCAGATATTACGTGGACCTTGGTGAAATTATTTCGAAATAGCAAATTCGAATAACTAATGATAGTGGAAGCACGCTCCACCGCGCACATGTTGCAACTCCAACACCGCCTAGGTTATTTCCGGAAGCGCTTAGAAATTGAATCGTGTGCGTCCCGTCCGTTCGACGGTGTCTGCAATACAGACCTTGCGCCGAATTTCTGAATGTTATAAGTTTCGTTTCTTGTACTGTTTTCTCTTCCTGATTTTTGCTAACCGATTGTATCGGCAACAATTCTTATTGAAACGCTAAAAACAATTTTTTCCTTAAATTATAAATACAAATAGAGTAGATTTCTAAACACTCTTATTTGAGAGTTTGACTTTCGAAATTTAGTCACTTGCTGGCGGTTCGTGGTTCCGACATATTCGTAGTTGTGAAGAAACCCATGTCATGATTAACTTATTTTGTAATGACATTCTGACCAGCACCGCACCTCAGTTTTCTAATCTGTGAAGTTCGTAAGCTTGAAATAGCCAGCATCTTGTGAAAAGTGTGTCAAACGACTAATTTTGTACTTCTCATTCTTATTTTGCGCTTTAATTTTAACCATCGTATTATTTTAGTGTAACATCCCGTTGCAGTGATTCCATAAATCGTCATCGATTATTATAATTTACCGCAAAATTGTATGACACTACTCTTGGTAGTTATTATTTATTTTTGCAACTATCAGACCACTGTGTAATTTATATTACATCAGTGTTATTTGTGCAGGAGACGGAGTGGAACATGTCAGCTAGACATTGTAGTTGGGTAAATCAATACCGATCATTCGTTTATTCGTTATGTAACTATATTCATTAATAATTTTCAGCGTTAATAATCAAGATGTAACTTTTACTAAAGACAATCTTAAATTCATTTAGAAGAATTTGGCTTTTTCATTATTTTCAGCCTAATGTAATGATGGACCACTGATGGACAACGGCCTGGCCTGGATAAAACTCCAAAAATACAAACTTCAAAAAATTTTTCGACCGGTATAGTAGGTTTGATTGACAACACATGAATTAAACGTTGTGTTTATCAACCTGCTATTAGACCTGTCAAATAAATACTTGTTTGGTAATATGGTTGTATAAATCCGTTTTCATAGAGAGCGACAGGAAAATGAGAGCCTACTATATTTATAGGACGGGAAAGTGTGCAATCTCATAAGTATCAACCTGTACTATCGAATAGGCAATTTGTTCTGTTTTGGTATTGGCCTAAACGTACATTATGAAAATGACCAAAATATTAATGTACGGATGCTCTTTACGGTCGACGTAACGTAAAATATTGCGAAAGGTTTTGGATAATATCCTTTTTTTCCGAGTTGCCTTCCTACTTGTCCTGTAATTAAAGAAACCATTGAAATTGGTATATAAACTGGCTGTTGTAACTGGGTGAATGTTTGAGAGAGTGACTGAATGGTATATTTTTCAATCGATCGCTTTCCTCTTGCCTTCAGGAGTGGGGATGGTTTTATGACTTTTGTGGACTTTATTGTTACCAGCGCAAAAGGTTCCTTGTTCTTAATCGCTTTCCCAGTATTTGGATGTTATTGTATGTCACCTAAGAATTTCAAGAGCCTACGTAGACAGCTAATCTTTCCTAAATAGAAGCTCCAAGGTTTCCAGTACTTACTATCAAAATAGTAATAAAATATTAAAGTTTCTTCCTTTGTTGATAGAATTCACACTGATTTATGACACATGATAAAGCTTTAGGTTAATGATGCTAGTTTTTATTTCCGCTTTAATATATTAAATCACAATATAACAGTGTTTTATAAGTAAATAGAGCTCTTACTAAAGGTGCTAAAGTTCATTTTACTGTGTTTTATGAAAGGTAGGCTCTGTACGCGTGGATCGGCGGCATTTTAATGGATCGCTAGTCAGACATGTTATTTTAGCTACGCTCGCTTTCTGTTATCGAGTTAAAGGAAGGATGTTGGTATGACCAAAATGTAATAATTTGCGACAACTTGTCACTAAATTATGATTGATTAGGGGACTTGAAGAAGAAATTTAAAGAACACGTTGCTGTCGAAAGTAATATTATTATGATTTATTTAGCCGTATTGGCGTTGTTCGTTTTATGTATATGATAATCTCTTCGTTGCACCTACCATTCCCCAGCAGTATATTTAGTTTATGTGTATATACCACGGTATATACACATAAACTAAATATACGGTACGGCCGAAGCGTGGCTCTCCCACGGGAGAGCCACGCTTCGGCATGAATGGGCCGGCTCGACCGGAGTGATACCACGGCCTCACAGAAAACCGGTGTGAAACAGCGCTTACGCTGTGTTTCATCGAGTGAGTGAGGATACCGGAGGCCCATACTCCAATCCAATGCCCCCTATCCCCCTTCCCCCCAGGCCGCCATAGTGTGGGTCACCATGCTGCATTGTTCTTTTTCGCATTGAGGATGGTGACCACCACTCTTGGATTCGGCTCATGCTTTCCATCAGGCAGGGCAGAGTCATTTTGGCAGCTTAAATATAAAAAAAAATATGCTTTTAAGTGTGTTTCATATACTTGAAACTACGTTTTAACACGCCTATATATTCATGTTGTTTTATTTTGAACTCTTTAACTTTTCAATAGCCAACATTTCTAAATACCATACAGTGCTAAACAGCACATTCTTCATGACACTATTTCTACAAAAATATTAATGTTATAAACCTACTTTTTACCATTAGTATCGTAACGGTTCTTGTTGTTAGAGTAGAATGAGGAGCTCTTTATCGCTGAAGGTCAATCTTAAATTGGCTTGAGGATAGGGTCGATAAATAAAACCATTGAAATAGTGATTTGATCCTTATGTACTTCTTCAAGATGATCCTTAAAATGGGCTATGATACTTGAGGTCAACTAAACCAATTAGACGCTCTTGTACTCTTAGCTACTCAGCTTAAACTAATCCTGTCAATGGCCTCAAGATATCAGCTTACCTTGTCCAGCAAACAAAACTTTAATCCAAGTTAATATACACTTTATAATCAGTATTTTACAGTTAATCTTAAATCAACATGCTTTACATATCTTTATTTGCTGAAGTGATAATTTCGAAACTAAATATTTTCAAGTAATTTTGTCAAGAAATGTGTAGATAATTTAAATCTCATTACACTCGTTAATTCTAACAATGAAAGAAAAAAATAAAATCTATGCCATCAGAAACCACTGGTCAAATTACCATTAGTGATAAATATTTTTAAGCAAGATATGTGGCAATGACTGAAGCTTTGTGACAGATTTTTGGACCGCACGAGACTTAATTAATCCAGTTAACTTTGTTAATTAGAATTTTCCGAATGTAATTTAAGTTAGCACAACTTGAGTGTCTCAACATTTTATCCAACTCATAAGTTAAAATAAAGCATTATGTTTGATTAGCTTTAAAATATGAAATTGCGCAGAATAATATTTTTAGAGTGGTCTAAATCTTTACTGTCTTCGAAGCTTTAGTCTTCGGATGTTTCTTTTTTATTCGGCCCATGTTCTGTTCACAAATTGGTTTTAGAAAAGAAAAAAAGGGTCAAGAAATTAGTAAACCTATATTATGATTCTTTTTTTTTTTGATTCTTTGCAAGTTCAAATGGTCAATTTCACTTACATGAATATTTTGGATTTAGATAAGAAATAATGACTGGAACTACAGTACTTGTGTATAGATATAGCTAATATAGATTTTATCTATGATAATATAACAGGCAGACAGTTACTTTCACTTTTTCCATTTTCATTCAATCACATTATATTATAAATACGTCCACAAGCCAGGTGGAGCGATGATTTGCGCAAGACGGCTGGCAGGAGCTGGATGCGAGAAGCCATAGATCGAACTAAGTGGCGTGAAATTGGAGAGGCCTATGTCCAGCAGTGGACTGCGATAGGCTGATGATGATGATATTATAAATACTGTTTTAATTGGAAATTAGCAAATTTAATTGGAACTAAGAAAGTTTCGAGTGAACACTACCCATTTGGATTGTAGTTTTTCGATTCCCTTTTACTTATTTAAATATTAACCGTCAACACAAAGTAAAAAATAAACATAATTAAAGTTTCTGAAATACTTTCAGTCGAGGATTTGAATAAATTAACATAAAACATTAATTAAACATCCTAATGAAATATAAAAACTATACATTATAAATCTAATGCGTGGGTTTTAGAGAACGCTGATGAAAGTAATTAAGTGTTTATAAATAATTTGAACCACGCTTCGGCATGGATGGGTCGGCTCGACCGGAGTGATAATATAGCCTCACAGAAAACCGATGTGAAACAGCACTTGCGCTGTATTTCATCGAGTGAATGAAGATACCGGGGACCCTTTATTTTTTACGTAATGGAATGCGTTTAAGCACATCGCTGCCCCCCCCGCGGGGACAGGGGGTTCGCTTCGTGTGGGACTCCTGACTGACTCGCCAGACTACCCACTAAACCACCACGGTGTGCCACTCTGCGCCTGACACGGGAGAGATCCGGGAACCGCTTTCTTACGCCATCCGGACAAGATACCGGGGACCCATGCCACAACCCCTCCTCCATCCCCCAAAGGCCGGCAATGCACTTGTGACAGCGGTAATCGGTGATACATCTGCACGTTTGTCCACGTTTCTATAGAAAAATATGTTCTACTAGCCCATTGCCTTCGAATTCAGTTCACTTTCTGACTTACGGAAGTCACACGCCAGTCGCTCTGTGGAAAACTTTCATTCAAGTTATTTGTTCAAACGGTTTTGTGTTAACAAATAACCGACCCCAAACTCGGGATTAATAAAAGCTACTAAGATGATTATGAGTAGCTTACAACCTAAAGCTTGTTATAGGTAATCTAAGCCATTAAAACAAAGACTAAATAATAATAATAAGCTTTATTTCTCTCTCAATGGTAGGTACAATATCTGGGTAAAAACTAAAAAGATTCTAAAAATTTCCTTAGTAAGAGTCCATACTAGGCTCGAAGCCCGTGTGTCAAATCTTCAGGCCCACCCTCCGACCGACAAAATATTCCTTTATTTTGTCAAATACACTACAAAATTAGACAAAAAAAAACCGCAATTACACCTACATAGAAAAGAAAATTATAGTCTAGTAGGTACTTAATTTTATACAAAATTGTCATTAATCTAAGAATATATGTAATTAGCAATAAATGAGATCAAAATCAGTCTAAGGTATGTTAAGATGTCTAAGATATGTTATTCTAAGCTATGGAAATGTGTGTAGTAGTAGTAGAAGTGGTAGTGTGTGTGTAAGTTTAAGTAAATTGTGCAAATGTGAGTTTAAATGGAGTGGAACGACTACAATTATTGGCATTTGAAATAAAAACATCAATTGTCAAAATGTCAAGTTGGTTGCCCTAGCGATTTAGAATCCGTTGTGTCTGTGTGTTGCTGACGTGCCTAATATAGGATAGTTAACATCACTCTCAAAGCAACAGTAGCCGAACATGATTGAAAAAATACGCAGTTGAAGTTGCGAGGGTCAGTTAATTTTATATAGAAAGATAAGAAGACGAAGACATCTCGTTACTCGGGTCGCTTTTTATCGTTCTTGACATGAAAACAATTAGTCATACATTTATTTACTTTGTATATAAATTATCTGTACCTATTGAAAGCTCCATTTACTTGAGTCATTACTGTTTTATTAGTATGTTTTAATTACGTACCAGTGATAAACGTGTTATATCATTCGAATTCGATTCGATTCGAATCGATCCAAAATTAACTTGAAATTATAATAACAAGATTAGCTATAAATAGTTTGCAATAATAACGAGAGTTGGCTCAAGCTGTGTGGAAGTTTGTGATAAGTACAAACATCACAAATACATAGTGTGTTTTATCACATGTATATAGTAATAAGGTATCTATTCTCTTATAGCCCACTGTAAGGGATTCACGGTGAATCATAGACCTATTTACAGTCCTTAAAACATAGGTTGATCTCTGTGCTCTGATTACGTACTCATGGAGGTTACTTTGACATGCAATTTAATTTTGTATTTGTATTATTTTAATATATTACCTATATTTTCATTCTTTATCATAAAGTATAATATATTATAAATATAAAAATTAATACCTAAAATATACCTTGTCTATACTTTTATACTAATATTATAAAGAGGAAAAATTTAATTGTTTGTTTTTTTGCTACAGAACCTATTTGAAAAATTCAATCTGGTATAGAGTTGAATATTATTCTTAACTCTATATTATTTAATATTGTTATAATAGTTATTCAATTCAATCAAAACAACCGGGAACACCGACTGCTCAATGTGACCTCCGAATCACGGAGACGCTTATGGTAACATGCCACCAGCGGTCACCCATCCAGATACTGACCGCGCTGTCGTTGCTTACCCTCTGTGATTGTTACCAATCACCGAGTGCAGCTGAGCCATAAGCGCTGGTAATTGTTCAAGAGGACCTTATTTGTATGATATTGTATTTACAAGTGTACTGATTTGATAATTCGAGTTCAAAGACCGACAAATGTTTAACCTATTACTAATCACTTTGACATAGCAACATACCTGACAGCGAATGTACACAGCAAACACTAATACAATTTAGAGGATTGCGGTCGGTGCCGACTTAGCACTCTTGGCCTCGACTCGCTGATCCGTACGAGTTTGCCTACGGTGCAAGTCGCGGTGAATTTTCCATTATGATATTTACCACTAGTTATTGTTTGTGGTTGCTGTTTCAAAGAAGAACTATACACCCTACATATACATATATTTACTTCAAAGCATTCTGTTTCGATAGAAGAAAATATACCTACATCTTTGATCAGAAAAGTTGTAATCGCTCATACTGTACTGTAAAACTTTCTTTCTTCTTTATTATTCAAAATGTTAACCTTACTAAGAACGAGTTTTTTTAACTTTCTTCCATTAAAAAAGGGCACAAGATTACCCTACGTCTGAGTCTATTTGTAGGGCCAGAACAGACGTGTTTTAATTAAACGAACCCCAAAAATTGTATATTATTATTGTTATTCTTTACGTAAGCTCAAACATTTCGATAGTTATCCACTGGAATTGTGATCCAAAGCAGTGTCTATTATAAATAACTCATTAAGGATTATAAGACACGACGGAGAACACTTAGCTGAATAATGCCCGAATTTCCATTTTAAAATAAGTACGAATACGGTATCGCAGAGTAAGGTATAAAACCGTGGAAATTATCGAAACGGAACTCGTTTGCATTTATCCCCTAATCGTTGAAACTACCCACGTTCCATTTCTAAAACGAATAAACTGCTTAAAATTTCTAAAACATGAACTCTATGCACTAACAGCAAAGTCGTATTTGCCTTGATGACATGTTACATAACATATAATATAATGAACCGTTGCAAAGACAAGGGTTGACCAAGGCCGTGCATTGTCAAGATCTGGCCCTGTTTGTGAGATGAACAGCGCACGGTATTATATTTGTGTTCAGTATAGAGGTCAGCTTTCATGTTCGTATTAAAACGTATGCAGATTAGATTGTAGACCTAAGAACTTATATAGAATTATTAGGCTGTTATGTTTTGAAATAATATCATTGATTTGTAATAAATAAAAATGGAGCTCATAGCCTAGTTGCACTCCGTGATTAGAAGCAATCATCGAGGGTAAGCAATGACGGCGCGGTCGATACCTGGATGGGTGGCAAGTTACCACGAGCGTCTCCGTGATTCGGAGGTCACGTTAAGCAGGCGGTCCCGGTTGTTTTCATAGGATAACTGACGTGAAGCTTAGTTGGAGACCTTTGAGCGGCTTAAAAACATCCAACGGCAAGATTATACGTAGCCACAACTTAGTCTTGCCAGTCCCCAACCCGCACTTGGCCAGCGTGCGGACGTCCCTACGTCCCTTAACCCTCTCCTGAGAGAAGGCCCTGAGCCCAGCATCACGGGTTGTTGATGAAATAAAAATGTTTTTAGAGTCTATAGAGATTTAAATGAATTATCTTAGTGTGAGGGAACGATCACAGCGCTGTCGTGGCAGAAATAAACAACACTAGAAGCTTATTGAATCTTGTCAATGTTGCTATTAAAACGGGCCATTATTGTTGTAATGTAAAAAAATATTTTATTTGGTGCTACTTGAGCCCCGTGGTGCAACAACAACCGCAGGCAACGCCGCGGAGTAAAGTTAGTCGTACCAACTCAGAAACCTTTGCGTGCTTATGCATAATATTTTGCTGAAGATCATGACATGATCAAATGCATAGTTAACGATTCTATAAACGACATACAGAACCCACATTCATTTTTATATATATAGATATACAGAACTCTTAGTTCTTCTACATTCCTTACGTGTTCTGCTAAAACTAATTTATTTACTTTCAGCTTAGTTTGAGCCTGGAGACATACGAGTATTTTATGATTATACTCTCAAAACCAGTGTTTACACATTCATTTTGACTGTAACTGTTTGTAACAATTACTTCCAATCTAAATTCCATTTTTTTTGTATTTGTAAATATAATTTATTAACTGTATTTTATATAAAAAAATAAGAACTTGTCAACCACTATTTATCAAACGCCCCAAAAGTTGCGATTGCGAGATGGCGCTACTGTCGTGCACGTTTCCAATAGTAAACTTTATACTACCGTAATTACAAATAGGCCTTAATAAAATTGAGAAGACTTGTAACAGGGTGGCCCAAGAGAAATATAAAATAGTTGTTGAATGGATAGTTCACATTTTGACCATATATCCATATTATTTTAAACATATATGTAAATTATTACATGACCATCTAGAATTGTTTTTTGAATACAATCAACACTCTTAATATCTTTCATAGTAGACCATTCTAATTGAAATACAGCTTAAAATATCATTACTTGGTAATCTAAACGCATTTTAAATGTCATTCTTATGATCCATTCAACCTAATTTTGCAGGGTCGTATAGACTCTTAATTGGGTTTTTAATTTTTTATGTCATATATGGTTAATGCCTTAATTGAGTTTAGGAAAATATTGATGTAAAAATACGACTTTTGAGATTTCCTTTCCATCATATTTTGTTCTGATGTCCGCTTGATACTGTACCAACTATTACCAGTTTTTTTTATGGGACGTGGACAAACGAGCCGAGTCGCCCGACGTTACACTATTACCGCCGCTCATCGACACCCGCAACACCAGAGGTACGTTGCCTGCCTTTTAAGAACACTGGACATAGCATTCTCCTTAGGTCACAGCCACGATAACCGATCCTGTACTGCCCATACACTTATGCGTCTTTTATATCATTCTTTCCAACAATATACTTAATGACAAGGGAATATGACCTACATCGTACATACATACATTTTAAAGGTCTTTAGTTGCTCCAAAGCGCGTATATTTATCTTTTATTCTCTTGGCAATGACTATATATATATATATATATATATACTTCGTGGAACAATGGACTCAAACCTAATAACACTGCTTCCGGTGAGAATACTTACTTACTTTGCTCATTCATTGAGCATACTATGTAAACCAAGTAACGTGAGATCATCGTGATATTTCAGGTTTTTATTCCTCAAGGACAAAGACACTTTTGTTTCCACAAACAATGATAAAATTTTGTCAAGGGTCCTCTTTCCTGCCTTTGGACAATATGAAACGTACTTAAAGAAAACTCTTATCCCGGACTAACAACGACTTAAAACTTTACCAACATAATATTTTATGATCAAATTAGAAGTCCTAGTAAAAGTTCAATGGCGTAGCTTAAAATATAAAAGAAGTTGCTTTTTATTCTAATATTTTAAGTTTTTCCTGTTCGGTTTAAGCACGAACTACATTTTACACAGAGCCACAGGTGGTGGACAAGCTAAAAGACTACTATTTAGGGAAAAGTTTCCAAATCTTTGAATTTATAAAATATACGTAACATGCTACATAGTAGGTTCGGTAAATCCGAGAAGTGAATGGCGAAGGTGTGTTAAGCACCCACGTTTCGAGGCAGGTTTTTCGACTGTATGCTGCTAATGGAAATTTTCTGACGAAAATCAATATACATTTTCCCAATTTTGAAATAAGAACCCAGAAACTCAATAATCACATGGAACGGGATCGGACAAGTATTTGCATATATTATTTTTTCGATTCAAAATTACCGACATAAGTAATTAGTCATTGGTCGATTTCTTATACCTTGCAATGTAATTATGGTTGTGAAATACGAATTTAAAGAATATTTGATTGTAGGAAGTTCTAGATCCTTCGATTTGAGAAGGAAGGATACAAAGTGTTTTTAACACTCGTGCAAGGATTACTGTTCTTACTTATCCTGTCGGATTTACTCCTTGCGGTTTTCGTCAGTTACCAGTGACTAGTGTGAACAAAAGGACGCATAGATTCTCTGTCAGTCTTGAAAATGGAATAACATTTTTTTTGTTGAAAAATTTACCTATATCCCTGGACTGTTATTTTAGTGCTTTTCTGAATAAAGTATGTTGTCTACGTTTTGTGTTGGCAGTCGATACTGTCTTATAGTTAACCATAGGCCTATTAATAATATAATATAATAGATCTTTATATATCATAGTTTGATTTGAACTCTTAAAATTAAGTCTCTTTCTATTGTATGCTGTCTTTTAAACCAGTCGCCACTCGGCTTTCTTTTTGTAACTACAGTATTCGAATATTCATTCTAAATTAGGATTTATATTTAATGTAATGTCTTCATAAGTGATATTGACCTGTCTTCTTTTGTCCTCAGATTTAGTGCAAATAGTGAAGTGATCTTTGATGAGACTTGACTAAGTTTTTGAAGAAAACAAACTTCGCCACGCTGCTCGCTTTACTTACATGTAAGTTTTACTTTAGTATTATCATCACGTGTAAAACACAAAAATGTGAGATTTGAAAATGGTTTATTTGGTAAAAACACACCGTTGTCCAAACCCTTAGTTAGAAGGCACTTATTGAAATTAAAGGTAAATAGTATGTGACAAATTTACACAGAGGCTGCCGAGGTATCGCAAACAATTAAGGTAACGACCTTATACAAGGAGATTCTATGCTCAAGTAAGAAAAGTGTAAAATACTTAAATTTTTGCGAGGGATGTATGGACCCAGTATTTCCTTAAAAAACATTCAGAACTACCTCCCAATTGTTTTTTTTGCATATATATACTTTTAAAGCGTTTTTAAACTGCGTAATTACTAAATCTAAAAACATAGAAAGAACGGCTCTTTGATCGTCTTTGCTTTAAATTATTAAAAGGATTTTTAACAGCAATTATAAAGAGCGCGTAGATTGTCTGTTTTTTATGCATGAGCTCGAAAGAATGCCGTGAACTTGAACTTCACGCTCTTTCTCGAAATATTTTACGCTCTACCAGTATTGCTTTAACTTTTTCCGCTTTAACTAAATTTCGGCTTCAATAAATTTTTAGACAGTACCCTGCATTATATATACTATTTAATACAAAATCTTTTTTTTCTTTTAAATATTATCTATACACATGAAACTGATGTTCTATATTCTTTCGTTTCATTTCACAGAGCGAATGAGGCTGTTAAAAATGCAAACCTGCTAGTTCTGATACATAAAGTTAATTATTTAATTGATTAAAAAATATACAAAAAAGGTTATATGTGGCTTAAAATGGAAATTTCGTAATGATTTGAATAACTTTAGTTTCAAATTTTGTGTAACTAAGACGCTTTCTATAGTAGCACGCGCCACAAACTTTACAAACATTATTTTAATTTTGGACGTCGTTTGAACGTTGGTTGGTCAGTTTCTAACACGTCGTACATCAAATTGTGAGGATGAAATTAAGTAATAATTAGGAAACACCTAGTTAAGTCGCCTTGGTCGCAAGTTTTCGCATATTCATGCGAAATGGACACTTAGTTATGAATGTACCTACTATTAATATTTTTAGCTATCATTGAATACTATGGAACCGTAATGACTCCTTCACTTATAATCATTACTTTAGGTTTTTTGTTGAACACAATAGTTGAGCTATTTAAGAACTATTCATTAAAAAAAACCAACGTCAAAACTGAATAAAACAGTCACATGTTTTCTGTAACGGTAGTTCCATTCAAACGAGGTTAATGCTACTTAGTAGTACCAAATTGGGCGTTCCACCCATAATTTGTGCCGACCAATTGTAGACACCCCCAATCATGTAATAAAGCACGGTCGTTGCACCCAGCGTCGCCTGTGCCTGTGCCGAGTCGTACGGCAATTTACGGCCGCTCGTTTTGTTGTCTGCTCGTCGTGGATGGACGGAGATGCATTCGACGGATGTGCCGCACGCGCAGGGTTGACTAGATACTTTTTTCTAAACTATGCTTTTAGTAATCCAATTTTATGGTAGTTTTGAAGAGAGAACGCCACAGCCTATGCCTTTCTTATTGGAGTCGCAGTGCTTGCTGGTCCCGTTTCTACATGTGACAGAGTTGTTTTTTTTATAAACACATGGAATTCCCTGTAGTTCTTTTTAACTTCTAATGAGGTTTGAAAGAAATCTAATTTGGATTGAGACTATTTTCTCTATGAATGTTGAAATCCTAATCAATTTAGTTACTGACACGAAAATACGTGTCTTATCATGTGCATATGTTATAACGCTAATAGTATTTTTCCATTTTAGTTTCAAGATACACTTAAGATATGGAAATTTCCAAAAATTCCTTATTACTGCTTATTTTTTTTTATTTGAGGATATTATTTTAATTATGATATGTTTATTGATTAATGTCTAGTTCAGTTTTTTTCCAAACTCACCTGCTTTGTTCACATAGTTCTATGGCATTTTTTATTTTACTTAACATCATCAACAGTGGAATAAAAAATGCCATAGAACTATAAAGAAAATGAGTCGTGATGTTGAAAACATGTGATTGCAGTAATGATCTATGATGATTTTAAGTTCAGCACAAGAGAGGCCGTGAATAAGTTCTTTGCTGCAGTATATGCTAATTATGTTTGTAACTGAAATATTGTATGAGTAATTTCAATATCCAATCGATATCCCAATATTTCACAAATACAACAATGAACTTCAAAGTTCCAAACTTTTGTATTACAAATGCATGTTAAATTACCAAATAATAGTTAATACAGTAGGTATATAAACATATGTATATATGGTGCTACTAGTTATGGCATTTAATGAACGATATATGAACACATGATCAACTAACATTAATACCAGTAATCTATGTGTATTATGAGTATCATACGATTTCATTACTCGTATTAATACGCATTAATATGCTGGCAACACATTGTTTAATGCACAGGCTGGGACACGACTTAAACTCGTGACTGTAAATAAATTGATACACGTCCAAACTATAGGCAACAGTCCACAATCTGCACTGAATGAAAACTATAGCCCTTAATATACAGAGAGAGAATAATATACAGAGAGAGAGATCTAAGTGACATTTGTCTCTAGTGGCATTTTTAAACTTACGAAGTACATTTAGCTGTGATTTTTTATAGTTATCATGTATTACACTGATTTGTGATAAAACTGGCACGTAAAGTATGAAAGAACATGTGATACAAAATAAAATCGCTCGTTCAAAGTTACTTCGTCGATATCGTAGCCTCTCAGAGAACAAGTTATGTTTCTAGGAATGCAGGTAAAATAAACTAGGTACATATCAAGTCTTTTGCCGACCCTTTCCAGTAACATAAATCGTGAGTCTTTTTCCAAGACTTGCCATAGTTTATTGTATGCCCTGACTTGCCTGTGCTGACTGAAAACGGTTGCGTTCCTAATGTTGTCGTTAAGACAACGGCTGATCTTAAAAGAAATCAAACAAAGTGCTCAGCGATTGAATATAATTGGACAATGTCTGTAAAGTATAAGATTGCACAATATTACTACTATTATTAATAATTGCTAACTCCTGTGATACTATCTACAAAGGGTCCTCAGACTTAGCACTTACGTTATCTCTGTATCTAAGAATAAATAGTTGCAACACAATCCACTTCACATATGCAAAGTCAAACCCATTTCTTGTACGGAACTGTTGCCCAGCAGAAACTAAACACCTCTACAATAACCTGTTTGATCGTTTTACTTACCAAATAGCGAAATTGAGAAAATATTAGTGATATTTGATTTTTCTTTAGTGTCTTCTGGATTAGTGAGCTGCAACGGGCTGATGATGACGATGAATCAAATAATTAACGCAGAATTGAACCAAGTGACGTGCAGTTCGGTCTATGCAAAACTGTGGATAATATGACGATAAACCACATACATAGTTGAAGTCGTTAACTTCAAATATTTGGTTTACGTACTTATCAAGTGTTCAACTTTACTCCATAAAACATTTTACGACATCCACTGATTATGAATAACATAGATTTAGTGTAGTGTAAGATATTGGCAATAACATTTTATTACTTTTGCCAATACTAAACAGTTTCATCAAATAAGTTACCATGCCTGACGCACGGTAATAATTTAATGTGGGAGAGCCACGCTTCGGCATGCATGGATCGGCTCGACCGGAGTGATACCACGGCCTCACAGAAAACCGATGTGAAACAGCGCCTGCGCTGTGTTTCACGGAGTGAGGATACTGGAGGCCCATAATCCAACCCTTCCTATCATCTCCCTTCCCATCCCCCAAGGCCGGCAACGCACTTGTGACGCCTCTGGTGTTA
Source organism: Hyphantria cunea (assembly GCA_003709505.1). Taxonomy (NCBI): domain Eukaryota; kingdom Metazoa; phylum Arthropoda; class Insecta; order Lepidoptera; family Erebidae; genus Hyphantria; species Hyphantria cunea. The sequence continues at coordinate 3,530,683 of PKRV01001177.1, forward strand.
CTGGTGTCTATGGGCGGCGGTAATCGCTTACCATCAGACGATACGTCTGCTCGTTTGCCCACTATTCCATAAAAAAAATATTTCACTCTTTAGTGAGAGTAACGCATATATCTGCAGTTCAGTATTAATCTTAAAATAAACTTAACCTTTATATAGAACGTATGAGTTTTTTTTTATTATATGTATATGAATAAGAACCATATTGCTCTACTAAAACATCTGAATAAGCCAAAATAAAGACGGCAGAGCGCTTAAAACTCCAAAATTATATCCGTTCAAGGTCGATGGTAGTCAATTTCCGTTGGGTGAGCCATCTCTTCGTTTCCCCCTAGATCATGCAAAAAAAAAATTCTAACATATTTAATAAATAGATGTATGCATCTTCCATATATTGTTAAATATTTTTTCAGTAACATAAGTTACTGAAAAACGTCATCGCTAAAGTGTCGACTCAGATTTACAATTCTTCACTTCAATCATATAATTGAGATTCCTGACACCTTAATCATTAAAAAGAATGTCAATTCACGCGATGTTCTACAAATTTCTAGTTTAATGGCTGCGTTAGTTACACGTCATATATATTGGCGTGGTGTTACGCATGCTTGATTATTACGTAAAAGGCGCGCGCAATCACGCGCATTTTAGTATCTAGTGTACTACTACGGCACGCGGCGATGTCTACTTTTTTAACTATTGTATAAGATTGTGGGAAAACATCAAGACTTTACTGTTGTCTGCTGTAGACATTAGTGCTTGCTGTTACTAAGGTTTTATTTAAGAGCATTTTAAACTAAGTGAGTTTAAGTTGGCATTTGCGATATTTGCGCGTGTTGTTGTTTTATTTTTTGAGTTCATTTCCCTCACAGTTTTTGAAAGTCAAGGTTACCAGACCATGTCCACTGTTCTGAAATCTAGAAACAGCTGACCTGAAAAAAGAGATGTAAAAATTAAAATATTACGTCTCTCTTAGCAAGATTTAATTCTCATTTATTAAACTGAATACAATTTAAACAACTAAAAGATTGAAGTGAATATGTGTCATGTTAGGTTAATATATGTACGTAGTTATCTCTTTCTCACTCTCGTCTCAGCTATGAGAGAAACGGATGTTCGTTTAACGATGTTGACAACATAATGATACAACATTATAAGCACAACATTTATGCACGAATATAATGGTAAGCCCTTTAAAAACTATGGTTACCAAACACCATTGTGTTATTACATAGCGTCGTCTTATTTGCAAGTAGAAATCACATTATCTAACAGGTGTCAATGAAAAACAACTCATTGTCTATTACAAATTACGTCCATAGATAATGAATGAAAAATGTTTTTTTTCCGTTATGGAATATTTAAACATGAGTCATTGTGTGATATTCTTAGCACCGTATTGATTAATCGTTTACACAGTTTTGTATAATGGTTTAGCCCTATTGTAATACAATACATGTTTAAAAATTTAAATGAAATGAAATACTCGTGTACGGTGGTTTTTGTACAGAATATTAAAGCATCAATATGCAATACCGCTATAATATTCTTTTATTTAAAGATGATTTATATGAATTATCAATTATTTCAGAATGCAAACCTTATCACATTCGATATTTACCTCTAATACTGCAATAAAAAAAAATAGTGTGGTATTGATTAACCTCAGTTTTCCAGTACATGTAAGTTTACGATTCTTTGAACATGTTATAAAAGTAATCAGTAAAACCGATCCGTAATTGGAAAACACTGTTCATATTGTCTTTTAGATTCAATAATTAGTAATTTTATATAATATTATGGTACAAGAACCGGTGAAGAATGACTTCACCCATCTGATACCGGATCAAACTTTTTTCAAATTGTTAGTTAATGAACACATCTATGATGGTTAGCCTATCGCAAAACTGTCATGATTATGTTCAAAATTAAATAAATTTTTAACCCCTTTTTTATCCCTTTCACTCTATTGATAACCAACTAAATTCAGACCCAAATGTTAATTTTAATTTTCTAAATAGAGAATATAAGCCAAGCCTAAGTAGGCTTGCTTACTTATTTTTACATAGATTTCTGGCCACAGGTATGAACACGTTAATCAATATAGGAAAATACACGGAGTTAATACCTAATCGAAATCGATAACAAAATAAAGGTTATTTAATTTAATAAGTAATCTAATAGTATTGCTTGCTTGAGGAGAAAAAACAATCAATAAAATAATTTAAAAAAACATAGTCTTGACAGGTTTTGGGTAGGGAAACTGTTATCCGGATGGCGTAAGAAAGCGGTTCCCGGATCTCTCCCGTCTCAGGCGCAGAGTGGCACACCGTGTGGTTTTAGTCGGTTCGATTCCGACACACCGCCCCACCGCAAACCCCGGCGGGGTGAAGGCCCGGGGGGTTTCCACATGTAAAAAAAAAAGGGAAACTGTCATAGTGTTGTTCATTAAATAATAATATTTTTTGAAAAATGTGTCTCATAAGATTGTCAGATGGGTGTAAGTCGTTCTTCACCGGCTCGTAAATTATTACAGTTTCATCATAATAGGAACATAGTGCTTGAAACAAACTTTTCATGTTTCTGTTAAGTACTTATAATTTTCATATTTTCTTTCAAAATTATGTTAGAATCTCCGATTACAAGCTTGCCGCGCCTATAAAAGTAGCCTTTGAAACATTTTTTTAAAATTCATTTCTAAAATTTGCATACATATTATGTGTTGAGCAACTGAGAGAGCTTGGGGCATACTATTTTAAATTTAAAACTTAACTCGTTTTATACATGTCCTTCAACTTTCATTTTTATATTCTCTTTTTTATATTCATACAAAATAAAAACCGAGAAAGCATTTTACTTACGCCAGTTACGCCACTAACACATTAATAACAGTTTCCTTCAATAATAAAAGTGATAAAACCCGGAAAGCTGTAGTAACATTCGGAAATGTTTTAACAATGTTATTGCTTCCTTGTATAAAGCCTTCCGATGTCAAATTAGTATTTAACACGCGAATACAACTTACTAAACTGGTAATTACTTTCGCTCTCAGTACTTTTAGGTCGTCATCCTTCCACTTCTTAGAACAAGATATGTAAATATTGCGGCCTTGGAAGTCACCGCTTCATAATGGTATTCATGCGTTCTCGTACTCATCGCTTCGGTTCTTCGTTCTAGTACCGAGCTATCACGCGTTGGTAGCGCACTTTTCCTTCCCACTATGAACCCGGGTCCTTTAATGGGGGCGTGAAAAAGCATCTCACCAGGCCGCCATATGTGGGTCACTATGTTGTACTGTCGTTATTAAGGATTTTGACCACCTCTCTTGGATGCCGCTCAGGGCAGGCAGGGCAGAGTAACTGTGGCAGGTAATAAAAATAAATAAATAAAATAAAAGATCTGACACACAACGTCATCTAGCCTCAAACTAAGCAGAGCTTGTCATGTGAAAAATAGATCGACTGATAGAATATTTATTTATATTTTTTTTGTAATAACACCCAAATTCCGAAACAAATATTTGCAGATCATACAAACATTCGGGTCCGACACGGAAATCTAACCCGAGACCTCAAGAACGAAGAAGAAAGGGGTGTGTGGGGGCGAACCACAAACTTTCGCCCCCAGCCAACCTCACCTACACGCGGTGCACCCTGCTAGATAACAAACGAGGCTCTGGCGACCGACCGATGGCGGTATATCCATCCTAAAAGGCGTAACTAAATACAATAGGCCGGTGATGGGCAGCAGCGTCACCGGTGCAACAAGTTACGCCCTGCGATCACCAACCCGCCTGCCCAGCGTGGTGATTATGGGCTGACCCCCTCCATGAGTAAGCAACAGAAGCCACGGCCCCCAGTTCCCGGTAGTCCCGCTATTCCTGGTCATGGTGGCGACCACGGTTACGGTGGGACAGGGGGTGCTAAGAATCACCGGGTTACGGGAGGCCACCACAAAAGACTGACCCTGGCAACGTACAACGGCCGCACGTTACGGCTAGACTCGCATCTGGTACAACTTGAGGAGGAACTTGGGAAGATTAGGTGGCATATCTTAGGGTTATGTGAAGTCCGAAGAGAGGGGGAGGATACCATAATCCTGGACTCAGGTCACCTGATGTACTTCCGCGAGGGAGACCAACGATCCCAAGGTGGCGTGGGGTTTCTGGTAAACAAGTCGCTTTCTGGCAACGTTGTGGAAATTTCCAGTGTGTCGAACAGGGTAGCGTACCTCATTGTCAAGCTTACCGAGAGGTATAGCCTCAAGGTAATACAAGTGTACGCACCGACCTCGGCTCACTCAGACGATGAGGTGGAGGATATGTTCGATGACATATCGAGGGCCCTCCACTCCACTACTAAAACCCACTACAACGTTGTTATGGGTGACTTCAACGCCAAAGTGGGAGTACAAACTTGCGGCGAATCGGTAATAGGATCCCATGGATTTGGAAACAGGAATCATAGGGGGCAAATGCTCATCAACTTTCTCGAGCGGGAGGGGCTGTTTTTGATGAACTCATTTTTCGAGAAGCGGCCCCAAAGAAAGTGGACGTGGAAAAGCCCGGACGCTATGACAAAAAATGAGATCGATTTCATCATAACGGACAGGAGGCACATATTCAGAGACGTCTCAGTGCTCAATAGGTTTAACACCGGTAGCGATCACCGACTAGTCCGAGGTTCTCTGAATATCAACTTCAAGGCTGAACGTGTCCGCATGATGAAGTCCAGGCTCCGACCAACTCTGCTCCAAGTCGAGATGGGATCTGAAAAATTCCAGTCAAATCTGGAAAACCGATTTGTTGCCATGGAAACCACAAGAGACGTAAACCAGAACCTTGAAAATGTGGTTCGAATCCTCAGGAGTGAAGGTACGAGATTTTGTCAAATGCAGCGTACAGACACGAAGTCGAAGCTTTCAGAGAGGACACTAGGGTTAATGAAGGAAAGACGTGAGAACCCGCCAGTCACTTCATCGGCAAAACGGACTCTAAACCGAGAGATTAGTAAGCGTGTACGACACGACCTCCGATGCTCCAACACTCTTTTGATTGAAAGAGCAATCGAGCAGAATCGGGGGTCAAAAGTGTTTGTGAAATCTCTTGGAAGAAGCCATTTGACGAAGCTGACCACAGTAAGCGGAGAAGTCGTTGCTTCCAAGCTGGCTGTCCTTTCGGAAGTAGAAAGCTTCTATGGCGATTTGTACGCTTCGCATGCATCTCGACCTGATCCCGAAAATGAGGACCCTCGGGCCAAATTAACACGCCACTTCACCGAAGATCTGCCAGAAGTCAGCATTGACGAAATCGAGATGGCTCTTAGACAGCTGAAAAATGGAAAAGCCCCTGGAGAGGATGGCGTTACTACAGAGCTGTTAAAGGCTGGAGGTAAACCCGTATTAAAGGCGCTCCAAAAGCTTTTCAACGCTGTCCTGTTCGAAGGGAGGACTCCAGAGGCGTGGAGTAGGAGTGTGGTCGTCCTGTTCTTCAAAAAGGGAAATAAAACCATGTTGAGGAACTATCGGCCCATTTCCCTCTTGAGCCACGTCTATAAGCTGTTTTCAAGAGTCATCACGAACCGTCTTGCGCGAAGACTCGACGAATACCAGCCACCGGAGCAGGCTGGGTTTCGGAGCGGATATGGCACCATAGACCACATCCACACAGTGCGGCAGATAATACAGAAGACCGAAGAGTATAATCAGCCCCTGTGTCTAGCATTTGTGGACTATGAAAAGGCCTTTGACTCGATTGAGATCTGGTCTGTTCTGGAGTCCCTGCAGCGTTGCCAAGTAGATTGGCGGTACGTCCGAGTGTTGAGATGTCTCTACAAAGCCGCTACTATGTCCGTCCAAGTACAGGATCAGCATACAAGACCCATACCATTGCATCGAGGAGTGAGGCAAGGGGACGTTATATCCCCGAAATTATTCACTAATGCAATGGAGGACCTGTTTAAGACGCTGCACTGGAAAAGGCGCGGTATCAACATCAATGGCGAATACATCTCTCACTTGCGATTTGCAGATGACATCGTCATCATGGCAGAGACGTTGCAGGACCTACAACAGATGCTGAACGACCTGGCTGACTCGTCTGTGCGCATCGGCCTACGGATGAACTTCGACAAGACCAAGGTCATGTTCAATGAACATGTACTACCGGAACCGGTTGCGGTACACGGTGCCGTTCTCGAAGTTGTTCAAAAATATGTATACCTCGGGCAGGCTTTGCAGTTAGGTAGAAACAGCTTTGAGGACGAGGTGAACAGAAGAATCCAGCTGGGTTGGGCAGCGTTTGGGAAACTTCGTCGGGTCTTCTCATCATCGATCCCACAGTGCCTAAAGACGAAAGTCTTCAATGCGTGCGTCCTACCCGTAATGACTTACGGAGCCGAAACGTGGACACTTACGGTTCGACTGGTCCATAAGTTTAAAGTCGCTCAGCGTGCAATGGAGAGGTATATGCTCGGCGTTTCTCTAAGGGATCGCATTAGAAACGAGGTGATCCGACAAAGAACCAGGGTCATCGACGTAGCCCACAGGATTAGCAAGCTGAAGTGGCAGTGGGCTGGCCACATTTGCCGAAGAACCGATAACCGTTGGGGTAAACGAGTTCTTGAGTGGAGACCGCGTCTCGGCAAACGTAGTGTAGGACGTCCACAAGCCAGGTGGAGCGATGATTTGCGCAAGACGGCTGGCAGGAGCTGGATGCGAGAAGCCATAGATCGAACTAAGTGGCGTGAAATTGGAGAGGCCTATGTCCAGCAGTGGACTGCGATAGGCTGATGATGATGATGATGATGATGACCTCAAGAACAGCAGTCGCATACGCTACCGCTGCACCACCGAGGCAGTCAACATTGTTTAATAGATTTTTGCAACTCTATAAAGGGTAAAATAACTATAGATAAAAAAGAACTAACAAATAATACAGGCTGAGATTACTCAGCCTGTATTATTTTTTAAGAGCCCGTTACCTCATGGTTTTTATTTAAAACCTTTATTGTTAATCAATTTCTTTAATGCATATGAACTCCAAAAGTTTTAACGTCACTGCCTCTGTTGCGCAGTGGTAGGCATATACGACTGCTGTGTTTGAGGTCTCGTGTTCGATTCCCTGGTCGGAGCAAATAGTTGTATGATCTGCAAATATATCTTTCTGAGTGTAAGTGTTTACAAAAATAATAGTATAACTGTATTTATATCAGTTACCTAGTACACATAACACATGCTCTGCTTAGCTTGGGACTAGGTGACTTTGCGTGTAAGATGTCAAAAAAAATGGTGCGAATAAAAACAGCTGTCGGTGTGCCATACCAATGGAGCATTCGGCTTTTAATTATAAGCATAAATAAAACATCAGCATTAAGAAAATTAATGTATTCATTTCCAAAAGATAAACCATAATATCGTGTGACCTTCTTACATACATCTTGACACCTGACCTCACTTTAATATCAAATTATTATTTTATGTTCTGTTCAGTTATGGATCATTGCGTAATGATAATTATTCGCATATTTGGAAGACCATTTCTTTTTACATAATTACGTCGTAAAATATTACTGTTTTTCTTCGTCTTTATAACTAAGTTACTCAATATAGCGCAATGCGATTCATTTCTCAGAATAATATCAAGTGGCATAAATATAGGAGGTATTTGGAGCGTTAAGAGTTTCTGAGAAGTCAAAAACTCGAGACTGGTATAACAACCTGATATTTTATTATGAATGGCTATGTAACAGTGGCCGCAAGGAAAGTAACTATAGGAAAATCATTATCATCATCATCAACAACAACCCATAAGGTCTCCTCTCAGGATCACGTCCTGTGTTTAAACAAATTATGTAATATTTAGATAGATAGATAGAAAACTCTTTATTTGCACACTATAATATTACAGTTAGAAGAGAGTACATAAAATGTGAGACGGAGTGTACAAAGGGCGGCCTTATTGCCAAAAGCAATCTCTTCCAGGCAACCTTAGGATGGATCGAAATGTATAGGAGAGACAGTGGTAGTTGTCGGTGCAATGAGTTTTGAATTAATTATTTGCTAATGAATATAACGAACTACCCGACTGCGAATGAAGGAGGACTATGTTTTTCGAGTGTACGTGTGTATGAATGTGTATTTCTTTGGCACGTCTTAGAGCTTAAACGACTTGTCGTATTTTTATGTGAGTGCTGTCGATAGATTCGTCTTAGTCATGAGAGTTTAACTGGGTTCATTAAAATTAAAAAAAAAAAACTAAATTAAAGATTTTTGGAGCCAAAAAGTAAACTGAAAAAATTGATTTCCAAATGCATCGAGCGTGATATCAAAATAAGGATTTTTTAACGGTGACTACGAACATATATAAAACTAATATGCTTTATAAAATATATGATATTGACGCAGTCGGGTTTCATTTTTTCACTTGTTTGGTGAATTACAAAGCAAGTAGAAATTTAATCAGTCGCAGCAGTGACGGTTACCTAATAATAAACGTCTTTGTTCCTCAAGGGGTCATTACAAAATGTTATCAAACAAACGAGTTATTGTTCACTTAACGCAGAGACCATCTTCTCATGTGAACTCTACAAGTAGGAACTCGTTAGACTACAATTATTCTTAAAACAAACTTTAGATTTGTTTTAAGAATTTGCCGTCGTTGCGGATATTTATTGACATAATCGATTTTAAAAGATTTTGTTTTCTAACAAATCTCTAATTTAAACTCATTTCAAAACCTCAAAACACACGTTAATTGAGCTTTTTAAATGCATCACAACAATGCATGTTTTCAGTTATCAGAATGATTTTTTCTGATAAAAAGATCTTCTAGGTACATACAACACTGCGATATTTTACAATTCTGATAATATAATACTACAAAAAGCACGCAATTGACATATTTTAACATCGTTTGAACATTACTAAATATCTGTTAATTGTGTTTAACATTAAATGTTATTGCAATAGTTAGAACTATTGCAATAACATTTAATGTTACATAGAACTGCTACTGAAGTGTAGAATGCTTAATGTGTGTTACGTGTTTACGCTATTTACAGTTAGAACTGTACTACTAAAGAATACTATGATCTTAAAATGTGCCAATCGTGTGCTATTCTTAGTATTGTATTATTACATGCATAATAAGACCGAATACTTGGTATATAGTAATACTATTGTTAACTTGAATCTTTACGAACGAAAGTCTATTGTAGAACAAGTCTTATTCTTAAAAATTCGTCATTCAATTTAAAGACACAAACACACAAGTTTGATAGTGGGTACATTTAATTAGGTTTAAGAGGCTTACTTAACTTAACTTACACATTTATTTAGCAAATCTATACAAATAATAAAATTGAAGTGCCTGTTTGTTATATCAAATTTACAGCTTTTCATCAAATACAAATCGGAGTATATCTACTTACTAAAACAAAAAAAACCTTAAAATTGTTGTCTACTAGTTTGTTCCCAATAATCTCTGGAATGGCTGGATTGATTTTGACAGGACTAAAACTAGCATTTAACTGATAATATAAGCAGTAACTTAAGCTACTTTTACTTCAGACTAGGTTCGCCCCGCGGTGTTACCAGCACAACAAGAGTGATAACTAGTTATATAATAAATCTGTAAGTTCAATAAAATGTTATCACTGTGCTATATTCAGTCTCGTAATAACTCGTTCTTATTCATGACTTGTTCGATCGTGCTACAGAATACATCGGTAAATATTAACAACAAAATTTTACTGTTAATGCGTATTCTCACTACTCATCGTGGCTGTAGGTACTTCGGTTTTGATGTAATCAGAGTGCTTAGGTACTCCAGTCACTTAAAGCAAGGACGTCTAGAAGGAAAGGGATTTCAAATTAATATACATGTATCTAGGTAACTTAATAAATATAGTACTTACGTTAAGTGTACAATAATCACTTATAAATATTCATTATTCTTACAAGTTCGAATGATTTTTGTGATTCACTAGCTGTTGTTTTAAATCAAAGTGTATTTTGTGTCCTTTGGTGTTATAGGTACTCCTCATAATTAAACTATATTATACATACTACAGTGGGGAGACTGTCTCGTTGGTCCAGTGGTTGGCGTAAGCGTCTGCCGATCAAGACGTCTCGGGTTCTATTCCCAGATCGGTCTGCTCTTGGGTTTACAAGAAATACTTAATAGCAACCCGGAGTATGGTAGATGGCGGTGTTTTCTCGCCTCGGAGAGTACGATAAGACGTCGGGCCCGATTGTCATGAACATCAATGGCAATCGTTGGGAAGTCAGTGCCCTTCAATGTATTAAAAACTAGTTCAATCTTCGAATTCCGCTTATCCTCAGAGTTGCAGAGGTCCGATGCCAGTCGCTTAGTGGGAAAACTCATATTCAGGTCCGGTTAAACTAGTAGCCGACCCCAAATAATCTTGGGTATGTTTTGACAATATTGTATTAACAATAAAGGGTAGAAAAATGATGATAATATACCTACTACAATACACCTTATAGTGTGCCAGTCTGCCCCCTGTTGAATGCCTCTAGTAATCCACCCAATTGATTTAGATATCAATTTAAGTAAATAAATAGATATTAATATACCGCTTACGATGGCACTTGTAATGTATGATATCACGTTGAATCAGTACAATGGTTCTTAAAAGCATATTATCACGCAACATGGCTTTTTATAATTACTCGTTATATCAACACGGTGGTGATTCACACCGTCAAGGTAAAAGTGTTTACCAATAGATACAATTGAATAAATGGTTCGTATCGCGCATTGTTTACTATTATTTTGGAATATGGTAATAGGTATGGTATATGTAACTTACATGATTCGAAAATCGCGATCGATTGATCGATTCCCGGGCCATTACGACCTTCAAGAAAAGGTCGGCTACGGACTTATGACGCCTCTTGTGTTGAGAGTGTCCGTACATCTGGTATTACATCTGACCGCTCACCCCGTATTCCATAAAATAAAAAGATTGGTACATGTATGCTCCACTCAGAACTAACGACATTAACCATGTGTCTTTCTGTGCCATTCTGCATGGAGAGATTGAAAAAATTGTTTGAATTAATCAAATATGTTCTCATAGCCTTATCTTATGATATTAGTTGTTTTTAGATAATGACAAACACAATTACAGTAGTTGAATTTGTAAATTCTAGGTTCCGTTTAAGATTAATAACACGACCTTAAAACACCACCTGTGTATGCTAGTAGCCAGAGCGGGTAATTATTATCGAATAAAGTGTAAATTTATCTGCAAATAAGGTTTGCGGCATTGAATGATAAAAAAGTTGAACATTATTAAGAATGATATACTCTTTTTCATCGAACATAATGATTTAGTAAAAAACACAACGTAAAAAATGCGAATTTGGCAGCGTGACTTTTCTATCACAGAGTTTTAAGATCTAATTACTTAACTAGCAACATTTTAATCATTCATACCCCAGTTGCACTCGGTGATTAGAAACAATCATCGAGGGTAAGCAACGATGGCGCGGTCAGTACCTAGATGGGTGACCGCTGGTGGCATGTTACCATGAGCGTCTCCGTGATTCGGAGGTCACGTTAAGCAGTCGGTCCCGGTTCTTATCATTCGATAACAGTCGTGAAGCTTAGTTGGAGGCATTCGGGCGGCTTAAAAACATCCAACGGCAAGATTTACGTAGCCACAACGTATTCTTGCCAGTCCCCAACCCGCACTTGGCCAGCGTGGGGACGTATGGCATTAACCCTCTCCTGAGAGGAGACCCGAGCCCNGTGATTCGGAGGTCACGTTAAGCAGTCGGTCCCGGTTCTTATCATTCGATAACAGTCGTGAAGCTTAGTTGGAGGCATTCGGGCGGCTTAAAAACATCCAACGGCAAGATTTACGTAGCCACAACGTATTCTTGCCAGTCCCCAACCCGCACTTGGCCAGCGTGGGGACGTATGGCATTAACCCTCTCCTGAGAGGAGACCCGAGCCCAGCAGTGGGACATTATGGGTTGTTGTTTTTTTTTTTGTTTCAACATTTTAATGTGTAGTAGAATGACCTAGCCATCGTGTGGCAACACAATGAAATAAAAATAATCTACTCTTTAAATGAATATAATTGATCATAGTGCGGGCATGATCAAACCACATCGATGCATAGATTTTGGTGTATCTTGCCATAATAGTACCTGACGCCATCGAAGCATAAACCCTTCACTTCACACTCCACTTTGAAAGTAGTTTATCAAGCAAATTGCGTTTAAGATGACTATTTAGTATTTGTTGTGCTCATTCAAATAATCAAGTAAAACTATAAAGCTATTTACGAAAAGTGATGCACAGATTGTTATCGAAAATATACGGAATAGTTTGCTTTCATCTTGCATCAATCTTGCATTGGTAAGTCAATCTTGCCCATTTGGTTTTGCTATGCGCGTAATCACCGCGACCAGTAAACTTGTACCGTTAGAAACGTCACAATGAGCTTTTTGTAATCTTGTTGTTGTAAAATATTGTAATGGTCGACATTTAACAATTACTAATTATTCGAAGGTCAAATGGTAGAGAATAACATTTGACGCAAAAGTCTTACCTTATATTCGTCAGATCGGGTTGGAAGAGTTTACTACTTTCATCAATTATTTAATCAAAATAAAAAAATAAACAACTACAAATGTAAAATGGGCAATGTCTTTTGATCAGGCTGCCCATTAAAATACCGGATCTCTTAAGATTATTGTGAGAACTTAGGCCGTTTAGGTAATACCAGTTTTAAAATCTATCTAGTTTTTGCCATAAGCTTTGCCCATTTTCATATAGTTTATATCCTTCGGAAACCCTATATTTTCCAGAACAAAAACTATGAGATGTAGCAATAAGCGGGTAAAGGGAACGGAACCTCATGAGATTGATGAGAAAACTTGCCGAAACACGTGCGTAATTTTACGTAATTTAAATTGTCTGATAATTGTGAATCATCAGGAAGATATCAAATCAAATCAACAACCCATAATGTCCCACTGCTGGGCTCGGGTCTCCTCTCAGGAGAGGGTCAAGGCCATACGTCCCCACGCTGGCCAAGTGCGGGTTGGGGACTGGCAAGACAACGTTGTGGCTACGTAATCTTACCGTTGGATGTTTTTTTTAAGCCGCCCGAAGGCCTCCAACTAAGCTTCACGACTGTTATCCTATGATAACAACCGGGACCGGCTGCTTAACGTGACCTCCGAATCACGGAGACGCTCATGGTAACATGCCACCAGCGGTCACCCATCCAGGTACTGACCGCGCCGTCGTTGCTTGCCCTCGCTGATTGTTTGTAATCACCGAGTGCAACTGGGCTATGAGCGCCTCCAGGAAGATATGATCGCGATGAACACGTCTTAAGTATTTTTTTCCCTTAAATCGTACTTTAATAAATACATAGGAATAAAACTATTTATTTACCACGGTACTGGCGATAAGCTTATGTTTACAACTTCAAACAAATGTGAGCCACTGATGTCTTAATAGCATAAACCACGGTATTTTACGTCGCACTCATCACTATCATTGTGTGGGAACAGTGAAAGTGTGTAGCCAAGAGACTTATACTATACTATCGATTTTATATCTAATGTTATGAAATTGATTATCATCAAAGATTATTTTATGGTGGGAAAGAGAAATGAATGATTTACTTTTCATTTAGTTTCAATTAAAGACGGCTTTAAGGTATTAAATTTAAAAATTACTCATTTGTGCAATTAGAGAGGCTTATATGGATAAACTGCGATAGCCTGATAATGATGATATTTTTACGTTTTGTAATTCAGTTTTAACATTTGGACCCCAATTAACATAAATTGCTAGTAAAATAAAAACATTTTGGAACAATTTCAATTTAGTTTACAGTAATCTAAAGACTTCAATATAAATAAGTTTACTATATATAAGATTATATCATAGTGATTACGCACAATTCAGCCTGTATCCATGAGATTCTAGGTTCTGTCGACCTTGGGGCCACTTAACAAAATTCACGCCAGTAAAACGGATATTGAGTCTACGCCCTTGGTCGACTAGTGGCCCGTGACATGACACAATACCTTTGAATAATTCCTTTCGTTCTAATAAACGTTCATTCATCAAATTCACCAACGGTTTACAGGTTTCTCACGGCGGCAGTTCGAGTTCTAACCTCTGTGACGCACGTTTGCTTCTGCATCCGTCTGCATTTTGGAAATTAATTGTCACTTGCATTAACAGTGAACATAAGTATCGTGAGAAACTTTCGCTCCAGGGTAGTCCAGAAACCAAAAAGTATTTGTAGGGCAGTTCATCAAATTTATAGCAACACTTGACATATACGATACAGGTTTTATGTAGGTATGCCATTACATTGATAAGCACTAACAAGTGATTTGTTTAAAAACTTTTTTTTTAAACAAGCTTCTATTACTTGTTAATTAAAATAATTAAGCTCTTCTATTTGATACCCATATTGTGGTTTAGAAATACGTAAGCCGCCATTTTGTTACGGCGGCCATTTTGGATTAGTAATAATACCGATTATATATATAATTGCATTGTCATCAGAACTTACGATACATTTCGAATTTCAGCTCAATGGGAAATCGGGAAGTGGATCAAATTTAACTTGCAAGATTTCGTTACAGGCAAACATCGGGACAGGTGCAACTGAATAAAAGCTTGTAAACATCGTTTATCTTTATTTAATGAAAGAGTCAGAATGTATATACAGACACTAAATAAAGGCCTCATGTCACGGAGCACTATTTTTTACATATTGCAAAAAAAACAATATACTTAAGCTTGTAGTTCGGTGTAAAAATGCGAGTAAAGCCACTTTTACTGCAAATGTCGTAGCATTTTAAATGCTAACATTCAGTCGGTAATTGGAAAATCAGTGCCTACTTTATTATTTAGAACAAACTCAACAAAATTGTAGTCCAGAAACATTTTAATTTATTTAAATTCCTCGCTTCCTTCGTGTATTTACTCGTCATCTGCCATAGGGCAATAAACTTCATTTTACTAGTCACTGGTCCTTGGATAGAATTTGTTCCAATCATTATTATTTCTATGTTATAATGTACATATATACAATATAAAAGCCCAATGCATTACTTTGTAAAGCGAAGATAAATTAGAATAAAAACAACCCATTATGCTATAAAGATATAAGGCTTAAAGATAATTGTGGTTTTAACAAAACTACATCAATTGAGCTCCGGGAAATTCCCAAGAAAAAACCACAAAATAAATTATAACGCTATATAAATAAATATTATTGAAGTGTCTGTTAGCTTATCACTAAATGCATATGAAAGTATATATGGTAATTAAAGAAAAAAGCATTTTTTAAAATTTTTGACTATCTGTTTGTTCCGGCTAATCTCTGTACCGGCGGGACCAATTTTGACGAGACTTTCACTGACAGATGACTGATGATATAAACAGTAATTTACGCTACTTTTTCTAGACAAGTTTTTTTTTGTAGACACTTCACCCGCGGCGTTGCCTGCATTTATTGTTGTATTGGTATAACACCAACCGCTAGTAACACCCCGGGGAGAAGCTAGTATATTTCATTACACCACCATTAATAATATCGGTATCTGGCCCAGCAGTGGCAATTGTCTCTCCAAAAAATCTCGACAAAAAGTAATGTTAATTTTGTATGTACCGTTGATTAAAACGAAGTCATTAGTTCAGTAAAAAGTTTTAAACTGACCGACATCGATTCGATTTCGATCACAAAATCCTAACAATTGCTTTTTTGTTTGTTAGAGAGATACAGATCAGCTTGTTGTACACCTATCCGTTTATACTGATGCAAAATTTTGCTCGTTTTATCCCATATTTGATCTGTGCATCAGGATGAAATTGTTGCAAGGTATCTTTAGTTATCGATCATATTACTGTAAATATTTCTTTTCGAAAATTCATACTTATATTGTAAATGCGAAAGTAAATTCTGTCTGTATGTCACGCTTTCACAGCCAAACCGCTGTACCGATTTCAATGAAATTTGACATGGAGATACTTTGATTCTTGAGAAAGGACATAGTCTACTCTTTACTGCGATAACCGACGAACACGCGCGGGTAAAAGCTAGTAAATGCATAATAAAACTATCATTTTAAATAAAAAAATCAACTTTACCTGTGAGTTTTTATCACACCCAGCCAGTTAAATGCCATTGTTAACAGTCCCAGTTATTACTTATGCTAGTTGATATCAATTTACCTTTCATCATCATCATCAGCCTATCGCAGTCCACTGCTGGACATAGGCCTCTCCAATTTCACGCCACTTAGTTCGATCTATCTATCTTATACCTTTAATTTAGTTCAAACCTTTTGGTAATATAGTGCGAAATTACTTACTGAATGTGTGACAAATGAGAATTAATTTCAGTAAATGATTAACGTGCAATTTTCTCGTGGTTACGTTATATGTATGTACATAGCCGTGGGAGAGCCACGCTTCGGCATGAACGGGCCGGCTCGACCGGAGTGATGCCACGGATTCACAGAAAACCGGTGTGAAACAGCGCTTGCACTGTGTTGCACCGTGTGAGTGGGGATACCGGAGGTCCATAACCCAACCCCACTGTGTGCACTTGTGACGCCTCTGGTGTGGCAGATGTCCATGGGCGGTGGTAATCGCTTACCATCAGGCGATACGACTGCTCGGCTGCGATTCCATAAAAAAAGAATGTATTTTACTTATTTCCTAGAATTCTACCGCAACTCTGAAAGCGGTCATCGTCAACTGCGGCGCGTGAATCTTGTTGAACGATGTATAATCCTATTAGAGAGCGGAGGTAATTCTTTTAGTGACGTCGGCCCTTGTTAGAAGTGTTATGTCCTAATTGCATAAGAGAAGCGATTTATGTGACAGTAAAAATAAAAATTAATAATAGCCCATTTGTTTTATGATGTCCAATGATCGTCATCTTCCTAGCATCTTGTCATAACCGACATTATTTGAAGCCTTTTGAATCCCAATTTTATACTTTATTTCATACAATGTCCGAGAATACAGAGTGCTGATTTCGAGAAATGAGTAATAGAACTATTTTTATTTTAATATAAGTTATGAATATATTTAAACGTGCCATAATACCGATTATGTTAAAAGAAATTAACTTATTTCTAGGAAAATGGTCACTCACGCAAGTCAGCGTCATTGGAATAACAAATGATTTATGTGTGTCTTTTAATTATAACGTTATTGCTGATTTACTGATAAACCAATGCTGAGGCATACTACGTCAAGAGTCTAGTATGCATTTTTGTAGGAAATGTGTTAAAAATAATTCTGTTATATTTATGGAAAGTTTTAATGTATTAAGTTGGACTGTACTAGTGCTAAGTTTTCTTTTACTACTGTCCACTGTGTACGTAATGTTTCCCTTTAATTTAAAGTTATTTCTGAAAAAATCTGTAATATTTTTTAAAGTTTAATGAGCAAACATTTAATTATTAATATATGTAGACATTAACAAAATACGCTAAGACTATAATATTACGCTAAACTTATAGATTTATATCTAGTTCTTAATAAGCTACATCAAGAAAACTGTTTCGATTCAAAATCTATCAAGTTTTACTATTACTTAAAATATTTTAGTTTTTAGGGTTTCTCAACTCCAATGGAAAAAAGAGTTTGTCTGTCTATCTGTATGTCAAGACCCTGAATTTGATGAAGCAAGCTGAAATTCCCTTGGAGCTGTGAAAAAATCAAACTTCTAAACCAACGCAATCGAAAGTTAAAGCCGTGTTTGCCGCAAATTAATTGTGAATCAAAACCTACAGGGTACTTCCCATGAACTCAGAATTTTGAAGTTTGGTAAGAAGCAATGTCTCATAGCTCAGATAAAGGAAATTTTTTTAGTTACGTCATAATATACCTACAGGTTTGTACGGAACCCTCGATGCGGGAATCCGACTCAAACTTTGCCGGTTTTTTTAAACATGGTTCGTTCACTTTCCTTGTGTTCCGCTGTCTCTTATACCCTAACCTGGATCATCAATACGGACAATAAAGCATAGCACCGCCGCTGTGCGCACGCGCATTGTTACTTCATGCACACAAAACTAATGTGTTCAGTTGTTGACACTGACTGATTTTGTTCCAAGTTACGCACGTACTTAGAAACGGTTATCGTTTCAGTTGCAACAACCATTGTCCGTTAACACCTTGGAATATAATTAATTGTTATAAGTCATTATTTTTTTAATTAATTACCTTTCTGCGTGCCTGCGCGCGGCGCTTGTGCAATGGTATGTGATGTATGGGCTATTTACCAATATTCATTATGGTATTTTTATAATAATACGTTGCAAATAATCACATGTCATGCAAGGGTTTTTTATGGAGTACACACGCAAAAGATTTAAGTCCGTTGCCGTACCAGGTGTAGCTCCTTTCCTTCACAATAAAGTAGGTGGGGTTAAGTCTTTTGATAGAACCTTTCAACATTAAAATTGACATTCCAGCGGAGCTAAACATATGTCCCGAACATGTTTACGATACTATCAACATAGTGTTCAATCGTTCGAGAATCTACTGTCTGAACAGGTTACATCTTAAAAGCAATTGCTTGCAATTTCTATTTGACAGGTCAAATAGAGTCAGGACGACTTGAGGCTATGTGTGTAAATTGTAAATAGGTGACTTACCATATGTGTCAATTTTCCAATACGTAATATTTTTCAACTTTCGCAATATCTTATTTATCGATTATTTAAGACTGACATACAATAAATAACTGTAAACACATATTTTCGAAAATGAAAGCTGCCCGATCAAAATATTTTAATTGAGCATCTACAATGTTCACAAATGCTTGTTAATTGTAGCTCGTTCGATCGAGTATATTTTAATGGTCCGCGGCCATATTGAAGTAGTATTTATCTGAAGCGAAGCTCTTGAAGTAATGTCTGATAATTTTATGATTGAATAGCTAAATGAACTTAAAAAATAAGGGAATAATCATGTACATACCCCTGATTGCTTCGTTGATATAGTGGTTAGCGTAGGCGGCTGCAGATCAAGAGGTCTCTGGTTTGATTTCCGGATCAGACTACTGTTGGGTTTTTTTTCACAAGAAATTCTTAACAGCAGCCCGGATTATGGCAGATGACCGTTTTTCCCGCCTGTGTCTCGGAGAGCACGATAAGCCGTTGGTCCCGGTTGTCATGAACATGCATGGCAATCGTTATTGGGAACTCAGTACCCTCAAANGGGATACAGTTGTGGGGGAAATATACTGACAACTAGTTCAACCTTTGAATTCCGTTCATCCTCAGGGTTGCGAAGGTCAGATGCCAATTTCTCCGTGTAAAAACGTATATTCGGACAAAAAGTAACCGAACCCAAATAATCTTGGGAATAATAAACGCTATAAAGATGAATCATTTACATACCCCTTCACCTCCTTGACGTCATCACATTACTAGCTTTTAACAGTCCACTGTTGGACAAAGACCTCTCCTTAGAATATAGGTCTTAACCTACTATGCCACGCTAATGAAACGGGTTGGTTGAAGACTTGTTTCAAGATTTTTTTCCTTTGCCGTGATGTTTTGTGTAATTAGCCCTTTAAGTCGCCTCTTGCAAAATCCATGGAATGAATAAGGGTGGTGACTCTCCTTATTCTTTATCTATGACCATACGGAGAGATTGGCATAGAGCTTACATTTATGACGGGTTTTCCCCTCCTTCCGCTTCAGAAGCCAGCCGCGAGGAGGCGACGTTACGCGTGTGCCGTACGTTGCCTAAATTGTGAGGATTTAACTGCAGACGGTGTCCGCTTCAGTGCGGGCAGGCGCTGGGACGGGTCAGGATGTCGTGAGAAAGCGGTTCCCGGATCCCTCCCGTCACGGGTGTAGAGTGGCGCACCGTGTGGTTTTAGTCGGTTCAATTCAGACACACCGCCCCGCCGCAAACCCCGGTGGGGTGAAGGCCCGAAGGGTTTTCCACACGTAAAAAAGGCCTTACATTAATAAAATCTGTACAATTTTATTACATACACGTGCATGGTGGTAAGTGGGATAAATTTCCGTGCATTTGTTTTTCAATAAAAAATCTGAAATAGAAATGGAAAATACCAACATAAATATGTGCATTTACTATTTTCATTACAAGAACAAGCGATTGCAAATTCTCTTTGAATATTTCAAGGACTACGATCTATGTAAACAAATCGCCATGTTTAAAAATAAACTTTGCATGGATTGGTTTGTTGTATTTAAACTATAAAGAAACCACGAGCATGTTTACATACATAATGTTAATTACTAAACAAGTTTTTTAACAATGGTTTTAAAACAAAACTTACATTTCGAACTTTTTGTTTTTCTTTGTTATTCGTCCAACAGTTAATTTATTTAAAATTTGTTCGAGATTAAGTTACGTAGATGTGAATTTAATGTATAATAAACTCGAGTCAGGAAAATTTTAACTAATTAAAAAGATTTAATTTTTATTACCTACATTGGTTTGCAAAGGTTTCGTTATGCAAGCTGCGTATGAAAATACAACGATTGAACTTCGACTGACGAATACTTCGTCCAATTTAGTGTGGCTTAATTGTTCCTTGTATCGGAACGGAGATCTTAGTAAATAAACTCCTATCCCATTAATAGTCAGAACTCTATATGCTTATGTTCACATAAATTCATAAATTTCTCTATTACCGACCATAAAACATTCAAGTAGAAATTAAAACAGGTTTGTTCTGAGAAACTACGATTTTAAATATTGATAGAAAGTGTTCATTTTAATTATATATTCAAAGGTTAAGTGGTGATCACTGATCGTATTATATTAGTCATTCATTATCCAAGTGTAGCCTAATCATTGACTTATACTTTTTCACCCGACTACGGGGATCGAAAAGGAAGGGTAGTTGTTTGTCACACTCTATGTATGTTCCACAATATCGTCTAAACTACTGAACGGTCAATAGATTCGTAATAATGGCGCTTGGGAAATCTTATAAACTTTATCAAAAGATTTTATACTTAGTCGGGTTATAAATTTTTATATTTTTTCTCGTTACTGAAGTTTTTAACAAGCTCAGTGGTTGGTCTCAGATTACTGAGTACTGTTGCTCAAGAAGTGTCTATTAAATTCCTATCCTCAATATAATACTTTCTTCAAAGAGTAATCACATTATATAAGCAATCCTTTAACCATGAAGTTGCCTGGTTTTATTTAAATTTCCGTTAACTAACAAACGAAGCGTTAAAGTAATTATTAGACGTTAACCCAGAGTCAAAAGAATAACGGTTATCGCTCGGCGGTCCTAAGCCATGTCGGCTGAAGAAACCTCGTGGAATTTAACTGAAATTAAATAACTTATTAATGTTACTATAGCCTGGCTCATTCATTACTACTTGATTCGCGTAATTGAGCGTCAAGACATCATTTCGCGTACTCGTTACTGATTAACTTTTGTCCGCAGCTCCTCTTGCGTTTATGTTGGTTATCATAGTCCCTTCTCAAATATGAAATCGCCATTGTAGATTTCATCCAAATCGGTTGTTCAGGTCGTTCAGCGGTTTAGCCGTGAAAGCGTAACAGACAAAGCTACTTTCAAAATTATAAAATTAGTGTGGATGAACATCTATAAATATAGTTGATTTTAATGGGACCCATAGTAAAGTACACCTGAGAATAAATAGTGTATACAATGAATAATTTTAATAAATTTGAAGTACCTAATTTTATATTACCATAAATAAATCGTTGTAGGTCAACCAACCTCGAATGGAAAAGCACTCAACACTGGTAAAAACATTACATTTAACTGTAACTTTGGTACTTTGTATACAGTACTTAAATGTATGAAAAAGGTACTTATTGAGATTACAGAGTAAATAAAAAGCTTGATTTCTAATTGAAATAAACTTAACCGTCGCAATCTGTCTTTGGCTATTAAGCCTTTAATTATCTCGAGCGCCAAGATATAAAAATACTAAAGAACTTTACGACGGCGGGTTGAATGGAATTTTCGCTTAAGTTAGACCTTCCAGGTTTGTAGGTTTATTTCTTATAAATTTAAACAGATAGCTAATACGGTGACGTGACGCTACTTGTGTTTATAGATAGGCACCAGTACACGTAACCATCCATTGAGATGTACAGAAAACGTACAAAAACTATATACAATAGATTTAGACGGTCTCAGGCGATGTTTGCAGCAGGTGGGCTGATAATAAATAAATTAAAGTATGGTCGTTGGTCGGGCGTGCATTGCCGTAAATCGACCGTTACGTACGAAGCGTCTGTGTCCCTTCCTTGAGGCAGGTCCGAACGACATTCCATACTGGACATAGATTAAGCATGCATTTATACATTTTTCGCATTGTAGGTACAAGTTACGTGTCGAATTAAATACGTAAGGCAACATAAATGCTTGCCAATTAGCAATGGGGATATAAAATATAAAGCTAGTTATTTTAAATAAAGTTAAGAGTATTATTTTAGACTGCCAATTATACATTATACTTCAATCAGGAGACGTAAAGGCAGTATAGTAAACTTTACTACACGAAACAGAATGTAAAATACAAAACAAGAATTTCAAATAATTCGTTGAAATACATATACATATATATATTTATAAATTGTCAATATTCCGGTGGTTGTGGAGTTACACAAAAGCGTACGGAAAATCCACATTTCCCAAACTATCCCATTGGCGTTAGAAGTAGCAAGACAGTTCCCGTCAACCGAGCATTTTGGGAATTTAATCCATAGAATATAAGAAAGGTAAGCAAATAAAGGAATGGAAAGAAAAGAATATTGCCTAAATATACGAATACGGATTAAATACATTAAGTAGTAGCTCGGTTAGGTTAGAAATGCATACCTGTGACTCGTACTGGTTGTGGCCGGGAAGTGCGGGAAGCCCTCTAATCTAATTACCTCATCAAAGTAGGTTAAAGTGTATAAACTTATCTAAAGATGATATTATTTTTCAATGCGATATACATTATAACCAAGAAGACGATTTTTAAAAAGTTTCTACGATATAAATCGATATGTCTCGTCGTATATAGTTTAAAAAATCGTGAGATTTTTGATTCGGAAAAAGAAACTGCGTAATTAATTAGGCAATTAAATCCTTAGGTGATACCTATTAATCTATCTTAAAATATAAAAAAAAATGATGTTATTAAACCTCTGATTGTTAGAAATCGACTCGTGATTAATTAATTAATCATCAATTAATAGCCAATTTGCCGATATTAATTCGCATACCTATAAACCGTAAATTGGCCTGGAGCGCATTCTGTAGGTATAGACATTAAAACATTAATAATGACTTCGGTTCTACAGTTTTATCTAATCTTTGTTCATCCTAGAGATTTTTTAATAGCCCAGGTACAAGTCCAGTGCATTAATTAAATTGTATGGTATACCGCATTTACTTGCTGCAACACATATTTTTAGTGTCAAACACGTCAGATGTAATATGTGAACGGGAGGGTATACCTCATCACAGTATTGTCAACTAACCAGTAATAGTCTACAATTTATTGACAGGCCATGTTGAGCTCCGAGTTATTATCACTCGAGGGCCTATGCTTGCTATCACATCTGCTTAGTATCAGCTTGTTTCTTTTTCGTAGCTGTATGAACCTCGTCTTTTGACAATATTAGTTATATTGTTTTAACCTACCTAGTACTTCCACAAACGTACAACGAATAAAACTATCAGAGTAGTGAAAGATTCTCCTTCTTCATCTTTTACTTGGGACTTACTGATCTTTTCCTGTTGTTTTACCTCTTTATTGTACCATAGGACCGTTGTTTAATGTTAAATAGCTTAATACACAATCAACATAAGGGACACGATTTCTTTATATCGTTTAACCTTTTTTTCTTTGTTAAAAATTTCCGTTACACTCCACGGATATCTTTAGCAGAAGGCTAATATCAAAGACTTAATTAAATGTTCTAGAGAATGCTCAAATACGTCTTTGATATATTTAAATGCTTAATTTCTATAGAGCTACTGACCTGTCTCGCCAAAGCGGAAGAAAACGATTGTAAATCCCCTGATAAGGAAACAGATGAAAACAGCAAAGTTTCTTACACGATTATAATCCTATAGACTCCTTCGTCCTTTCCAGGACGGAGGAGGTTATAAAAAGGCTTACTATTACCCTCACTTAAGGTAGGCCATATACTTTAGGGTATACCTGATAAGTTTGCCTTGGAGCATGTATGTTACACAATTGAACAAGTGTGTCCTTTACTCAACCGAAGAATAACTGACGTTTGTAACTGCATAGATACAATTGTTAGGTACACTAACGTGTATAGCAAAAAAAAATCAAAATATTGATCTGTATTTGGCATATAATGTAATCATCGCCACTTGTTCCTTGTTGATCATGTGAGCTGGCTTTGTCATGAATACAAGTATGCGACCTTCACAATTTATGAGTTTGTTTTTAAACTGGTGACGTAACGATGAATGAATTGATTACTAATAACACGTTACATGGCTGCTCTTCTTGTTTGTAAAGGCTTTGTAACGGAGTGCTAATAGAATTAATGAGTACTACTAGATGTTTACAACATGTATGCATCTATTGTCGTATGAAATGCTCGATATATTACATTTATATATGTTAACTTTCAATGAGATATCAAAAATATTAATGTATTTAAATCTGATAACGTTTTAAGTTTATTTTGTTTTCGTCTGCCCGAAGTTTCGCCCCTGTTCGTGAAAATTTGCCAATTAATTGATTCTCTTTCAAATACTAATATTTCTGTAGTAAAATATATGTAATTTTTTTATGTATTTAAACCTGACACTTTGTTAGGAACGTTGCCGACTTGTATCTTGTACTTTATTAGTGTCGCTTTTTCGAGATTAATTTTCACTGTATTATTATTATTAACTTCTATAAAATTTATAAATTGCCTATATATTACTGCCTCTGTGGCGCAGTGGTAGCGAATGCGACTGCTGTGCAAGAGGTCTCGGGTTCGATTCCTGAGTCGGACCAAATATTTGTATGATCTGCAAATATTTGTTTTGGAGTTTGGGTGTTTTCTATGTATAATATGTATGTATTTACAAAAAAAAGTACCCATAGTACAAGCTCTGCTTAGTTTGGGACTAGATGGCGTTGTGTGTTAAAATGTCTCAACATTTATTTTCTCAACATATACTTTTATAATCAAAGATACAAAACTTTATTCTTTTATCTGATTGATGAAACGATAAAGTTTTTCTTAGTTAATCATGTCAAGAATTTGCGTTATGTATTGCCGTGTGTGTACATTGTACTTCTCATCAAC
Organism: Hyphantria cunea; assembly: GCA_003709505.1. NCBI lineage: Eukaryota > Metazoa > Arthropoda > Insecta > Lepidoptera > Erebidae > Hyphantria > Hyphantria cunea. The sequence goes on from PKRV01001177.1 coordinate 3,556,013, forward strand.
ATTCAGAATACAACTCAAACAGAAGACCTCTAAACTCATCAAACATTTAAATGAATGTAAATGAATACTTAAATTATTTAGAACCATTAATCAAGAGCTATGGGTTTGGTTTAAGAACAGTAAGGAAATGTGTAAACCTTTTTATGCATTACCTATTTGTATTGTACCCTAAACTCTCATTGTTCTAGTATGTTTCGTATCACTTTTCCAGAATGTTCTTTATCGATTGAGCACACATTTTCCCGCTTCAAAGATTGTTATTATCTATTTATCGTATCAGTTTGGCTTCGCATTTCTCATCAGTGCAATCACAATATACCACATATTTTATGTATCAATAAGATTCTGCTTTTAAAAGGTTAAAGGAATTATAAGAGTTTTCTCTAAAGATCATGATTGTTAAGTACTAAGCCTGGATTTGTTTATCATAAATCGTGAAACAAATAGAGTGCTAACAATAACGTTTAGTGCGCGTGCGCTATATTTAATTACAAGTGATACGTGTGCGCCATTTAACAGGATTAGTGCGCGCGTTAATTAGGCGCCTACGATAATTAAATTGTAGTGCGCAAAGAACCGGTCACGTTTCGCTCTTTGCTTTCGGAACGTCTCTACGTTTAGGTTTTTTTTTATTTTATACTACCTGACCCGGCGAACTTCGTACAGCAAACTTTTATTTTCTAAAATTTTCGAATAATTGTTTTAGTATTTATGCCCACTTCAACTTCCTACGGGGTAATGTACAGGTGTACAGTCGCAGATGAAAACATTACACTTTCGACATTGACAATGACAAACACATAAAAAACACATTATCCAATTTGGTGCAGTCGATCGGGTGTTATGCGAGTACATAAGATTCGCAGATTCATTTTTATTTATATAGCACAACCTGGCACTCAAAATGTTGTTTTAGTATATAATTTTTTTTTAAATAGTTACTGGATGTAGAAAATTTAAGTTTTAAGCATTTTTGATACCAAATTCTTATCTTTTAGGGGTATGTAATGTAGTTTGTGAGCTTTGCTCAGACCTATTTTACCTTAGCCTCAGGGTGTTACCCGCGGTTGTTGCTGATGTGCATTTAGTGAAAATTTGTTAATTTTAAATTATAAATAAAAAACTTCATTTTTTATTTATTTCTATTGATTGATTTATATATTCTATTTCTATTGTTTATTTTTACACTAGTAGGGAAACTATTTTAGGTTAAATTTCAGATAATATTGTTTGTTCGGTGTTAAAAATCACTTGTTTGTTTATACTCTCGTTTCATTATTCCACCGGAGTTCGCTGTGAAGTGATGCGTCGAAATTGAACCGACTAAAACCACACAAGATGCCATACTGCGCTTATAATTGATCGACAAGTGAAGCTTTTCTTAGACATTTAGACCTCTTCTAACACTAAATGCGGGCCCAACTTCTGGTAATATCATGCAAACTAGCCGAAAGTGCCGAATTGTTCGTTCTATATTTAAGTTTTATTCAATACTTTTTGTCTTGGGTATGAAGAAAGCTGATGTTATAATTCTATATTTGATCATTTATTTCATTGTATATTTTTTACTATTGGTCTCAAAAATGTCGACGACTGGACAGTTTGACCATAGCTAATATATAAAGTCACCAGAACTCTTCAGAGCAGACAATACCTTCATTGAGCTAGAATTTAAATATCAAAATTCTTCAGAATCTTTGGTTTAACTTGTGCGATTGTACTCTGTTACAATGGAACATAATTCATCTAAAGAAGTTAAACGTCTCAATCAAGTGCACCGGTGGGCACGCCTCATCAAATAATGAAGTTGAATTATGTGCCGAATCACTCAGAAGTACCATCTGTCTAACGAGATGATTATACTTGTAAATGCTAAGCTTAAACCCCTTTACATGTACAGACGAAAGTATTATTAAAGATATTCACAGTAATTATGGCCGTTGTCAGTTTTCGACGTCATTTTTACAGTAAGAAACATCATAATAACATTCTTTATGTTTAAGATTTGCGCAGTAGATTTATGCTATGAGATTGCTTGAAAACACCGGAATTAATCATCGTTTCAGGTACAATGTCCCATTTTTTATAATAACTGGTCCGCCATTATTACTACGACAAGTGTTAGAATTGACTTGATGCGAGTAACCTCAAGAGAGTTACTAAGAATTTTGGATACTATAAACGGTCTATCATTAACCCTCTTATGTATAAGCGTTATTCGAGTTTAAGCAACGGTTCTGTTTTTATTCACCTTTAAAACTATTTTATCTTGTCTGTCTAACACAAAATTATTGCTAAAATTTAAATGAAGTTTTTGAGAAATGTGGGGTGAATACGCTTCTTTAGCTAATCAAATAGTTACAAACATACTATTATTTTTCAGAGTTATATAATTCCTTGTCTATCTCACTAGAAATGCAAGTAATATATGTTGATGACGTAGTCATAATTATATTTATTGTTCAGAAAGTGTATTTGGTCCATATCTACGAGACTACTTGCTACTGATGAAAAGGAAAATGTTATTGTGTAATTTCCTAAGAAGGATTTATCCTCATTGGTACATATAATGTTCCTACCTTTTATATTTACTTAAGTGACTTTGTTTTTATTTTACTAATTGGTTATTTCTGCCAAGGTTTTATGAAACATACCTTTCTGAAGTTCATAAGAAAAAAAAGTTTCTAGCTATTACAAAGCCGTTGCTGCTTTAAATAGTGGTACAGTACAAATATAATTGATATACCTAAAACAACACTCTTCTCTTGACTGAACTACTTAACTGAAAAAGCTTCAACCATTGATTCTCCGCTGTCAATTGTAAATAAGTTTCTCAATCAACTGAGTGTGTAGGCGTGTATTCGTTCCGGATCGATCGAGCTTCAGAGAGAAAATCGTATCAGTACCCCCACAATACCGTGACCGTTCCGATCTCTACCTACACCATTGAACTTCAACCTTGTCACCATTAATCGGATGTCAATTTGACTACTTAAATGCGATGCTCTATGGTATATTAGTAAAAAAGTTAATGCAGATGAAATAAGGTTCATTTATTTATTCCTTATGACCCGAACGATAACTTATCATGCAAATTTGTACTAAAAGGAAAATAAGAGAGTACGTAAATTTTATCCGGTTTTATATCCAGGAGCGAAAGCTGCTATCAACCAAATTGCTTTAGGAAATTACTTGCAGAAATATAAAGTTGCTTGTTCATCATAAAATCAACAATATCAACTCTTTATGTTTTTGTAATCAGGGTGATTGTTTACCAGTATTCTGTAAGTTGGAAACAATGATTACAGAAAAGCAGTAAATTCAAGATGTATTTCACTCACATTACACTTTTAATAAGAATGGCCATGAGTTTCTCTGCCAGTAATACTCTCATAAGGCTCTACGCACTTTGGAAACTGGAAGTTGTAGATCGACACAAGCGAGCAGTAGATTTTGGTGTTTTCACCTAATTTACCATGACAATCCAGTACATGCTGTGGCGTCTGTTTGTGTCAATCTATGACTATTAACTGTAGCTTCAATATAACGTGCATAAATGTCACTTAGTGTATTAATTGAATCAACGATTTTGAATTTGAACATGCTTATGCATGCGACTCTGCCCATTATCTGTCGGTTATCGAGATAATTTTTAAACTGATATAACTTTTCTATTTGTTCACCGATAGAAATAAAACTAACACTAAATTTAAAGTGAAGCTTCCTACAATACATAAAGAAAACCGTCCCCAAAGCGGTTAGCGACCGTTTTTAATCATCTATTGGAAATTTTAACTAGAGACAGGTTATTGAAATAATACGTTGGTTTAGATTATAGCTCCAGTTAGTTACCTTCAGTATTATAACTATCTACGTATAATAATTTTAACGTTCAGAGATCTCTAACGAAATTGGTCTTGACAAATAGACCACAAAGGGATTGTATAATAGTTCCAATTCCTTGTCGTAATACAAATCCCTGAATATAATATTCTTTGAATGTGACATAGTTACCGACATCAAACACGCTCTAGTAATATAGTATGGTTTAATATGATTGTTTGCTATGTTTACAAGCTCTCATAGATAACATACTTACGTATATAACCGTGATATGATTACTTATAAACTACTGTATTAAGCAGATTAAAATGAAGACGCTTGCAGTTTGATTGTATAAATCGTATTGTATAGACATTTCATGCAACTGTGGCATATATTTGTTCCGAATCGTGCGGGTTGTTTGTAGGATTTTCAGGAAATTCTCAGTTTACATGTGTGCTTGGTAGATGCAAATAAGCTGGTACTCCACTTTGAAATTATAGATATGGTGTTGCGATATCGTTTCGTAGTATGCATATCATTTTATATTTTTGTTTTCCGTTTCGATGGCTTAGAAACATATACGTATACAAAATTGTACAAGATAGGCTAAAGAAGAATAAGTATTTTTTTTTCATATTAGCTATTTGTTTACATAAATTAGGGTTGGTATCTAGCGCTAGAGCAAAGCGTTGGGTTGCTGGGAGCCTTGATAAAAGTACCCTCAGTGCCTCCGAACAATTCAGGTAGCCTCGAAATAACTACGATTTGTTTAAACACGAAAAGTTTTCTTCTGAATCAGTTGTTTAAATCTATTTACAGTAGGCTTTTCAAATCAATTGATTATTTGCCTCGCCAGTGGTTTCTGTTAGAATTTCAAATAATAATGAATTGTGGTTTGACCTAAAACTGTAAACAACACAATATTTTACTGTAGGAATTTATACCAGGGTAAAAAGGTTTATTAAACGCTTGAACAGCTACGTAAACCTTAGGCAAACAAATTTATATTTAATTTTTATGAGTTGTGTTATTGTGTATGAATGAATTCCTTAGTGGCAACCAGTTTTCGGTGACCTATGAAGTCTTTCAACATTGTGTTCTCATAAAAACGGTACGTTTATAATCATCAATAGTAGTATAAGTACTTCGTATTAACAATCACTAAAAATCACGATTCCATAAATCCTCTATATCATCTATTGAGTTGTAGGAAACCTCAATAATACAGTATTAATTCTTTCGTCACTTACAATCTCTAGGATACCAAGCATCGTCCAATATGATTCTTACATCTGTCGGTTTTCGGCCAAGGTTTCAAATATTTGGCTGGGCTTATCTTTTAAACACCATTATTAGTTTATACTGATGTCCTTGCCGCAGCTGGCCCTAAATCTTATAGTTGTGTGCCTACTGTATACAATGACGTGATTCTCTTACAGTGTAGAGTTGCACGTGCTTATTTGTTCAATAACGGCTCAAAGCTCCGCAAACATGCGTGTTGCTATCCCACTTTAGAATTATAAAAAAATAATTTTTCCTCGTGTACAATTTTCCGAGTTTTTAATAAACAACAGTGCACTATCCAATCAGTATTATATAAACCTGCATGAGTAGTTATTACACATACTATATTATACTTAAGTTCCACTCAATTGAAGCATGTAATGTCTATTCAATCGAAAAATATATAATCTTAAAAGTTTATGAAATTTGAAGTTAAAATAATAGTTACACTGTTCAATAATTTTCCTTGCCCTTAACGTGAACCTGTCTCTGAGCAAATAGAAACAATGTATACTTTCAAACAATAAAACAACATAGACTAATAACTTACTGTATTATTCTATATATTTATTAAAAACAGTATTTTCTCATCCGTCACAACACTGCAGTAGCGTTTTCCTTTTGACGTGTCTTATCTTTTGTAGACACAGTTCAACCCCTTCATCTTCTCTCTTTGCGGTCGTACTTACCCCACGTCTGGAACTGCCGACGCCGTGATATCATAGGTCTTTACTGTGTCTAAAGCGTAAATTCTTTTTTTTTCCTAAATATACTGAACTCTGGCATAGTACAAAACAGATTTAAAAGACATAATGATACAGCCGTGTTAGTCGTTTAATGATACATACACACGTGAATCTGAGCGGGGATTTATTTAAACTACTAATATTAACAAATATTCGCACTTAGTTCTTATTATTTTTCTTCCGTTACATATTGAATGAATATCTTTATTTCTACTGACCACATTTACGAAATTCGCTGAGTATCGCGTTGATTAACTTACGATTGAATTTGTTGATTGCAGGATATCTTTTGATTCTATTGTAAAGGTTGTGGAAAAACATTTTTTTTAACATTTGTGGAGCCCGTTGCCGTTGGTTGTATAAACTCCTAGTGTTTATATTTCTGCTGCCGGGAGGAATTAAGATCTGAAATGTTTGAGTGATTCCTTCAATGTAATAAGCGCTTTTTACCCCACTGCGAAAGAAGGAGGTTATATTTTTCGAGTGTATGTATGTATGTATGTTTCTTTGGCACGCCTTAGAGCCCAAACGGCTTATTGTATTTTTATGTGAGTGGTGTGAATATATTGGTCTTGGTCGCGAGAGTGAGTTTTGTAGAAAAAACTTTTGTTCTTTAACGAATTTAATAAAGATTGCAGGTATTGACGTGTTTGTTTTTCTTCATAATTCGATACTTATTGGAACTAATAACAATTAAAACGATCGTTATATACATCTTTGTTTAATTTAATAGGCAAAGTGACAAAAAAATATAGTCTCCGGATACGTAATTTCTCGTTATTCTTATTTCTCGTACATAGAAAATACAAAGGAGACATAAAACTTATACATTTTACTGCATACAAGTCTCATGGGAAATAGTTTTATGGGTTTTAACACACTCATGTGCTGTTTATGGGTTCAGTGCGAGAATGCAGCTGGGCAAACATTAGCCGTAATGGCGTCTTGTGCTCCACCAACAAAATGGCTATGCCTTCCGTGCGTAATTTTAGTTCAACGTTTTGTATGTACGTATACTGCTTAGGCAAGTTGCTATACATTTTTACATAAATGCTAACAATATTGATCGTACGGGGAGCGTTGCATGTAGTTGAACCCTTCTACACATTTACATAGAAAAGTTTAAACTGTTAAAACTTCTAGTTTCATTGCTAGTTAGAGAAATACCATTTTGTAGCTTCAATTTACTTTAATTATAAGAAAATCATATCACTAGGATAACAACAAAAAATAGTAATGTGCAAAATAACATTTCTTAATAGTGGTGGTTCAAATGGTTCGTAACTTAGGCATAGTGACTATAAATAAGCACTTCTATGCTTTTAGTTGGAAAAGTGAACCTTGAACCACAGTAAACTAAACATTTTCTGGCTATGTATTTTTGCACTCGTGTTTTTCATTTTCAGCAAGTATCACTGATAATATATCTCCATCAAAGTGCATAATATAACGATTTTAAGATTATTCTCGTAGCAAATTCGCAAATTAACCAGTACAATAGACGCCGTGTGAAATACACTAACACGCTAACTTGCATGAATCAAGTCTAACATTCAAGGCCGTTTTCTTACAAATTGATTAGTTCGTCCGCACGAAACGCCTATTACACGTTATGTATATGCAAGTAGAATTCATTTTTGACTGAAGTTTTGCTCGATAATCGAAATAATTTTTGGTTTTCGGCCGTTCTAGAGTCGTAAGATACCATTCGGAGTTTGTGCGTTCGATAGACATGTCTGTGTCTGTAATTTAAACCTTGAAAGACCTTATTTAGTAACAGTGTGTGTAGTTTGTTTGTTTATAAAGGTGTTTACACCACGGAATCTGGTTGGAATATTAAGCGTAGTTCGTTTTTATATCAGTTCGATTGGAAAAGTGCTTTTTCATATATTTTTTAAGTCCCGTTACATTCTTATAATGTCTTCAACGGTGCTTTCCGTATTATATTTGTATTGAGTAAATACTGTTGCAAGATATACATGGTTATGTAAGTGATGTTGTGTATCTCACATTAGGAGTAATTGGGATTATCTCAGAAGTTCAATTTGCGGTAACCCGTATTACTTCAACGAAAAATGATATAATAATTATAGTGAGATGCGTTATTATGCTTGGTTTTTATGCGTAGCATTATATGTTATATAAAGTTAGAGAGAAACAGTAACACCTTTACACCTTCAATGAAGTTTCATTGATTAAGGTCCACTTAACGGAGCGCGTATCTTTTCTCAACACAAACGAATTTCGAATGCATTTAATCAAAAGTTTTACTACCAAATGAGCAAATTAAAAGTTAAATAGAAAGCTTTGCCTATTTGTTTTACAAAGGAGGAACAGAATTGGAAAGGAATCAAATAATTGCCTTTTACGTTTTGCCTCAATGTTTCTCAAAAACTCTCTCTCTCAAACTGATTTCTCAAGTCAGTCAGAAATCAATCTGTTTGCAGCTAAATCTATTAAATGTGAATCAAGGTACTGCTGACGGCAATTTACATACGTTAATATCCATCGTTTACTTCTCTTAGAGATAACCATAATAGATTATTTTTCAACAGCCAAAATATTAAAAGTCGCCACCTATTAGATGATAAAATGTTATTTGTTTTATAAACGAAATCCTTATGACTCAATTTAAAATATTCACTTCGTTTTTCTTTTTAAATTTTTAAGCAAGTTAGCTCATTTTAATTGTGCTTGCCATCAGGGAAATGCAACCCTTAAATGCGGATATTACAGGGACATTGTAGAATGTTCAGGTATAGCCGTCTTCCGCTTGAGACGATAAGCACTCTACAGAGACCTTCAATAAATTTACACTTACAATTTACACTATGTAAAATATGTAGGTATGTAAAATATATACAATTCACACTTAAATCCGTTTCAATTTCACAGTAGGATTACACAATCACCGTAGATTAATTTTCACTACACAAAGTTGATCCTTGATCCTAAATATTCAACCTCTGGTGAATCAATTCAACCTCCTTTGTGGGATTATTGATGAAGGAGTGTCCAGAAAATTTCCGCCCTTGTAACCGTTCCCAATATAATTAAAGCTCTTTAGATCAATCGAAACGTTTAGCTTTAAATTGGCATGTCTTCTAATTAACTTTAAAAATGGTAGACATACACAAATGAATACAAAATTTCATATATATTGTAATGTTCTTATATTATGAATATAATTTGCCACCAAGTTTCATGACTGGTGGCAAGAGAATGGTTGTCATTAGCTATAAAAATTCACAAGAATAGTAGATGACTCATTAGATGTAGGCACTATTTAACGTAAAAGTACGTTAAGACTAGTATGATTTAAGAAATAAAGAAAACATTTGATAAAATTTATGTAGCTTATGTTACCCGGGCCAACATTACGGATCGATTGACAGACACTTCGTTAAAATTCTTTTTTAGTTTAGGCGCTTCGGTGGAACATACAAACATACATTGACCGCCAAAACTATTATTGTTCCTTTTGGCTTCGTCTCCTAAGGGAATAGGATTCATTTCTATTATATCCCTCCCTCTCTCTATAATCCCTTCACGATTGATGTATAAATACAATTGACGGCAAATTAAGAGAAATCGCGACTTGCAATGGTTAGTTAAGTAAGAGGAATACAGCCTTACATTAAATTTGAGAGAAGGTCAATCGGTGAAAATAATACAGACTCGAATAAGACTTATATTGTTTATAGGAGAAAAAGGATTCAAATAACAATTCGTTTTATTTTTAATTATTTGTATGACATCATGTAAAAAGGAACTTCGACAATAAGTAAACAATACCTTAGAACCTTGGAATTTATTACCTCGTATTATGCACGATGAACTCATGACTGCGTGGCATTAATGGAAAACTTTGATTGTCTAAAAGTAATTAAGGAAAACACGATATCGTCATCGGATAGACGGTATTACGATTGTATCGAAATCGATACAGTCTGACTTGTTCTGTAATGATTCTTATTACAAACATTTGACTGTGTGAAGTATTTAGTAATCGTTAACAGATAAAATATGAAAAGTACCTATATTCAGGTTTTATTTGTTTTATCATCTATAATATCTTTAGACAAGCAATTCTTGTATATATATAATGTATATTATATAATCCAAATCGCTGAAACCGCTACACAGACTTTCATGAAATTCACTACATTGTCTTGTTACTTAAAATTGATATTAAAACAAACGATGAATTATTGAGTCTGTACTTTGAAATTTTTTTTATTATTTTTAGATAGGACATAACAAATATCGAATAAGAAAAGTACGGTCAACTATCACGCCACTATATTGCCGTTTTCTTTTCTGATCGGGAAAGTTACAAGATCTATCTACATAGGGACAAGCGTTTAGAGTACATTTAAAAGCTAGTTATCCTAATATGGGTACATTCAAAACTTTCTGTCTCAGAAACTATCGAATAAACTCCATATAATTAATTGTTCTACATTCGTCTGTATTGCAAAATTATCTACGCTGTATAACAAATTAACTTGTCGATAATGCAACAAATTCACCAGACTATTGGTAATCTTTTTGGTAACATTTAGTCCGCCTCGCTACACAATTTGCCCTGATCTTTGTTATTTAATAGTTACGAGTGTTACTACACTACAATACTAATTTCTATATGGCTTTATTATATAACTAATAGCAAATAGAGTCATTAATTTGTTGCATAGTGGAAATATCGATCTGTTTTTCGACTTAACATCTTTTTTAAACTTAAAATTATTAAAATCTGTCTTATAAAATGTTTAGTAAACTTAATGCAATCTTTGATAAGGTCTATGTCATTCGGTAGATGATGATGTAAAATGGTTGACGTATAAGCTATGCCCTGCGATCACCAACCCGCCTGCCCAGGGTGGGGATTATGGGAGGCCTATGTCCAGCAGTGGACTGATGGCGATAATGATGATAATGAGCCATGAAACACACGAATAAAATTATCAAAATATTAATTTTATTTCAGTTATACATACGTATAACTTTACGAATCTGGCTGTAATAATTAAAGTTTTAAATGCATTCTTGACGAAATGAAAATCTTCGACTCTTAACTAATATCGCACTCAAACAATTATAGTGTAGCAAATGTTCCAATAGAGTTTCCTTTTTAGGATTTTACTGTACACAACGCCCTATACGTAAGACACTTTTTATCATCACTAATTCTCAAAGTTTTTTAGGAAGTTATATCAATAAATTCTAATTTAAGAGAAATATTATTCTTATCATAAATATTATACGTCGTCATCTCTTATCAGCTCCAGTGATTAAAAAGGCCATCTTAGGACTCATATACACTTAAAGAGAAATATATAAAAAGCCAAGCTATATTTATGACTCTTTGGACTTGTAATTAGTAAAGTAATTTAATCAAGTGATTCATATAAAAAGGTTTAGTTTTTTTTAAAAAAAAACAAGCGTCTATTGCTTGTTATCAAAAAAATAACTTTTAAGCCTTTTCATTTGATACCCATATTGGGTGGATCGTTCAAAAATATGTAAACGGCCATTTTGTTACTCCGGCCATTTTGATTTAATAATGATACCTATTATATATAATTGCATTGTTATCAGAACTAAAGGGACATTACATATTTCCGCTCAATGGGCAATCGGGAAGTGGATCATATTTAACTTGCAAGATTTGATTACAGATAAACATTGGAACCGGTGAAACTAAACAAAAGCTTAAAATAGTACGCAACGCACTATAGACTGTACAGTGACAGTACATCCAGTAGTAATAAATATATAGATTTTTGTAAAATTATTCTAGTTTTTTTCTATTAATATCGATATTCTTATTTATTTTATTAAGTACATATAGTCTATGATTCCATAATTGTTTAGACAGGAATGTTAATCGATTTAGACAACTTAATATACCAATAAAACCTTTTATGTCAATATAATGAACACATTTGAGGTTGTTATCATATTACCCACTAACTAGCAAGCGGTTCTCATAGATGAAGGAATGTTATTTGGTACATTATTTTTATCCTATTATTGCGAAACAAATGATAATATGAAATTTTAATAAAATTTCCCAATTTTTTTTGCAATACTCGATTAAAGGAAACATTCAGATATTATACTAATAATATATTTCGATCATTACCATATATGAATAATAAGAAATCTAAAATAAATCAAAGCAACCTTGAATGTTAGTTTACATCTTTTAAGTTTAAACATTACTTTCTAGATATATTCATTCAACCAGATGTCTTCATGTTAATACAGAAAGCATCGTCATTGATGTTAATGCTTTATTTATTAGCCTTATATACAATTAGACAAATTATTTTAAATCAAATTATCATGTGATTCGTTGTGTCTAAGTATTTCCTATTCTCAAAAGAAACAAAAAAAAACAATCTTAACAACAATTGAATTCTGAGAATTCTAAATAAGTGAAGTAAAAGAATACAAACATAGCATCGCCATCATTGTGAAGTAAGCTTGTATGTGCGTCTGGTTGCCATTGTCGTGTGAGAAGTCAGTTAGCGTCGCGTGCGCAGCGCGCCATGACCAGAGCGAGAAACAGACGGTGCAAGGGTAAACTTCATCATGTTCTCCAGTATTGTAGGTAACGTAATCATTGTTTATTAATTTGTGGTATGTGCAATTATATTGTGTAAAATGATTCCTAGTTGTATTTAAATATCTAAACATTACACTTAGCGCTTACTAGATTATACACTCGCGTGGTATTTGGTTGTATATCTATCTATCTATATTTGTTATATCAATATCTCTTCGAAGTTGTGATGTAAAGGGATGCTCATACTTCACGTTCAAATGAAGATAGATGAATCACATGTCATTTTAAATAGAATATATTGTTTTTTATAAAAACATATCTATACATATATTTTCTTTATTTGTAAATGTATATGTATGATAATATTCCTGGGCACGGGCAACGGTAATGATGATGAGAGACTAATTGAGCAGATCGCTGCTCGGGACTTTATAAACACATGACACGGACACTAAAAACATCCAGAATCAGAACAACGATTTATTTATCGCAATAAGTTTTGTCCCATGTGGAAAATCCACAACCCTCAGCGCAGTAGAAGGTGGCGTGGCGACCACTAAAAAAACTAGGCAAATTCGGGGCAGACACGTTTCCTAGCAATCCTTTCAAGCTAAGCAGTTTTAGTATCGAATAGGAATATGCATGTTTTTTTATATTTCAATCTGATAATTTACGTCTCTATAACATAAAATAAACATACAAAGTGTAATTTAAACACTGACTAAATTTGAGCTGTTCAAACGCCGCAATTTTGCGCGCGCTTTTGACACAGCCAATGACGTCATTGTCATTTCGTGTTTGTTTACTATTCAGTGTTTCAGATACTTTATACTTATTTACAGATTTATTTGCTATAAAAATCATGGAAGAAGGATTTTTTTTTACAAACACTACGAACACAATTTAAATTTCGACTCCGATAATTTCAATGTAGTGATTATAGACGTCACATTTCGTTTCAACCATTAGTGACGCGTTTTGCAAGTTTGAATTTCCGTCCCGTAAATATCAATTTTTATTTAATATTTTATGGGTTTAAATTATAACTAAATAAAAAAATACCTTTTAGAAAATAAAGAATCGAAAAACATATTTGAGACAAATAGAATACTTATGCATATTTCCTATTGAAAATTGACTTAGAAAATAAAATTAGATGAATTCCTTCAAGGTAACAGAATGAATCGAATGGTTTACTCGATAACATGGGTATACTATATTCTATCGTACGTATCTGGATAGAGTTGAGTGTGTCAAATTATTAAGTGTGAGTCTATTAATAGCCAGCAATGATATCATTTGTTAAATATAGGAGCATATTTTCTTCACATTGCTTCAGATGTGAATCACGTTAACAGTTTAGCGCGCCTAGCCCTACGTACGAGTAACTGTCAATAATCTAATTATAAATGGTGTTTTAAATGGATAAAATACAAATTCTAATTAAAAGAATAAAGAGTAAAAACCTGTATTTTGTAGCTAAGTACCGAATACTATTACTTAAAAAATCAGAGATACTTTCATAAGAAAAAATAGACATCTCTGGAACGGCTTTCGTTGAGATAACTGATAACATAAGGAGTACTTTTTTAGACTAGCTTCGCACCGCGTGTAACACTGCTGGGGCTTAGTTAGTTACTAATATATTTCGGGAGGATGGAATTGTAATGGCGGCAACGCCTCATAGGCCATTAAAAAACTTAGATTTTTTCCACTACCATAAATCTATTAGCGTACGTACCCACACTCACACAATAACTCTGCTTAGTTTGAGACTAGATAGCGTTGTGTGTAAGATGCCCAAATTCGCACGCCTGTTTATTTGTATGTTTCGATAAATTTAAGATACAGACAGGTGACATTCAAAAACTTGTCGCAATGCTTCAAGACTAAGGAATGCACAACCTTGCACCTTTTTTTGTCCGGAAATTCCCTCGGATACTACCGACTGGCGGTTAAGTCGGACTCGAACCAACTAAAAACTGCACACCGTCGCGGGTGCATCCTGCAACCAGGTGCATCCTCAAAAGGTAATCCCTGGAACCCCGACGTACCTCGAGCCACCTACGGTTTGTAGATGGCCCCCTCCTGTGTGGGAACCTCGTTGCTCCTTTTCTATTTAGAATAGAGGCGCAAGAGCTTTATAGACTCGCGCCTCCACCCTATGGAGGACGGAGATCGTTTAATGATCTCGGACGCCCGTGTCGTCTGCGATACCTAGCCCGTTCCCGAGTCTGGCGATCCGGAAGAGTTCTAAGGTTTCTGCTCCGCCATCTCCTTCGCAAGCATAACTTGATCGCAGAAAAAGACGGCAGAGTTTCATGCGCTCTTGCTCTGCAACATGGCCGCAATTATATTACCGAGGGAGTGAAACCTACCTCGACCGCTAGATGACCGCAGTGGTTGCGGAGCAGACACAGATGCTCTCCGAACCATCCTTTACCAGAGATCACCTGCGTCAGCCAGTATGAGAAGCTCTCGTGATGCCTCTCGAGCCAAATCCTCCATAACGGTTTTACCGCCGCAATAACGGCGTGCCCAGCGCTCGGTTGCCCAAGTCGTTCCGTGTTGGTCTTCGATTTGTAGAGTATCAGGACTCCTATCCAACTTCCACACTTCCTTGCGCCACTGGTAAAGAGCCGCAAGGGCTCTCGCTTCCAGGAGCCATAGTGGAGTTCCGGTCAGGAGACTTGCCGCCCCAAAGGTGATCGTGTGGTATCCCCTTATGATCCTGATGGCCAGCACTCGTTGCGGTCGTCGCAATAACGTGATATTGCTGGCCTTAAGGACCTCCATCATACTGGAGTCCCATAAAGGGCCATGGACCGCACAACTCCGGCGTTTAGTCTCCTGCAGGATTCATCGGCCCCCCCTCATATTTAGCAGCAACCGTGCCAATTCACGCGCTGCGCCTACTAACTTCGGAAATGGTATTCGAAGTCTCATCGGCCGTAGAGTACGCGCCCCCAAACTGGTCAACCTGGCACTTGACATTTAGGATTGAAATTTGAAATCATCACGATTAATGCAGTTCCGTGACTTGATTCTATTTGTTTTAGTTGACAGTTTTTGTTACCACAGCTAGTGTAATATAAAGGTTTGTGCACACCACATTTTTAGCACTGCAGTAGTGCCACACTGATTTCAGCACGAACAGACCGGCTCGACCGGGACGATAGGCCGTCATAGTGTGTGTCACCATGCAGCATTGTTGCATTGTCTGTATATAGTGAATATAGTGACCATATGTGATTTCTACTCATGCTTTTCGTCGGGCAGAGCAGTGTCACTTCATCATCATCAGCCTATCGCAGTCCACTGCTGGACATAGGCCTCTCCAATTGTCACTTGGACAGTCACAAATACAAGTTTAGTTCTTGGTTACCCTTTTATTCTTTTATACTTGTTCTATGAAGTATTCAATTGTCACTTGTCCAATAGGCAAACTATTGGGTACTTCGCATATTTTTCCTAATTCAATAACTATGCTATCTCCATATTAAATTATCTCAGAACCTAATGATGGGGAAATGAATAATAAATTGATGCAAAACTCGGAAGAAAACTACACATAGTTTTTTTCCTACTTTGTTGTTTTTATAATTAGATTTTTATTACGTTTTGTTTTGTTCCGTAAAATATTTGGAGAGTATTGCTTAAGAGACCTATAATCTCATCCAGATTCCTGTCACTCATGATTTCACGCAGCAACTGATAAACAACGATTTTTTATTAAAGTTTACGCAGAAACTTCAGTGTGCACAAAACTTAATGTGTTATAATCCTAGCGCTTTATCCATCACCTTGGGCAGGTGTGCGCACAAACATGTCCAATTTATTACGCATTGTCATTTTGTGTGCGTTACTTAGCTCACCGTCAGATGGGGCCTCTGTTATCTAACTCCTAGATGGTTGATACAGATATTTATGTACATCATATTCGATGCAGCCCCTCTTTGTAGATAGAGGCCTATTTTTCAATCTTCGATAGTTGTGGTGAAACGATGATGTCAATTGTAACAAAGAAAGTGCATAAAGGTGTGTTATCAGGGTGGTATAAAACATACCAAACTATAATTAATGTTCTTGTATTCTTTCTAATAGTAACTGTTGGTTCCAGTTTAAACTGTTTTAACTGTTTTAGTGTTGGATAGCCCATTCATCGTGGAAGACTTTAGGATATTTAACATTAAGCACGACCAATAGTAGCAGAACTTCAATTAAAAATCTTACAAAAATGGGAAAAAGTCTCGTCATAATTCGTAGAAATACATTAACTTACTAAAAGATAAGCGGTACTCAAATAACGTGAAAAATATGTACAGTTCGCCGTCAACGTTAGACGCGTTAGCACGATCCCATTTTATTTGCGAGCCACAAAACATTTGCTCCTATTCTAGGTACAGTTGGTAACGGAATCTAATACACAGAAGTTAAACATATTACTGTTACTTTAGATTCGAAAATATACACTGTCTTTCCCAGTATAAATTTTAACCTTAATATCAATGCATTGACGCTTTCAAGAAAGCTAGAAAAAAAAACTGTGCGTTTGTGCATATTGCCGAATACATAATAATTTATCTTAGGTAATAAACAAAATTTTTAAATCTTTGAATACCTTTGCAGGTAGTGTTTTTACTACAAATTAACATGGGCTCCTAAACGGATACTATCAATTAATAAAAAAAAATGCCAAGTCGGTTCGTAAATGGTGGAATTCTGGATCTTACTTTGGAATTGAGAACCTTCTTTTTGATTATGCTTAAAAATAACAGAACGTTGTTACATAGGAAAGAAAAATTACAAGGAATACTTGTTAGTTTTTCAGAACTAACCTAAATCAAGCTTAACTAAAATACTTTGCTTATTATTTTTAATGTACACACCGTGCTCATAGTATTGTAAATTTTCACATCTTATAAAAACCTCTTATTTGAGTTGAGTTGAATTTGAGTTTGATAATATTGACAAATGAGCTCTTATCAAAGGTCGCATTCTTGTTATGATTGTGTGTTATGAATATGTGATAGACTCTTTAAGTTTTCTGTATAACAATGTAAGAATCTTACATATACATATACAACATCAAAATAGCTAAGTAGTAAGGTAATGTAAAAACGCTTGCTCAGTATAAATCTTAGTAAAAAAAAATTAAGAGTATTCTTTGTACCCCTTTAAAAGTTTTAATTGCTCACGAATGTCTGTTTAACAAGGTCAAAATTCGACATCCAAACAACCTCTAGTATTATATTGTCTCCCTGTTAACATTTCCAACTACAGCAATAACTACTGTTCAATTTCTTTGATAGATTTTAATAATGGTTTAAAAAGAATACCAAATTCGACGTCTTAATCGAATGTCGACTCTGTAATGAAATTGGACATAGAGATAATCAGAATAATTTGATTTTTATAAAAAGAAAAGCTATTGAATATTCATCGCTATTACCGACATACATGGCGAGCCACGGACACAAGGCGGTATTTCTTTATGCAATGTAAATTAAAGCTTAATACTTCACTCATCATCCAACACACTGACAAGTGGATAACATATTCATTCACTATGGATAAATCATTATAATTTTAAATACACATAGCTAAGGAATGAGGCAATCTTAATGGTTGTTGACGTAAGAGTTGCCTGTGTAGAATAACATTATACTGTTTAGTATGGAGGATGGCTATTAAAGGTTAATATCTTGTCATTATAACTGATATTAACTGTGTAGTGTTGTAGTATTTGTTGTAGTACGTTTAGAGGTCAAGATCAAGCAGGTTAAATACAGGAAAGACAATTGTGTTTATGTATAGTTTTATTTATATACGTTTTAAGTGATGACACTGTGTTGTCAGCTGTTTGACGATTTTTTCCTTATATTTTTTACATTAGGATAATATTTTAATTTTGTTATTTACATAAGATATTACGAAGTATGTGCCTGTTTATTAACTTATAAGTTGTTTTTAAAAGCAAACTCGATCCTCTCGTATTATTTCTGTTTTTAACTTTTTCCCATGATTTAATAATTTATTTTTATTCGAAACTCATGTTTAACGTTTCGTAACTGTATCGCTATATTTTTTTGCCCTGTTAAATCTCTTCAATATACCAAATCTAAATATCGTTCTTTATCTAGGTACATAGAGATAGATAACTTTTTATTGTACAATTTATACAAAGAAACAAAAAATAAAAAGTTTCTATAACTAATTATATAAAAAAAACCATAGTACGTTTAGCTTGAAGACACTTGAACCATCCAGAAAAAGTAACTTGATTTTATGACTACTTAAGTTAATTTCGTAATATTCCCCTGAGCTCTCGTTGGCAGTCTAATTCTGCTCTACCATCTTGATGTCAAATATCGCACACTGGCATGACAGTGATCGATGCCCCCAACCTTCTATAACAATTCACGGTCCTTTTCAAATTGATGTTGAATAAAATATTAATTTTATCTTTTCGACCACCATTAGTTTAATAATCAAAGTGTTATCGTAGAAAGTATTTGTTTTTGCTTTATTATAGGATATATGTATATTATATACTCGTGTAATTTTATATTTTTTTCAGATTAAAGGTCAGATTGCTAAAATTCTGAAAGATTCTGTCTCTGAGCAAAACTCATTGAAACACCAAAAAACACCAATCACGTGAATGTCCATTTATTTCTTATTGCCATCAGACAAACTCAAGAAGACTTTAACAGTAACAAAATAACTGTCAATTTTGTTGACATGTGATTAACGTATATTTATTTTGTTCTCAGAGGGGCGGTGTGTGAGTGTCGCACCGCCATGTCCCACCACAGCGACGAGCAAGCGCTCCTCACAGTCGCCTCCGACTCCTTCTGGGAGCCTGGTAATTACAAACGCACCACAAGGCGAGTGGACGATGGACACAGATTATGCGGAGAACTGCAAGCACTGGTACAAGAGAGAGCAGACATAGAAAAGACATATGCGAAGAGTTTGAGAGGATGGGCGAAGAAATGGAATGACCTGATTGAGAAAGGTTAGTTTTTTAATCTTGTTTTAAGAGATTTTGCCAATGAAATATAAGGCGCTCATAGCCCAGTTGCACTCGGTGATTAGAAACAATCATCGAGGGTAAGCAACGATGGCGCGGTCAGTACCTAGATGGGTGACCGCTGGTGGCATGTTACCATGAGCGTCTCCGTGATTCGGAGGTCACGTTAAGCAGTCGGTCCCGGTTCTTATCATTCGATAACAGTCGTGAAGCTTAGTTGGAGGCCTTCGGGCGGCTTAAAAACATCCAACGGCAAGATTTACGTAGCCACAACGTATTCTTGCCAGTCCCCAACCCGCACTTGGCCAGCGTGGGGACGTATGGCCTTAACCCTCTCCTGAGAGGAGACCCGAGCCCAGCAGTGGGACATTATGGATTGTTGTTTGCCAATGAAATTATTATACCAAAACGGTGAAGAAGATGCTATTTAATGTTTTGTATAAAATTTCGAACTTTCATTTTCATAATGCAGTAGTATATTAACATATGCATTAGAATAATGCATTATGAAAACACATTACGCTTGTACGCTTGCGGGAGTCGAAAGTTGGCGGCTACTTATCTTCTCTTCTGCTTTAGTCTTTTGTTTTACTTCGGTACTTATTTCTTACTGTGCAATTGTCTGGGAATTTGAAAACGCAAGGGAGGCTTGAATATGAATGGATATAGTACGAACTTCGATTCGAACTTTAATACTTGACACCAATTTTTATATCTTCATGTTAATAACCTCCATCAGGTATTTAATTTTCAATTGAATAGACGATTCAATTAAAAATCTTGATGCTCTTATTTGAAATTAAACTCTCTAAAACTATCTTTTTTTACTGTGGATACGTTTTTTACTGGTATCCCTTTTCAAATAACATTAATAAAATTATGTATAAGCCTGTATGATAAGCTTAACGATGATGTATAATGAAGCCCTTGTCGACTCTATGGACTATATATTACGGAAAGGACCAAATCAATGTAAATTTATTATTTAAAAAACCAGAACCGCAGTGTCAACAGCGTGTTATTATTGAAATGTCTATTAATAATATTGTTTTTTACATGGCAATGACCTGTATTTGCTATCTTGATTTGATGGAATGTTACACATTATGGTGTCTGTATAAAGTGTAAAGTCTCGTTTTGAAATCATTCTTTTAATCCTGAACTAGATAAAGGCATTCAAAAATTGTTTATTTAGAGATACTCATGCAACATTAATGAGAAAATTAGTGATAAAACTCTAAAGAGAGGTCTTAAGCAGCAGTAAAACTTGTACATATAATATACATTTCATTATTGGGTGTTTTTTTGTGTATGATATGTATGTATTTATAAAAAATAAGTATATATGTATTATATCAGTTGTCTAGTATCTATAATACAAGCTCTGCTTAGTTTGGGGCTAGATGGCGTTGTGTGTCGGGAATATTTATTTATATTTATTATTATTCCTAAGAACGTCCCTTGATAAGGATTAAACCTTATTATAGAATAATAAGGTTTAATCCTTATCAAGGAAGGGACGTTAGTACGACTTATGGCGATGGACGAAATATTTTTTAAATAATTAAGAAGCTATGTTTTCTATTCCAGCTACAAATAAATCTTTATTTTTTATTATAATTGCCACATAATATTTTACCAGTAATTATTTTCAAGATCTATCACACTTTCCGTTATTGTTGACCTTAGGTTAAGGTATACAAATAAATTAAATTGAAGTGTATGTTTATAATTTTTAATTAGAAGCTTACTTACATTAATAATGCAATTTTTAAAATGTTGAGTCTGTCTGTCTGTTAATACCATCTGATCTCCAGCGATCGGAGCGATCGAATTCGGCTTAGCCGTTCCAGAACGGCTAAACTGATTTTGACTGGACTTACACTGGTTGATAGCTGATGATATGAGGAACAACTAAGGCTACTTTTGTTAGACTAAAACCGTGAGGATCAGATATCTATTTCTCTGCATTTGTAGTTGTTTTTATAGCAACATGTTGCAATAGCAAAAATCTTTCTCGATCAAAATAAAATTCCTTTTGTTCACAACTCTAGTTGTATTGTAAGCTGTTTTAAGATCATAGTTACCAACAACTATTATGCTTTAATAATACGTATTTTTAGAAGCTTTACTAATTAAAGTTCTAAAACATTTTGAGCATAAAACGGCTAAAAGCATGGTCGAGTCGTTACTTCGTATGATGAAGGCAGTGAGCACGAACCAACTTAACGGTAATTAGCTTCATTGAAGTCAAGGCAATATGGCATACTTATTCGTATACCAGCGTTATGGAGCCGTAATTAATTAAAATTTATATATGAATGAATCCCGTGAATACCTTGTTTACCTGCATGATAAGAACTAACTTACAATGAAATTTATTTATAACTTGGTCTGACTTGATTGTGACGTTTATAACTTGGGTTTTAGGTTATTTATTTTAAGTTTTCATTCTTCCATAAATTTACATTCCTGATTTAATATTTATTAATTTACAAGCGACCCGTTTTCGTTCAAACTTCCAAATTCAATTTGTACTCCCTAGTCAGTATTTACACTTAGCAGATATTACATCAGTACCGTGGGAGAGCCACGCTTCTGCATGCATGACCCGGCTCGACCGGAGTGATACCACGGCCTCACAGAAAACCGGTGTGAAACAGCACCTACGCTCTGTTTCACCGAGTTAGTGAGGATACCGGCGGCCCATAATCCAACCATTCCCCTCATCCCCCTCCCCATCCCCCAAGGCGCACTTGTAACGCGTCTGGAGTTGCGAGGCCCATGGTCCCCAATCCCAAAAACAAAAAACTTATTATACACCATATCTACCAAAGTGTCTGGCCCGTGTGGTATGTCAAAACTTTCTTTTTAAAGAAAGATGTCCATGGGCTCGTTTGCGACAGAAAAAAAACAATCCTGCGTGCCATCCATCCACATTACCATACCAGATCACAATATTTGTATTTATTCTTTATGGTACACATTCGGCACATAAATATGAAAGAAATACAAGGAAGTATCATATACAAAGGCGTGCTTACTATTTCTTCAGTATTTAAACAATACAGACAGCGTAGTACGGAGGCAGAGTTATCCTGTAATGCTAAACCATATTGGTTCAATTACACTTCACCAACCCTACAATTACCATTCATTATATGTACGTCTTTGCTAAATAAATAAAATTGAAGAATCTCTTTGTAATTTCAAATTAACGGCTATTCACTAAATACATATGAAAATACGATACTTACTTGACTCTCTCTTTGTTCCGGCTAATCTCTGGAACGACTTGACCGATTTTGACAGGACTTTCACTGGCAGATAGATGATGATATACGTAGTAATTCAGGCTAATTTTATTTTAAACTACTTCCAGTGGTTGATATAAAGGTACAACAACAGCCGTATTAAACATTTTGGTGCTCAGTAAGACGTCGAGCATCTTTAGAAGAAAAAACATGTACCTATTCAATTCATACATTCCAGAACAAGTAGTTCATACAATCTGGTATTGCACAGTGACACGTTCACAATGCCGTGGGAATGTTCTCTCTTCATGAGAAATACAACCAATACAGAACTGATATGGTATTTATGATGACTGTGTTTTATTATTAATTTTATATGAACTATGGTGCCTCTATTAGTGCAGTTTTGCTCCGTAATTTGTTGCCTTAAAGGCGGTGACACTCAGGTTGTTTAATTAGTTAATTTTAGTAAAACAAATAAAAACGATAAAATATACAATAAGAGATAACTTATTCCATTTTCCTTTGGAATGGTCGTGACAATAAGATTGGGAAGTATGGGATTACAAATATGAATTTACTTGTTTAAAAAAAGTGCTTTGATTAGTGAGATCTCTGCAAAATAAAACCTTAACAAACAATAATTGTATGTAATAAAATAATTAAGTCAAGTATACTGTTCACCTTATCGTACTTCACGCTTTTGTAGGAATTCGCGCTTCGCCAATTTTATAATAATGAAAAAAGTTAAAAAAATTGTATTTATAATGAAATATGGGGTAAACAAGCAGACGTATCGCGCCATGGTAAGCGATTACCGCCGCCCATGGACACCCGCAATACCAGAGGCGTCACAAGTGCGTTGCCAGCCTTTAGGGGATGGGGGAGAGGTTGAGGTATACGGTATCCTGGTCCGGATGACGTAAGAAAGCGGTTCCCGGATCTCTCCCGTCTCAGGCGCA
The DNA here is from genome assembly GCA_003709505.1 of Hyphantria cunea. NCBI lineage: Eukaryota > Metazoa > Arthropoda > Insecta > Lepidoptera > Erebidae > Hyphantria > Hyphantria cunea. The sequence continues at coordinate 3,579,694 of PKRV01001177.1, forward strand.
GAGTGGCACACCGTGTGATTTTAGCCGGTTCGATTCCGACACACCGCCCCGCCGTAAACCCTGGTGTAGTGAAGGCTCGACGGGGATTCCACACGTAAAGAAAAAAAATATGGTATCCTCACTCACTCGGTGAAAAAAGCGCAAGCGCTATTTCAGCGCGTGGCTCTCCCACAGTCATAATATGTACTAAGAATAAAATGGAACTAAATCAAATGTACTAAGCAGAAACAAAACATCTACCAAGGTCTTTGTTCCTGCAACTGAAATTTTCGTCCTATCCATAAAGGTCCCTATCGTTATCTAATCCTTTATTTAAGCCCACATTTATCACACACGTGGCGTGAAAATATTCATATTATAAATCTCTTAGACCATTCAATAATTTGTAATATGGACCCCTCCCTATTGTCATTATACAACACGATGCTCAAAACCGGATATTTATTCATATATTCTTCATTGACTAATCAAAGCATTCAAGATGTCGGCATAATAAAATGAAGCCATAATTTAATCAAAAGATACGAAGAACACGATCATTTATAAGAGATCTTTTCTTGGTTTCACAAGCATTATTTTCTTTGATAAAAAGTTTATAGAAAGTTTATCTATTTATATTTCAAAATTGATGTGTTTGAACTCCACGATAGCTTAACCGATTCAAATAAAGTTTTGCAATTTAATCTTCGGACTAACTGAGACGGAACAGTATGAAGTTAAATAGCGATCGGGTTAACAGAATCACAATCCATAGTAATAATATTTAAATTCGAAAGAAACGTCTGCTTGTCTGTTACGCCTTCACGGCTAAGCCGCTGAACCTACTTTAATGAAATTTACAATAGAGATCCTGTGATTCTTTAGGAAAAAGGTTACTTTTTACCCCAAAACCATCATTCCCATCCCATGGTTGCCTGTTAGAGATTGCCTCTGAGCGATAAGGCCGCCACTTGTACCTACGCACCTAATTTTAAGTCCTTTTCGTATTCGTTTCGTGTCCAATAAAGTTATTATTTTTATTATACACGAAGAAGACGAAGGCACGAGCAAAAGCTAGTTCATTATGAATGTGGAGCGTATATTTCCCCTTATCAAAATAACAAATTCTCTTTCATTTTACATTTATCTAGAACTCCTCAGTGTCAGCAAAAGGATTACTGTTGCATATGAATTGTCAGAAAAACGATAACCCGACATCCTGCCACCACTCTGTTTACCCATCTCTATGTATTCGATGTGAGATTTTTAAAACATAAAAATAATTCATTTAATATCTTGGTGAATCTACTATATACTAATATTATAAATGTGAAAGTTTGTGAGGATGTTTGTTAATCTTTCAAGCAAAAACTACTGAACGGATTGGGATGAAACTTTACAGTAGTAGTACATCACAGGAAGAGATGACATTTTAATCAACAACCTTAGTCCACTGCTAGATAGACATAACCCTTAGAACTTTAAAAGATTTTGGCTTACCATATCACGCTAGCCAAATGGGTACGTATACGGTTTTGTTACAAATGTTCCTTCTCTTATTAGTTGCGCCGTTACACTGTGTTCGTTTGTGTTACTCTCTCAGTTGGCATTAAGACAACCACGGGATGAATAGTGGTGACACTGTATTATCAATCTTTTAACGTTGATTAGTTATAACTTATATGCATCTTTATCAACGTAAACAGGAAGAAAACTATATATATATATATAACGAAACCTAGCCCTGAAAATTGTAACTAGTTTGCTTCCTAGCTTTAATAATTAAACTTTTCAACAACAAGTGTCCAAGTGTCCATTATTAATTTGTAAATAGTTTGAGCTTAGTGTCGATAGATGGCGTGGCCAGTACTTTCTGAATCGCGCTTACATTGTTAGCCGAGACACACACCTGGCAGACCAAAATATATAAAACTGCCTTTAACTTACAGTCTTTAGTACTCAAGATATCGCCAACTCCTCAGGGCATAATCAAAAGCAGCACTTCTTAAGACTCGAGTGGACGTAGTGATGAATATTTAAATTTCAATTCTATCTAGTGAACGTTGCCTTCCATTAAAAAACTTAACTGCTTTCATCTAGTTTAGAACGACGTAAATTTAGAAGCTATATGTATAAAGTTAAATCAATCCCATTAAACTATTTTGTATAGGTATTAAAGATTTATATAGTGCCTGTGGTGTTGTAAATTGACAGTGCTTCCTACCTATAGAACTTCGGAGACCATAGTTACTAGCATCGATAGTAGGGACATGAATGTTTCCACTTCTATTAGTAACCGACGGAGAACTCTTCGACACAAATCGAATCGGGTTTTATTTCATATGACCGTCGAGGTATTATAGTGCACAAGGGTGTGCGCCAAAATAGGTGCACTCTCTGGTTCCTCTCTCTCATAATCACATGGAACGGTTAACCGACAACTTAACGTGCTCTCCGAGGCACCAGGGTTCAGATCCCAACTTCAAAATCCGAGCTGTCATTAAGTTTTTCCATAATTTGGAAAACTCAATAACACTTTTGACCGGACCCGGGATTCGAACCCTCGATCTTTACAATTAAATGCAAACGATGCTCTCTTATATAAGTAGTATAAGGACTTGTATTGTACCTGTGATATTAAAATCTGACAATGTTTCATACTTATAGAGCCCTGGTGACCATTGTTACTAGAACGGAAAATACGGACACGGATATCTTCTTTTCTATTCGTAAGAGAAGAGAAGGTATCACTCCGACACATATCGCATTCGTTGCTATTTCATGTGATATGGTACCAAAGCTATACAGTCTTCTTCCTAGCCTTTGTTATTCCCAGTAACACCAATAAAATGTAAACAGACCGTGAATATATAAGGTAGGCGAAAAATTTCTAGTAACCAACTCAATAAAATACAAAAGTGACGCTTTCTTTTTGGAAGTAGAGCTCTAATTCTGCAAAATTTAAAAGCATGAAGTACCCACACACAGGAAAAAGATCTCTTTATCTGAATACAGGTATTATGTATTTAAATAAGTACAATCTGTGTGCTGACAGATTTAGAAAACGGGTAGTCCTACCACTTCTATACATCCCGTTGGATTATTCAATCTACTAACTGAGCACCAATCAACGACCCATAATGTCCCACTGCTGGGATCGGGTCTCCTCTCAGGAGAGGGTTAAGGCTATACGTCCCCACGCTGGGTAAGTGCAGGACCGCACCGCTTGGGGACTGGCAAGACTACGTTGCGGCTACGTAATCTTGCCGTTGGATGTTTTTAACCGCCCAAAGGCCTCCAACTAAGCTTCACGACTGTTATTCTATGATAACAACCGAGACCAACTGCTTAACGTTACCTCCGAATCACGGAGACGCTCATGGTAACATGCCACCAGCGGTCACCAATTCAGGTACTGACCGCGCCGTCGTTGCTTCGGTTCGGTTCGTCGGTGATTATTTCTAATCACCGAGTGCAACTGGGCTGTGAGCGTCTCCATTTGGACACCAAGTGAGCATACCATGACAATACCTCTGCAAAAAGAAGGAAGACACGAAACAGTAGAACCAGCAATACAAACAATTTATTTACTTATGTATGTTTAAAAATGATTTAAGCGGTCGCACGTCACAGCGTTGTCTAATAGGAAAAAGAAGACAGGGAAGGGTCAAATTTTGACTGACGTCATATATTTTCTCATATTATAAGATTAGACTTAAATGTTTTGGCCAACATGAAAAATAATTAATAAAAATAAACAGTCTTATCTCAACCAAAATCATGCGCATAAATTTGATTTCGTTATCTTCACAAAATACTGGTAAAGCTTGTTATAAGCCAATTTGTGTTTAATGCACAGTACGTTAACTATGTGGTTTCCTATCTCCTTGTCAGATGAAAATTAACACTTGTTTCTGGTTTGTTTGTTAACTCAACCGTTAACATCAAGAACTTGATCTTAGAACAGCCACATAGACTATATATAGCTTGAACTCGCGTTGTATGCTACATGAACATATTACTGATACTGATGAGGAAAATATGCAAAAAAATCATGGAGAGATTACGTTTACCATATACTTAACAACATGATAATTTGATGGGTGAGGTAATTCATATCCTCGCATAATGTTATCAGTTTCCTCCATAAACATTCGCTTCTTTTTTTATACACGATCGAATTGGTGATTTATGGTTATTATCAAATATAAGCTACATATCTTTATTTATTGAGTATACATAGATAACAATTTCCTCCTATATCTATTCCGCTTGATATAATAATATTACTGAGGCAGATAGGGAAGTATCTTCAAAACGTGGACATGCGACCTACGGCAGTTTTTTAGCAGTACTACTTAAGTAAGTAGGCTACCAAGTTGCTCTATGCCTTTTAATAACTCTTTAGATATGAAAGAATGAAGATCTGTAGCTTCAACTTAACTCGATGACAAATATTTCTCGAATGTAATCAAATTAATATCATGATTTTATTATTTAATAATTCGTCAATAGTATTAATACTTATTCGACCTTCAATGACACAGCGTGTGTGAAATACAATATGCATAGATTATAAAGTACAATAAAATTAAAATCATATCCGCACATGAAGGCTAAAATGCTGATACACACTTATGCATCATTCACCTACACCCGATTTATGTGTCGATTAGCATTCATCGATATACCAGGACCATTCGAATATTCACAAAATTACCATAGTCGTATTACATTATTCTTGCCCTTAAAGCAATACGGAAGGCAGTATCTACACGCAAGCCTTCCCCTCTGTCAAAATAGCCCAAATGAGCCTGCATATCATACTGTAATCACGTTGGTATTCTAAATGTTTTGTTTTAATTGTTATTTGTGAGATCGTAGTGACAAGGGATTGTTTTCGTATATGAATCTAAAATGTGCTTGTGTAAAAATTTCTCTCTCAAAAATTGGCAGACTGTTTTGTATTGGCAAATCGGCTTGTCTTCGGTCTGTCTCTGGATCCTCGACCGAGGATCGTTAACTATATAGCACATGTATTTTTACATGATTTCTGTCTGGTCCCCTTTTTTAACCTATTTACTTACAATGTCCTTCGTCGGTCTGTAAATAAAAGTGAAAACTTACCGGCGTTCAGATAGTCAGAAACTGCTCAGCTTAGAAACGCTCAGACATAGAACATTGTTAACTTAAGTTTCTAGATATTAATGTTCCAAATCAAATCAATAAATGATAATAAAGTTGCGAATAAGGAAGACGTAAAGAAAACTGTATCAACCGGTCTGACCAGCATATTATAGCAGCCTTAAACACTTTTTCTGAAGAGAAACCCATGTTCCTCATTAGTCTATTAAAAGATGATGATGAACCTGGTAAAAAGTAATGTTGGAATGAAAAAATAACGTATTTCTAGAAGATGATATTGAACACGTACAAATATTACGTACATTATCCAACAATTGACTTGTTTAAAAAAAGAAATGTGTTCTTACACACCTGTTTTGTAAGTCAAATCCATTATGCAACTTAATGTGTTGTGAATATAGAGAAGTAATAATAAAATGGAAAGTTTATCAGAATGTAAAGGATTGTGAGCGATAGTGATAGCGTCTATCGAACATTCAGATCACGGGCAAAAATTTGTCGAAACGCGTGCGTAACGTACGTGCCGAAAGTGAGTTTATTTAAGGCAGTTATACATTTACATGGGCTACTGTTTTTTAAATTCATTATCATCTTGAAAGGTGTACAGATTGGTATCACATGCACAGATTTTGTATCTTTATTTTTGATCACGTAATAGGCGAAGAACCTATCTTATGATTAAGGATACGGAATATACTGAAGTGTTTTGTTTAAAACACATATCAACGATGTCACGGTTTTTTACCCGACTACGGACAAAAGGCAGGATAATATTATAGCTTTGGCAGTCTATGTATGTTTGTGTCTTCGACCGTAGCACCTAATCTAATAATTGCTCAGGAGATATAGGCTAAATGAATTTTATTAAAAAATTTACAAAGTCGGGTTACAGCATTTTAAATTTTCTTTTAGTTCTTAGTTAGTAAATACAAAAACTTTTCTTCATTTCATAACAAAAACCAGCAGAATTCACGCAACAGAACTTAGATAACAATTATTTTCAACCTAAAATGCAGTGGCTGTTAACAACGTTTTTCTTACTCTTGCAACAAGTGTACCCTAGGCCTAAAAATTTTATTGTACGATTTAAATATTGAAAGTGTCGCGATTGGCGCTATTAAATTTAGAATGGTATGGGTCATCGAGTCGGTGCACAGTCACGTCACAGTAATTCTCGTTGTTATGAAATGCACTTGCGAAAGCTGCCGAGCCTTAAGGCTGATGAGACTGGTTTGTTTATTACAGCATAAAGTACATGCCGCTCTGAGTTACACATTTTTATTTGTGAACTAAAAAACATATTCTAAACATTGAAAATCGACTTAGTGTCATAAAATCAATGGTATAATTCTTACACAAATTAAATAATACAACATCAATACACTGTCAAATATCAACCCAATTTTTAATCAACTTGAAATCAAGAGCTCTTTCTTATAGTAACAGCATTTGTATCAATAATTATAGAATGGTATTTTTGTAAAATATGAAATGTAAACGTTTACAATATTTTTTTCCAACACCCATAATTTCCCAATGCTAGACTCACATTTGCATTTATGTATTCAGTATTAAATTTTTTTAACTTAGTGAATTCCTCGAAGTCTAACCAGACAAAGATTACATTTGTCTAGACAATACTTCCATAAAAATTTTGTAAAGAATAATCCACCAGGTTTATGAATGCTGTCATTCATTAGTGTTCAACTGCCTCGGTGGCGCAGTGGGAGCGTACGCGACTGCTGTCCATGAGGTCTCGAGTTCGAATCCTGGGTCGGACCAAATGTTTGTATGATCTGCAAATATTTGTATCGGAGTTTGGGTGTTTTCTATGTATAATATGCATGTATTTATTATACAAAAAAAGTATTTATGTATTCATATCATTTGTCTAGTACCCATAATAGAAGATGCGCTTAGTTTGGGACTAGATAGCGTTTTGTGTTAGATGTCCGAAATATTTATTATTTATTATTATTTATAGTGTTATTTATTTTATCATCAAAACTACTCATCTTTCAAACTTTAGGAGTAACTTTGTTTCATAGGTATGTAGAAAATTGCAAGTATCGTCATAAGTAAGGAAAGTATTTATCAAGTGTGACAAGCAAACCGGCTTGCACGTAAACCGCGGCTCGTTTAAAACCACCGCAAGTGCAATGAAAGTTATTATGTGATTGACCGAAATGCCACCGAAGTATTTAGCGTAGCATATGTAAGGACGGGTTGAGCAATCATTCGGTGTGTGACATATTGAATTTAACTTTGAGGAAAATGTTTTCTACTGTTTAATTTATGGTTTCGGCGTCGTAATGTAAGAAGCAGAATTGAAACTAATTACAGTCTCCGGGGTTTACAAGACTAAGGCTAAAGTTTCGGATAGCATATGCGACAGATAATTTGACGTATCTTCCATATAAATTGTGCTAAACGATCTGTCAGACAAGCTATTCGGAAGTTATCTGTAACCAGAGACTAACTAGGCTAAGATGCGTATAAGGAATATATTTCTTCTGTTCTGTTCTTCTTTGTATAATGATTGGAATACGGAACCAAGTACTACTTCCTAAGACCAATAATTTGGCAAGGAGTAATGCTTTATAAAACTTGTATCAATAACTCGAGTAATCATCATCATCAACAACCCATAATGTCCCACTTCAATCAACAACCCATAATGTCCCACTGCTGGGCTCGGGTCTCCTCTCAGGAGAGGGTTAAGGCCATACGTCCCCACGCTGGCCAAGTGCGGGTTGGGGACTGGCAAGACAACGTTGTGGCTACGTAATCTTACCGTTGGATGTTTTTAAGCCGCCCGAAGGCCTCCAACTAAGCTTCACGACTGTTATCCTATGATAACAATCGGGACCGACTGCTTAACGTGACCTCCGAATCACGGAAACGCTCATGGTAACATGCCACCAGCGGTCACCTATCCAGGTACTGACCGCGCCGTCGTTGCTTGCCCTCGCTGATTGTTTCTAATCACCGAGTGCAACTGAGCTATGAGCGCCATTAATGTCCCACTTGAGTAATATAAATTACTTTTTTTATGACATGATGAAGTTGGAGTAGCAGAGTAGTAGAAGTACCGTTTATCACACGTGTCCAAAAGGGTATTACAACCTTGTAAAGTATCTGGCAAGGAAAAACTTGTATTGAATACGTTGACAAATACAAGTTACATTGTTTTTACTTGAATGATCCAATGTTTTTACTTGAATGATCCAATCTTTACACTCAATATTCCTATGTTCGGTTGAATCACGAGCTTTTCTTCTATAACATTTACTTGACTTGAGAGGATTCCGTAAGTTTGTGATAAGGAAATTATTTGTTGTCAAGGAGATGTATCTTTCTTTTATTATTACTTATTAAGTTTTAAGGTACACGGGGTTCATTTATACTTGAAAAAATACTTGCTCTGAATGATTTATCAAAATAAATCCCAAACCACTGAGATCACAAACTTGAACTAACTAATAAAATCATCACATTCACACTCCATAACTTCTAACATTTTCAAAGTTAAAAACACAAAGTAACAAAAAAATCACGCATCCATAATAATATTTTTGTCACAGGTCCAGAATATGGTACAATGGAAGCTGCCTGGAAAGGCGGCATGGTGGAAGCTGAACGCCTGTCAGACCTTCACCTGAGTGTACGAGATAGACTCATCAACGATGTTATGGCCCAGATCAAGAACTGGCAAAAGGACACCTACCACAAGGTTAGTAAACCGATGGGGCACAGAAGAGAACCACCAAGTTATTTTAAAGTATAAGCTCAAATTACGTTAGCACGACACTACTGTACTTATAGCGATTGCTAACTCGTTAAATTGATTAATTTCCCCATAACACAAGCTCTGCTCAGCTTTGGACTAGATGGCGTTGTGTTAGATGTCCGAAATATTTACTTATTTACATTAATAATTTAACACTCATAATCTAAATTTTAATATTTAGAAGTGCCTTACAGTAAAACTGTAGTTATATTACACTTAAGAGCACACCGCATTAAATTAGTAATAAACCGATATCAGTAATAGTCGGAATGCGTTCACGTACAGCTCGGGTCATAGGGCTTGAATTATGATTACTGGCGGTGGCATTCATGCTGCCAAGATGATAAGTTACCTCGAGCTCATGTACATCCGACTATAATCATTGAGAACTGTATTATTAATAATTTTGGAAGGCGATAGGAAGAGAAATGACATTGCGAAGCTCTGAGGGCAACCTTGGAGCATCGCACAAGACTTTTTCTGCGGCCTAGGTCGTCTATTGGTCCGTGTACTCTCAGAGTATGACACCTGAAACGGACCGTCGGGGTGGTATTTAGTGGAATCACCATATACTTATATACCATACTCCCAGTTTCTATATCCCCCAGGAACAAAGGATTCGAAGGAACTTTCCATATAAAGCCCACGGTGTGTGCACTTTGTAGCAATAAATTTTAAAGTATTTTTGAGTGATTTAAAAAATATATCTTAGCTGCGCTCTTCTGGTCTACATAGGCCCGAAAAGCCGTAATCGTGTCATGCTAAGGCTACTTTTTCATCACAATAAAAATAATATTTTTGTTCGTGGGTGCGGTCCCGTATTATTCGTATTACAAAACACTATTAAAAAAGCAATCGTAATAAAACACTATAACAGTTATAAGCTTAACAACAGCATATGCGTAGAACGGTTTAACCTAAATATAAAAAATCTAAACTCGACTTTCACATCTTATACATAGACATGGTTATTTAAATAACATGGAAAGTTTGAAAACATATAAAATTTGATGATTAAAATGGCCAGCTACATTTTTCTTTAATTAATTGTCATTTATGTGGGGCCTCTATAATGAGATTAATAAATAGGTTGACATTAACGCCAGTTTATCTTTAAAAATCAATCCTCTGTGCGTGTGTACGTGACTAAACTCCTCCTCAACTAATCGGCTGAACCGATTTTAATGAATTATTTTTTGTGTATTCCTGATAATTCTAGAATGGTTTATATTAAAAAAAGAAATTGATTCGACCCGCGGCGTTACCCGCGGGTGAAGTTGTACCGCAGTTAACATCGCGGGGTTCATCTAGTAATTCATGTGATGTGCGTATTTTTGGATAACAAACCAACGAATTAATTTTATTAAACACGAATTTCTTATTATGCCTGCATGTTAAGTTCATGTAAAAATAAAGGTATCTTATGTTTACGAGACAAATAAATAGTATTTTTAGTGAGAATAATAGTCTACAACTTGATTATGTAAGGCAAAATGAACGATCCAGGATGAAACTAAAACGTCCACGTAAAACGTTTGTTGTAAATTACTATTTTAAACTATTAGTGATTCGTAATTAGTGAGGTTCTACACCAGAGTGCAAGCTTGTCTTTGTCTAAAATCGTAGTTTTTTTAATTCCACTATTGGCATATAATCAGTTAAATTATTCCCACCTTGTATTTTACTTCAAATTAGCACCGTCAATTCATGCTTTCTCTGATTAAAATAACGATTTAGTGCAAATCATACCCATACTCTCTACAATAAATATGCACGTTTGTCTACGAATACAAATCTAGATGAGAACACCTTTCTAAGCCAAGACCTGCGTTTTGAATAGTTCCACTAATGTATGGATTTCATTTACATCACAATATGCTGACACATTGATAGTCCATCCGCACAATTAAACTTTCACATTATATCTTAACAAATCTTACATTTAGAAGAGAAGAAATTACATATGAAAACTACTTGCCCTAGGGCCGTTGTTGAATAGGCAAGTTTAATCTTCATAATGACCACGAACCTTGATTTTCAACCTTACTTATTATATAGAATGCTTGTTTTTACCCTATAAACGCACCTGGTGCAGGACACTGACAATATTCAATGTAGTGTCTGAATAAAGTTGATACATTCCTGTCCTGCATCTTAATAAATCATCAGCATCGATAGACTTTAATAGTCCACTGCAAGAAATAGGCTTTCGTGAGAAGAGAGGTTTTGGAATACCAAACCGGGCTCAGATGGGTTTTCAAATTTTCCAGTTCTATTCCCTTGGTAGTTCCTCTTGTTGCGTTGTTGTGACAAAACCTGGTTTGTGTCAAATCTTCTAGTTCTGTTCCCTTGGTAGTTCCTCTTGTTGCATTGTCGTAACAAAACCTGGTTTGTTTCAAATTTTCCAGTTCAGTTCCATTGGTAGTTCCTCAAGCGTAGTCGGCAAAACCTAGTTTGAGTCAAGTTTTCCTTTTCTTTACGGTTCTATTCTCCTGTGTAGTTCCCTGCGTAATCATAAAAAAACCAAAAAGAATGCGAAACTTTTGAACTTTTCAATCCGGTTGTGCAGGTTTCGACAAAAAACACCGAACTATCTCATTTAATTTCCAAAATATGACCGTGTGAAAGTGTAAGTTTTCACAACACTTTACACTTGTTGTTTCAGAATGTAGAATTTCACTGTGGACTCACTATAATTATCATCATCAGTTTATCAGACCTGTTCCGTTTATCAATATTTATCAATAATCCGGCGTGCTAATAATCCAATCTGCCCTATAAATCTAATCATGTTAAACGTACTTTTATATACCGAAATCGTTGCAATGCACTCTACATAAACTTATAATGTCAAATTACTTCGTTGTCGTGCATTTTTGTAAACCTATATTTTATGATGTAGTCATTATATGAAAGACGTGTAAATACTACTTTGACGAATACCTGTTTCACGAGTTAAATTGAACGGATTTATGATGCAGTATATAATTTCCCATCTTTTACCTCTTTGTATATACAAAATCAGTTTGGTTAGTAGCGTAAAGCAGGTGATATATAGGTAGATCCAAAGCAAAAAGTGTCCCACAATATTAAAATTTTATTTTAATTTGGAAATTTTCACAAAATTGACCATAATGGTAGCATAATTTTCAGTCAATGCATGTTTATATAGTTACAGGCTTGCACTAAGAAATTTTTGCCTTCGTCGTAAGCACAGCTAAGTGCCCACTTGTCACGTCTTTATATACCGTATTATCTATCTTCCTGTACTATTAAAATATTTAGTAATTCGGAAAATTTGAAATAAAACTTTTTCTTGACACACACTGTTTTACAAAGTTAAATAAGGATTGTAATAATACGTAAGCGCATCACAAAAAAGAAAACGAACACCTTTTACGATCCAATTTGTCTTATAGTCTCATTACAGTAGCAACCATAGTCTAAACATAGACATCTTATGAATAAACCAGGTGGCGATATAGTCTCAAGTCTAGTCGCGTACGTCCGTGACGAATTGATGACTGAAACGCGCCTTTATGCAATACGCTCATGTAATACTCTGTACACTTTTTTTTACTTAAATAAAAGACAAGTAGGCTGGTATTTTCACTCTATGTTGGAAATTTTAATGTGGAATGGCTGTTTTAATTCAGACTGTGACTTTTTTATTAAAATTTGTAATTTCTTCCTTTTCAAAAGAGAATGTTATAAGTTTGACGTCGATGTCTGTGTGCGTGTGTGTCAGTCTGTGGCATCGTAGCAAACCAATGAAACTATTTGGATGCAATTTTTTCATATTCGAAAGCCAGTATCCTTGCGATGGTACTTAGCTATTTTTGGTTAGTATCAGTCCAGCTCTTTTCCAAAATTATGGAAGGCATTTTTAGCATTTCGATTAAGTTCTTGCGTAGACCCCCTCCTACGCAACAACTTTTCTACGTCCCTACTACTTTTTAAAGTTTTAGTTTTTTTTCCTGTGCTTTGTGGATTGATAATGTCCTTTATAGTTTATATCAAATAAAGAGTCTTAAAGACAATACTCATGACTCATCAGCCTCATTACTGTTTATATTAACTTCATAATGACAACATGATATAATTTTTGTTACAAGGTGCATAACATATATATTCAGTTTTATCACATTCCCTTTAGAATCTAAAAACACTCATAATATACATACATAAGATTCAAAATATAATGCTGTACTATTGCGTTGTATCATAACTCCTGGCCACCTCATCTTCACACGTCATTCGAAGCTGTCTGCACCCAATAATGGAATGTTCAATGCAAAATTCTTACATCCATGACTATATAAGATATAAAACAAAGTGCAATAAATTTACATAAGTACCTGAGGCCTCCTCTATAAACTAAAATGTCGATGGATGTTAGTAACACGTTGTCAATATTAAAAGGTTTGACGAATGAATACCTAACATGCTTTACACCCCCTCTACCTCTATATGTTTTGAATGTTATTTCAAATAAAAGTAATGTTAATCTTAAGATTACATAATTAATATCAGAAAATGTAATTCCATAACGCCTCGCTTTTTTGATTTTACTATAACTTACTCAGAAAAATTCCTTTTATTTTGGTTTGTTTTAGTACTTTCGTACTTTCGTTTCATCTTTGATATGAAAGAGTGTAACAAATGTATTCAAAAACAATATTAATTTATAAAACATACATCTTACACATACCTAACAATTTTAATAGAAGAAGTTGGTTTTTAAAGTTATTTGTATCGAGTGTATTAGGAATCAATTGAGTACTATGTTTTTTTGCCAATTTCCTCTATAAAAGGTGATATTACATTTCACATCAAACTTTAAAAAAAACATACATACATACGTTTCGCCTAGCTGAAAATAATTCAATTTCACATTTTAACTTTGCTGAACCTAGGAATAGACTTTATTTTTCGTAAAATGTCTTTTTAACACCCGCATTAGGAATATACATCGTGTGTCATGGGGAATTTTAACAAACATACATGAAACGGACACAAAGTACACCCACACTAGAACAACAATTTATGGATTACACAAAGTGTTGTCCCATGTATTTGAACCTACAACACTTGGCGCAGTAGGAAGCGGTGTGGCGACTACTTAAAGCACTAGGCCAACCGTGCAGTCAAATCAACCAGATATGGAAAAAATATATCAGAATATCCATTTAATATTTTGTGTAAACCCTGAGTATATGAAGATGTTGACGGTCGGTCATTGTTCGCTAAACTATCAACGACATATTAATATATTATATACAAATTTTAGATGCATCCTCAATTTACAAATATAAATACTGTACTTCAAATGCGTGATATATTTTTTAAGGATCTTATCCTATTCACTTGCCTATGTGCTAATTTTCCAGTATTTTACTTTGGTTTAACGCAGGCAGGAGTTTTTTCTCTGTAATATGATAGGGAGCATTTGTGAAAATACTGTTATTATCAGACAAATAACAATTCTCTTACACTCGCACCAAAAAAAAAATACACAAAAAACCACACAGCACTGGGCCTTAACTTTTGGATTAACTCACTAAAATTAAATGATTATAAAGTTGAAGTGCTCTCTCAGCCTTTCATCGGTTATGTCCTAATAAAAATTTGTTGATCTCACTTAAGAAAACCCTCTGGAGGAGACGTCTCTAAAAGTTTTCCGATCTCGCGAACGCAATCATAACTTTGTCCTTTGTAGATATTGAATTTAGTATCTTCTTGTGTACGTCATAAGACCAACAGTAATGCCGAGATGAAATGAAAAAAAAACCAGCAATAAAAACTGTTTAGCCTTAATTGCTTTGAGAGAAAAATAGAAGACTGAATGTCTTGCTTATGATTATAATATGTATGTAATGTAATGGTTTCTGTATCGTTTTGCAAATATTCTTCTCGTGATGGTTTTTTATTAAATCTTACTGACGCATTTTTGAAATGGGGTGACTTCAGCCTCAGTGCTGAGGTCCCTAGTTTGATTTCTAAGTTGAACCAATTGTTTGAATAATTTGCAAATATATCTTTAGTAATTTGGTTATTTCTATGTATGTATGTATTTAGAAAAAAAGTATATAAGTATTCTATCAATCAATCTATCTATCATAATACAAGTTGTTCTTAGTTTAATGCTAAATGGCGTAGTGCATCATAAAAATTGTTGTGTACGTTATTTAATTATTTATCATTTCTCTAGTCTAGAGTATTTAAAATAACTTTTTTTTCGCAACATGGCGTTTTAGTCGTAAAACTTTTTATATAGATGTTGTAGGCTTGTCCTCCCGCACTAAAATTGAAGCACGTACTGCCTAACCATTTTAGTAAAACATGCGTGAACACAGAATATAGAACAGTTTTGTGTTTCAATTTTATGCTTTTTAATTAAGTTGTACTCGTTTTGGATAGCGGCCTCGTTTATAGAACACCCACTTGAATTTTAGGTCCATTATTATACTTCATAGGCAATTTAGTTAATACGATTACTTACCTTTATAGAATAAATTTGACAGAAAAAATTAGAAAGAACAAGCTGTACGCAATATAGCTTGTTTAAAGCAATGAAACACGCATGTTGTGTTAAAAACATATCAACCATTTTAAACAAAGACTGACCATCGGTGATTTAGCTATACAGGATGCACTGCAGCATTCAATGCATTTTTACTGAAAAAATATACCTGGAAAAAGGATACTTCATTCTCATTCGCATTTTCCATACTATACAAGTATGGGAGAATTAAATCGAAGAATAGACGAGAGAATGAGCAAGATTTTTGAGGCCTATTTTACCAAGTCAATAGTGCATCAAAGCTATGTTACCATAGCTGAGATTAGAGAAAGAGAACACACGATATATAGGGATCCTTTAGGATCCTTTCCCTGTTTAAAGAAAATACATCAGGGGCGAAAGATTAAGAATGATAGCAAGGCGACTGTAAAGTATTTTTTTTGGAAAAGTTACAAAGCTATGTTGAAAAACTTACAAGTTGTCACATAGGTACTATTTTACACATATAATACATACTAATGTTATAAATTCGAAGCCAACTCTGCATTTTGCCATTTCACAGCTTAATCGGCTAAAATTTGCCGTTTAGGTACTTTGATTCTTGAGGGAGCACATGACAGCTTTGAACCGAAAAACACGAGCGAAAAAATCTGGTAAACATATTATGAATCCACTTATGAGACACTTCCTATAACTGCTCCTGTTACATATAAAACTGAAAAGTTTATCTCTGCCTGCAATGAAAAGTAAACTAATGGTCCATTTGAAACTACGACTAGAGACATCTGTCACGTTTTAAAATATACACGTTTAACGTCGATTCTCTGGGAACAGTTTTACATATGTATATTAAGTACGTGTTTACACATTCTGAGATTAGCTTCACAAAACTAAACGGTACCACACAGTTCTTGATTAGCAATTGCTATACACTATTCACATGTATGGGTGTCAAACTGCTAATAAAGTCAGCATTGCTGATATAAAGAGCAAAAATATCATTAGACTGCGCAAAAGAAAGTACCTAGCTCGTAATGTCATTATGTTACGCACAGATGTATAATAAATAGCATTTGGGAGCCATGCCAAGTGACATTGATACGCACGTTATATATGATAAGTATTTATATGACGAAGTAGATTTTATGAATGATTGTGAAACAAATATTTATAAATAAAACCAAGTTTGTAAGGAAACGTCCTTGGTTTTTACAATATTTAAAGCTTTTTCTCGTAAATACCATTATGAAATGGCTCTAAGTTACCATTATCATTAATGAAACGAATGGCCCACAAGCGAGTGATCTGTAGTTTGCAAAACTGTGTCTATGGAGTTTAAGTTAATGCTCTATATAATACATATAGAAGAGAAGAAGGCATACTTAAGAGATTACATTCTAGACTTTGAATGCAATCATGGATATGCCTAAAAGTGAATCTCGTTTTCTTAATAACTGTAGACAATGAGACTAACGATAGTAACAATAGAAACACTAAAAAAGTGGACAATTCTAAAAATGCCGCGATTTATTTCAACTGCGCACGTAAATCAACTGAAATTGGAACACCCACTCGAGAAGTAATCGGAACGTATAGTATTGTATCTGTTTAGACAATTGCTGTGTCGGACGCGCATATTTAATAGAATGGATCAATCAAAATTCTATGATTCATGTTTGCTCTATGGATTATTTGAAACAGTATAGACGGTAACGTAAGGGAAAAGAAAATTATGATGAAAAAGCTGTCAGGATTCAAATAAAATAAAATATATTCACTACATAAATATACCTATACTATTGTATATAAAAAAAGCTGCAATAGTGTTTGTTTCCATAATATTTTCCATTAGAAACTATTTTCTTATGATAATTTCTGGAATGTGGGTAATAAATATTTACACGTGGAATTTAATCGTGGATATTTCATTTTAAACAGAACCCTTCTTCAAAGCAATGCAGCAAAATTACCAATCACATCACTTTCATAGAGAAACCACAGCTACCTTGTTTGACCTCGCTGACATTAACTTTTTATCTTTCTCTTATCTTATTGATATATAGAATGTGGGGTCTATATCTTATTGCAGTTATCTAACTGTCATACCTGTGACTGATAGATAGATATAATTTACTATCTATATCTTCACAAATTCTTACCGTCGACTATACTCCTGATATCTTGTATATATTGTTTTATATATGCTATGAATGTGTCCGAGTATTTCACATTCGTATCTCTTGACACGTTTCTCACCTTACATATTTTAACGTTTTTAGCGATGTTAAGATGCACGAAGATGTACACGCTGTGTATTGACGTTTTCATATTACTGACGACCCAGATGTCCCAGAAATCTTTATTTTTTTTAAATAATTTAGCAATAAACGAAAAATTTAGTTTCTAAGTCCTAGTTCATAATTTAATAACAATAAAATTATTGTTATTAAATTATGAGATAACTGTAGCAGCACCTACTCTTTTGTTTCTAATTGTAGGAGCAAAAAATTTTTTTAACTATTAATTTTAAATGTTCAACCGTAAATTCCAACATTACAGCAATATTCAAATATTTGCATTATAGCAATGAAATTCTACAAAACAAACAATAAGGAAATCGGTTGAATGGGTCGAAAATAAACTACAAAACTAATTCTTTGCATCGACCTGTTCAATGAACTGCAGCTGGTATACAAGCATACTTATATTTGTGAATTATTTATCGCGATGTCTCCTCAAAGTTGACGCTGGCACTTGGCCAGGTATCGAGGGAAAGAGTGAAAATAACGCCGGTGACCTTTACACAGCGGGCCTGCCTCACCTTGTGAGAACAATAGATAGGTATATGTAGAACAAGTTTTAAGAGGGAGAGAGAAAGATATGGATTGCGATGTAGGTATTATAAGTTGGATAAAGACAATCTTGAAACACGTGGCTGAAATTTCCTTTAAGTATAATTCGCAGATAAGTCGTGATTTAATTATATCTCTGGGAAATAGTATTGCATATAGTAGGTTACTATATGTAAGCGGTTCATACCTTAACTAGGATAATAATTATGATACGGGAGCTCTATGGTGATATAATTGTCTTAATCGAAGAAACTATTTCAAAATGTGTATTTTCTTCAGTTTGCACCACCTGTTGCTTATGTATGTATGGATTTACCGCTTTGTAGAATCAATTTCGGCCTCGTAAGCGTGGTATATGGAATACTTTCATATAACCGTCTTAGTATATTATATAATCATAACCTTGGGAATGTAATTACACCAGAGCTATAACTTTCTACCACGTTTGATAAATTGCACACAACCTCTTTGGTTTTAGTATATGTTTAGTTAAACATCATCATTACTCATTAAAACCCATAATTATAAAATAACGAATGAAGAAGTTTTATTACCCGTCGTGCAAAGTCAACAACATCTCGATGAGAAAATACATGAAGAGAGAAAATACAAGTAAAACTCGTAAACCCTTGTAGATAAAACACACAGACGCTCCTTTATCTTGTCAATACCTTGGCCTTATTAATCCTTGGTTATAAGTTTGTCTTATACTGATCGGATACGGATTTATATCGGCTTTGCCTAGCGTTTGACCTCCGTTTCCAGAATGTACTGAAATTAAGGAAAAGAGCTTTATTTGAGAACTCCGAATTCTGTCGCTAGGCTAAAAATAAATTTCTACAACATGTGGTAGCTACATTAGACGGACAATCGCTTGCGTGTAATACTGTCATCATAACCAGCTTCTTTAAAGTCTACCGCTTAACATACGTGTCTTCTTATGAATGAGGTTTTGACCTATTAAACTGACGGGTACGTAGAGGATTTGTTTTACGTTTCTTCATAGAATTGTTGTCTTGCGGCCCTTAGTCGGCTCTTACACCCGTGAAATGTATAAGGGTGTTGCCACTCCTAAATCCAAATCTCTTACAGTACAGTAATACTGTTAAATAAAGTATTATGTAACGTAACCATAAATTATATTTTTTACTCGCTGTACAAAATATCACAAGCGCAAACCTAAGTATTCATGTTTACATAGCGATGCGTAATCTAAACGCTTGATATCTTAGCGCAAACGCTCAAATATGCGGAACTTGAGCATAATTTATGCTCTAATCGTTCATCAAATATGGACGCAGCGTCAGGTACGAGTTTATATGCAAACGGAATGTTAGTCTAGATAAAACTATATACACATGAATGTATATCTACAAAGTCCCGGGAAGAAGAAAGATGCGGCAGTACAGGACCGGTTGATGCGTTAAGCTTCGAGGGAGGTCAAGTCCATAAGTTGACAAGTTTAGGCTTAGATGAGTATCATATCCACAGTAGTTTATTTAGTTTTTTATGGTTTATTAAGAGAGTGTACAGGCGTCGGCACGCAACTTGACCAGATTTCGGCGAAGTGGTGTTTAGTTCGCGCATAGTATACTAGTGCAACAAATCAGAATAAACTGACGCTCCAATCACTTGTTCGGAACGGTGCTACTACAATCCCCGTGTCCCTCTATCACCTAAAGCGACATATAAAATGACTTCTGCGCTTATAACAAATTTGGCCAAGTTACGTGCTGGTCTGTATAATTGCATCGTTTAAGCTTATGTTTCTATAACTTTGGGTTGATTTTAAACCGCCGACATAGAAAAGTCACGGGAAGACCACTCAACACCACCACCACTCCCCCAGAACACTATTTATATTAAACTAAGATTATTTATATTAATTTTGGTGGCGCAGCGGTAGCGTATGCGACTGCTGTTCTTGAGGTCTCGGGTTCGATTCCCGGGTCGGGTCAAATGTTTGTATGATCTACAAATGTTTGTTTCGGAGTTTGGGTGTTTTCTATGTATGATATGTATGTATTTACAAAAAAAAAGTATATATGTATTTATATCAGTTGTTTAGTACCCATAATACAAGCTCTGCTTAGTTTGGGACTAGATGGCGTTGTGTGTTAGATGTCCGAAATATTTATTTAAATATTATTTATTATTTATTTATTTCTTTTAATTAAGGTGCTTTTATTTTAATTCTATCTAATCTGATCTAGTTATGCGGCAGATCAGATAAAAGAAAAATTATATATGTACATACTACATCGTTTTTTTTAAATTTATTAATATCACTAACATACTTTTGTTATAAAAAAAGCCTTTTATCAAAATTATCACTAAAAGCGACTGGTTCGAGTGTATCAATGCGGACGATGATCTGATAATGCTGGCATATATTAATTATTTTTTTAATTATTGGGACCATTATAACTATATCTAGATAAATGAATAAAATTCCAAATGAAAGTCATACTTTTTTGTGCATTTGTTTGATATCAATGTAAACAAATGACATTTCAACAAATTGAGAAAAATAACTCTAATTTTTGGTTTTGTTAGCTCTTTGCTAATGTTTGTAAAAAGTTGTATAAATATGGAACTGACAAGTGCGAATAAATATGTGTCAATCTAAACCACTGTACAACTTTCAGCGTTTTGATATAAAATAGTTAAACAATTTAAGTCAACACGAACCACAATTGAACTAGCTCAATTACGATATAGTATTTTAGATAAACAATACATTTCTTATAACATAAGTGTGAGTAGGGTTTTTAATGAGCTTTGTAAGCAGGAAATTATAGATCCATTCTCTACGTGTGTCTTAAAAGTGCCAAAGTTTCTGAGCCTCAACTTTTTTAGTAGTTAAATATAAAAAAAATGCTGATGCTGTCGCTCACATCTTTATGTTTAGCATATCACTACAAGTTGGGACTTGTAATTAATTCAATGTTATTTACACTTTCTTTCAATTGTATGATGTTAGCTGTAAGTCCTCCATAACATACATAAATAATTATTGTGATACTGACCTGATTAAAATCAATAATTGAGTTATTGATTTTTGTTCGGTTAAGAACTCATATTTCATCTTTTAAACTAGTAATATCTGTAAGAATTTACCAACGTTTATGGTTACTGTTTTAATCCTGATTGTTGTAACATAACACAGTGGTTAATTGACCCAGTTTCATCAAAGAATGACGCTATAGCTATATCTAATTATCTCATTGAATACACTATCTAATACAAAATAAATCCAATCTTTCTATAATATACTTCCTAAAAGAGATACTCTTTTAACTGAGATACTTAACTGAAATTTGCACGACAAATGAACAGAGTTAGTAATATAAATACCTACAAAGTCGCTCATTCATTTTGAAAACTACTCTCGAAATTACCCAGTAAAATTGTAATAGGAATAAGAAGATACAAAATTAACATGTCTGAATAATGTTTGTACTTCACAGACTTACAATATAAAATAATAGCTCACGCTTGGGAATACGCTTCTATATCAACTGTCAAGTGAAGCGAGGCTCAACACAATAATACATAGCGATCTAGCATGAAGTACTTACATATAAATAAATATTTCCGACATCTAACACACAACGCCATCTAGTCCCAAACTAAGCAGTGGTGGGTACTAGACAACTGATATAATACTTATATACTTTTTTTTGTATATACATACATATCATACATAGAAAACACCCAAACTCCGAAACAAATATTTACAGATCATACAAACATTTGATCCGACCCGGGAATCGAACTCGAGACTTCAGGAACAACAGACGCATACGTTACTACTGGGCCACCGAGGCAGTCATTATATCCTATGAATCCCTCCATCAGAATCTACTATGTTAAATATAAGTCACAGATTTATTTATATTACTACTAGCGTATGCGCGCGGATCCACCCTCGTGTTTGTCGGTTTTCGCAGCAAAGAGAAGCCTATGTCCTTCGCCAAAAATCAAAGTATCTCATTGCCAAATTTCATTTAAATCGGTGCAGCGGTTTGGCCGTGAAAGCAGGACAGACAGACAGAGTGACTTTCGCATTTATAAGTATGGATATTCGTTCAGAAGTATCTTTGAGGTTAATTTGTAATTTTATGTATCCTTAAAATGCACTCTTTCACTAAAGCCTAAAATAAAATTATTATTTAATATTGTGTCTGGTTCGTTTTAAACCAGTAATAGAGCGCGTAAAGTCTGTTTGACGTGGAGTTAATTAATATTTTTGATAATATTCAATGAAACACACACTGAACACAATTAAAACATATAACCTACACCTTCTTTGAAATAGGTCATAGATAGGCAGCTGAAATGAGTCCACCATCAGGTAGTACTTAAGCGTAAGACAGAAATGCTATTTTTAAATTAAACAGACACGCTTTAGTTATTACAAACTTGAGCCAGCTACAGACAATTTTCTTTTAAAAATATTTTGTTAAAATGAAAGTATCTCCATGATAAAGCCAAAACATTAAACAAAATAAACTTTAAAAATTTAGCAAGACTACGTAAACTGTATATCTTAAAGAAACATGTTCAATTATTTATATACTAATTTTCTTACGAATACGACAGTTCTTCAAAGAAAAATGTTTATTTTGGAGGCGATATTTTCGGACGTGGTCTCAAGCAATGTCGTTTCAAACTATAAATGAACCAAAGCGAGCGATACTTCAGTTATTTATACAAGAATAACAGGAAATACACAGTATTTATATCATTGTTTTCATAAATCAGAGAGCTCTAATCTACTCGATACAGTCAGATCCCGTTACAGGCATACGATAGGCATGCGTTAGTAGGACCAGTGGTCTTTATGTAAATGGAATAAAACTATAGTTAGCTACATGTGGATGTTACATTAACAAGATCAGCCATCAGTTCATTACTGAGCGAAGGTCTCCACCAAATAGCGAAAATTATCCCGGTCTTGGTGTTTATATACGCCTATTTTTACCTCTTCTAAAACACATATTTAGTGTTTGTTTTGTGTGTGAATTGGAATGGCCCTATTTGAAAGTCTGATATTTTAAAACAGACTGCCCTGCTAGCCAGTTTGCCCGAGTATATATTTGTTATTCGTACAAAAATTGTATGTCATTCTACAAAATTCATTCTATCTCCTTGCCGTGAAAACGTAACAGACGAACAGAGTTACTTTCGAATTTATAATATATTTTTGGATTAATTTTTTTAAGAAGATTGTCTTACACCCTTAAGGTGAATACCTGAAAACTTTGCAGAATATATGGCTATCCATTACCTAAAGCGTAGCCTACAAAAATAAAGAAAAAGCTGCTTTCCACACTAAACATATTACCTCAATGTATGTTCCATAAGTTTTATGTTCAAACCACTCTACACGTCTCGCAAAACGTTCCAAAGTTTACTTTGCGGGCTCAGTAAATGTTCACGTATTTTTTTCATGCTAGCAAAATTATAAAACATTGTGTTTTCTTTCTAACACGAGCATAATTTTACTTGAGAAATAAAACAAGAGAAATTACAAATGTACTGATTTATTTTTTCCTCTCTACCTCGGTGGCGCAGAGGTAGCGTATGCGACTGCTGTGCTTTAGGTCTCAGGTTCGATTCCCGTGGCGGGCGAAATGTTTGTATAATATAATCTGCAAATAGTTTGGCTGTATTCGGATGTATTTAAAAAATAAAATGTAAATCGGGCAATCTAGCTGTTATAGCACAGATCTTGGTTAGTTAGAAGCTAGATGCCGTTATGTCTTGGATTCTGCTTGTGCTTTCCATCAGGCAGAGCAGAGTCATGAAAAAAATGTGTGAAATGTCCTAATGTTAAATGTATGTAAAATTAGTAGAAGAAATAAAAGATACGTGTGAGATTTTCTTCTATTATACCCAATTCTGCATAAGCGGGTAAACGAGCATACGTTCGCCTGATGATCAGCGATTACTGCCGCCCGCCACCGCGATGGGGACAGGGGTCGGGGTATCGGCCTGCGGTATCCTCACTCACTTGGTAGTAAACGGCCGTGGTACCACTCCGGTCGAGTCGGCCCATTAATACCGGAGCGTGGCTCTCCCACGTAAACTAGCTATTTAACTACGACCATTGTCCATTATTTTCTACCATACTCATATCCTTGGCACCCTCATGTAATTCAATTATGTAAATCGTCAATAAACGTGCCTTCGCATACACTTCGCACTTGAGGCTTTGCAGTAGAAAGTTATTTGTCGGTACACGTACAACTGTGACGAACAGCATTATAAGGAGTTCGTCTTATTCTGAAGTAATAGCACTACTTTATTAAACGCATTTAAATGCTACTCAAAGCTGTTGTAAATATCGATCAAAGAATTGTAATTAATTCATTTCAATAAAGTAGTACTTCATCAACAACCCATAATGTCCAACTGCTAGGCTCGGGTCTCCTCTAAGGAGAGGGCTACGGAGATACATCACCACCCTGTTCAAGCGCGGGTTGGGGACTGTCAAGACAACGTTGTGGCTACGTAATCTTGCCGTTGGATGTTTTTAAGCCGTCCAAAGGCCTCCAACTAAGCTTCACGACTGTTAACCTATGATAATAACCAGGACCGACTGCTTAACGTGACTCCGAATCACGGTGACGCTCGTGGTAACATGCCACCAGTGGTCACCCATCCTGGTCCTCGGTGATTGTTTCTAATCACCGAGTGCAACTGGGCTATGACCACCTCAGTAGCGCTTACTATTCAATAATTCACCAGTCTTCTGATGTTCATCTAAAATAAATTCAAAACTCCATATGTGACTTTTAACATTGAATAGGTAGTTACAATTCTCATGGTAAGAATAGTCAGCTGACTCTCTGTCATTTTTATTATGTTATCTGTGGCCAAACTTTCTTAGAAATCTAAGTGGTTATCGATTTAATTAATACATACTGTCAAGGTAACCTCCCGAACGATCAATCACAAGTTACGTTATAATCATTATCTTCTGATGTGTATCTGCGCGAATTCCGCCTTCTCAGTATGCAGAATATGAACTACGTCAGAATACAGGAAACCAAAGTAGGAATTTAAAGGTCAACGAGGGACCCACATTCTGATCTCCACCATCAAGTTGAATTTCTTAATACATGTTTTTAATGTATACGAAAGCATTAAGTTAGACGTAAATGTTTTTACCTGAATTCCTTCCAACTCAATCAAAAGCTCAATGAAAAAGCACTTCCTAAGTGGGTATTCCTTAGTAGATCAAAATGCTAGAGATCTCGAGAAAGAAAATTAAAATATATGTTTTATCGTGTTATTCTCTTGTTCTCAGTCAATGATCCAACTCAAAGAACGTAAAGAAATGGACGAAGCATTCAAGAAAGCACAGAAGCCGTGGGCGAAACTTCTGCAGAAAGTTGAGCGGACCAGGTTGGAGTATCACACAGCATGCAAACAGGAGCGGACCGCACAGAACCAAGAGAGAAACGCCAGCGGAGACAGCTCCTTTAGTCCTGATCAGGTCAGTTTACAAATGGTAATTCTAACTTTAAACTATTTCTAATTATTTTTTTAAAAATCTAAAAGAGAACATTAGGTGTGTTTAAAAAAATACATAACTGCATGCTCAGAGTCCCCGATTAAAAAGTATTTAAATCGTATTTAACGTGATGTTTAATTAGTAATGTAAGCTTATACCTATATTTTCGGATCGTTGAATCCCTACATGGAGCAAAAAATAATAAATTTTATGAAATAATGAATTTATCGCAGTAGTCATAATTTATAATATTGTGATGATATCCCTAACTTGGCTTGACACCGTGTACTAAATATCTCTCGATATTTTTGAGGATGAGGATACAATCGAGATTTTCCTTTTTAAAAATATATTACTAAAAACATGTTTTAAACGAGTCATTAATTAAGTCGAAATTAGCTATATCTTATGACGAACGTTCCGTCGGGCAATAGAGTGGGCCACCAAAATTGTAGCAATATCTGCAAATGGTGACCAATACCATGATCCTAATAGAGTAAAGAGAGTACTCTACTTAAAGTTTAGCATTGCTTTCATATCTTATCATATGAGAGTAGTCTTATATAATACCTACTACAAAAGTTATACAATTTCAGTTGGCTATTTCGGTTACCGTCTACAGTTAAAGTTTCTGTCTTAATCTAAGGGTTCAGCGATAGCTACGAAGGATTGAAGTGGATTATTGAACACTAATTAATTGATAGGATAAGCTATGGCTAATCACTATTACTTCCCGTTATTTAAATAGTCTCAAATTACAATAAGATTTTGTGTGCTGTGTTTTGCAAAAAAAGTATTA
This sequence comes from Hyphantria cunea, assembly GCA_003709505.1. NCBI lineage: Eukaryota > Metazoa > Arthropoda > Insecta > Lepidoptera > Erebidae > Hyphantria > Hyphantria cunea. Next base: position 3,606,307 of record PKRV01001177.1, read on the forward strand.
TTGTATTAAATTTGACCCAAACGGGTCCAACTTGTTCATAATGAGTTTGTAGAAATTTTATTCTTGTTTATTAGCTGTCTGGTAACCATAATACAGGCTCTACCTAGTGCAGGATCAGACGGACGTAAGTGGAATTCGTCAAGTTGTCATCAACATGTATGGGATATTTTGACAATAACAATAAATATTTTTTGCAGTTTACTGCATATTGGGAGTTTTAAATAAGTAAAATCATTAATATATAAACATATCAGAGCCCGAAATATTCGAGCAATATTGGTACTATATAACATTATTGAGCTACCTAATGGCAATATAAAATGTCCCATATTTCCAGAGCTATCTATCATTGTTGCACTTTTCCAAGATGTATTGAGATATCACTGATATACGTTATCAATTGACGCACGTATCATTTATCATAAGAAGACACGGGTGTTTGTGTGATCTTGCAAGGAACGTGAAATGTTAGAAAATTATTGTTTACCATACACACGCTGGGACTTTATTAATAATAAATGTTTTGAAATATAAAGTAGGGTTTTAAGTACCTAAATAATTCATGAGGAAATCAATAAAGAGAATTTATAAACATGAGAAGTCGGGTCATCAAAACAGCTGAAGTGGGCTAATCGACCACGATTTGATGCTCCACTTTTGGAGTACCTTTTTACGTAAATCATCAATTTATGATATGAGCAATATATACCGTATTATGATTAACACCTTTGCATACATTACTTAAACAAGAGTATGACGTGTTTTCTCGTGTATCGTTTTAGGCTAGCGGATATTCGTGAATCATTGACTCATTCGCTCTCAAATCGCGCAATATTGTCTGCATTACTTCGATGGAATATAGGTGCGGTGGCCTGTTCTGTGCTTTTTCTAATGACCTCTTATTAAAAATGGACCAATGCGGATATTAAGGTTATTTTAGGACACTGGGAAGGAACCTACACATAAAAACATTAAATGAATTTGAAATTATTCCCACCGATTTTGAAAAGAGCGAAATAGAACAAAATATATCAACAAACGAGTAAATTTTGAAACAGATATTCTGTTTTCTTTTTAAATTAGGCCACTTAAGTCATGATATTTTCGTTCAGTAATTCAGTCCCTTCAAATTCACAACAACAGTGATCGTGTTTTTACATAGCAACAGACATCTTGTAAGTTTCCCCATACAAACAAGTACCAATAATATTTAACTGATCAAAGCTGTCCAAAACAGCCACTATAAATCCATCCACGGAATCCATTTAGAAAGCTGCTACTACTCACAATATAAACTAAAATAAACAGTCGTAATATTTCTTAATTTCAGATGCTTTAATGTCTTTACAACCACTCCCTGAAATAATTTCTTTCTATTTTAAAAGTAAGGAATAAATTTACTTTTAATTTGTTACGACTTCCGCTTTCTCCTTGAGTCAAAAAAATAGATACAAAACATTTCTTGAAACAATTCTCATCAAAATATTTGCTCCAAAAATATCTACAGAAGGTAAAATATTGAGACTAAATTATTTTAAAGCAATTTTTATGAATGGTTATTTTACATTATAACACAAAGATACTAAACCTAATAATAGAAACATGACATCAATAAACAATATTATGTGTTAAGTTAGTGTTGTTTCAAATTAATCTTGCCGTTAACTTAATAGTTTCGTTGGTTTTCCGTACTTCTTGAAGGTAGTTCCTATGCATAGTAGTAATTAATGCATAGATTTGAAAAATGATTGTGCCATGGTTCTAAAGGTTAGAAAGAGTACCTATTGGCTTAGGCTGTAGAATCCTACTAATATAAACGTGAAAATTTGTAAGTATGGATGATTGCTTGTTACTCTCTCACGTAAAAACTACACTAAATGGATTATAATGAAACTTTACAATAATATAGCTTATACATTAGAATAACACATAGGCTACAATTTATAAAGATACAATTCACACAATATCTTTGTACCGCGGGTAACACAACACAGCGAGGCGAGGCTTGTATATATATACTAAGGCTATACGGACTGTAACTGAAGGGAATCCCCTTAAGGTTTAAGAGTGATATTAAGGTGTAGTTAATGTTGTTATATGCTTCTACATTCTATTAGCTTTCTCTTTCCGTCGGTATTTCTCAAAGACTTCATTTGAGAAGTTCAAAAGCAACTTCAACCTATTAAGTGAATGTTCTACAAACAGGGAAGATAAATTGCGAAAGTATTGGCTTTCTAACTCGTCCTTGCAAGTTTTTGAAATGGGTTCCTCTATTATTGATAGGGTTTGTCATTTTTTCTTACAGTAACTGAATAATATCTAATGAACCAACACTATATAATTCTATGTAATCCTTTAAAAGATAATATTTAGCAACATATTCTGTACAAAGTTAAACGTTATGAAGGTTTTTTTAAATAATGAACAATATGATTTTTGAGTTGAAAAATCATGTGTAAGGTTAAGTGTCAACAGTTTTAAAATTCTACTCCTGGATTTTTTTAAAAAAAAGGAAGTTTTGACTTACCACACGGGCCAGACGCTTTGGTAGATATGGTGTAAATTAAGTTTTTTGTTTTTTGGTATTGGGGACCATGGGAGTTGCGAGTACTCCAGAGGCGTCACTTTATTGCCAGCCTTTGGGGGATAGGTGTAGAGGTTGGGGTATGGGCCACCAGTATCCTCACTCACTCGGGGAAACACAGCGCAAGCACTGTTTCCCACCGGTTTTCTGTGATGCCAAGGTATCACTTCGATCGAACCGGCCTATTCATGCTTAAGCGTGACTCTCCCACTCGGTATAATATAATGAAGAAATAAAAAAGTTACGACACAGTCATACACTATTTTATTATCTTCGTACTCCGCGTCAGCTATAAATATCGGTGTTAAAACACCACATTCTCAAGCATTAACCGTAAAACCATCGCATATTTTGAACACGTTACCCTTCGTAAACGTTGTGACAATTTAAACTGGTTTTTCCTAAATAGATTCACTACATGAAGATAGTATTAGCATTAGTAAATTTTGAAACAAAAAACCACGGAAATAATACTAACACTAAGTAATATGTCTAACTGTGTGAGACTTATTTTTTTGTCTATTTAGAAAAATTTTAATGAGTCATGTTACTACAAGATTTTCTCTAACTAGGAAATATACTAAAAAGCTCCTTAAAATAAAACTTTATGATACAAAAATAAAAATCAAAGGCTCCTGTGGCAAACTGAGAATATGAAACAAAACCATTTTGCGGTATAACATAAAATATAAGATTACGAAACAGCCATAGAGTTCACGCTAAGGTGTCTTGCTGGATACCATCGATCGATAGGGTTCTTTGACCACACTAGTGTCCTCATTCGGCTGAATATCGACCTAAACACCGCACAAATTATTTAAGATAGCAGTATTGATTCCAGCTCTTCTTTGTACCAGGTGTTGAATTATTAAACTTGAACATGCTATTTAGACATAATATACAAATCGATCATCTAAAAAATCTTACACTTTTTACTCGACTGCGGAAGAAGGAGGGTTATGTTTTTCGAATGTACGTATGTATGTAAATCTCTTTGGCTCTCTCTAGAGCCTAAACGGCTTGTCGTATTTTTATGTGAGTAGTGTCAATAGATTCGTCTTAGTTGTACATGAAAATTCGGTAATTTTAAAATCGGTTAATTTTTAAAATTAATTCATTATTTGTGTACTTAAATAATAATATCTACTGAACTTATTAGTCATAATCATCGGTGCAGTGCATTTAAATTTCATACAATAATGGTTTAGGCATAGGTGTAAATCGATAGTAACTTAACATGGTTCTAATCGTAGAATGAGATCGACTTAAATCTGATGTTCACGAGATTTTTAATATACTGATGAACCTGGTATTACATTACCTTGAGTCTAAAAATAGTAAACCAGTTGTATTGCATTGTTCGCTGAGGGACAACATAGTGACCGCAGTAACATGCCTACAATAACCTCTTAAATACTGAGTCGCGGCTTAGGGATGATTCTGTAGCATGCTAAAGTTTTAAATCTTAATTTCTTTATACATATTTCTAAATACGCCTAAGAACATTAACCTAAGACTGGCCTTAGACACGCGTATACGGGTCGACCCCACAGCGTTCAAACCTATCACGCTGCTCCATACATACGTATATTAAGTGATAGTACCGTATTCTCTCTTCTTCATACTAAAGAATAAATTACTAAACAGAATGTGATCATAGAACTATCATCACTTTACAGAGTAAACATTCAATGGGTGTCTGGTTATCTCCTAAGATCTAAAACACTGAAAAATGCTTACGTCACTCGCCCACTGCCTCTGTTACTTTGTATCTTACAGTATTAGTTACTACGCATATTTCAACCCAGATACTGCGAATAAACCAATAACTATTTTACCTACTAACGCAGTACCGGGGCCATAGCGATGGTTTACTGAACGCGAGTTGCTATGTGATTTTTCTGCTATTAGTTGTGTGCCTTTCCATTCATTCATATCTTCTACTTTCGGTTTAGATCCTTAAATAATATTGGAAAACTCTTGTTCTACTATGTCTCTCTCTATCTTTAACGTTTTGACTACACGGTTGGCCTACTGTTTTCAGTGGTCGCCACACCGGTTCATACTGCGCCAAGTGTTGTGGGTTCAAATCCTGGGACAACACTTTGTGTGATCCAAAAATTGTTGTTCTAAGTCTGGGTGTACTTTGTGTCCGTTTCATGTATGTTTGTAAAGATCCCAGTGACACAGGAATGTGTATACCTAATGCGGGAGTTGACTAAAAAAAAAGAAAAAGAAAAATGTATCTATATATTATACGTGAAGCAAAAGCTAAGTAACTAGTTTTCCAAAAATGTGCTAACGTGGAAGTATGATATTTAGCGCAGTAGACGTCTACATGCAGAAGGAGTACCGAAAGCTATTTTAAAAACACTTTTTTTTACCAACGAACAATCACGTGACTTAAAAAAACAGACAATGCCCAAAATAATTATAATATGTAAAAACTGCTTAACTCGGGACTAGATGGCATTATGAGTTTAGATATCCGAAATATTTATTTATTTGTATAGATATAACTAAGCCTGGTAAGACTTTACTTAAATCATTACCACAAAAGTTGAAGTATTGCTTTCCAGGTTTAACGAAAACAAACATAGAGGTGGAAGTTTGATTTTGTATATATTGGGAATATACATAGATGACTCGAAAGGCACCTGGTCACCTGATTAAAGATATGTCAGTAACTACTTTATTACGAAACAGTAAACATTCAAATGAGAAACAGGTTTACACTGTGTTTTAAATTTACAATAACCATTTAATTCTGAAATAACACCATTCGTCTAATGTTTTATTTTCATTTCCACCGTTTTCTATGTAGTTAAACTGACTGTAGATAAATTACTCAAGTTGTGCAGAGCTTAAGTAAAAAGACACTATCCTCGAAAACTCTAGACAGAGGAAGATTCTGCACTGCAATTCTGTCTAGACCTTTTGTTATAGTTATATCTATAGTTAACTAGTAATAGGCTGAAGATACAAGGGAATGAGGATCTTGACTGCTCCATCCTCTATTCTTGGCCTCTTCTATGTTTATATATATGTAAACAAACATACTAAACAGCTTTGTGTGTTTCTACAAGCACAACTTACTGCAAGTACAATCTGAATGTAATTGAATATCGTATCTTTGAGGTCTTCATTAAGTATTCCCAATCAAGTCTTCAACTGAATGTATAAACTATTGTATTCAATCTCAGTCTGTTATTTCAAACCACTTGAATGTACTTGCTTAATAGATGTTTAATAGTACCTAAACTTGCAAATGTGATCATCACGCAGACTCTCGGCCCTGACATAGTAATAAATTGGAAATAAGTCATTTGAACTGAAGACGTATTATCATTTTTACACCAGCTTTGATATTGATACTGTTTTTATTGCTATCGAATTGGTAAAGTTGCGTGAAATAACTATTGAAATACACATCTTCGTAAAGCTAATGATTTTTCATAATATTATTCCGTTTACATATATACTGATATTATTAGCTTAACTCAGTACCAATATCAGTTTGTCTTGATAAAGGCTGTACCTAGATTAAAATAGGATGCATTTTAAACGCAGTGTGGCAAAATTTCAAAAAGTTTAGCACACCATCCAATATAAACTCCGGTGAATTGACTATTCCAAGGGATTTCAAGCAAAACACCTACAAAGTTAAATCGGAATTTAATTTCGTGAGTTTAAGAACAGAAAAAAATATTCACAGAGCGATAAGGGAGCGCTTAATTCATTTAAAACAAATCTGTCACTGAGATCTAATATTAATCACCAGTTCACTAGAACCTGCTTCATTTGCCACGCTGTCAGTTTACCTAAATGATTGAGAATTTTACGCAAGTAACGCGAATACGAATGATGAATGTATGTAATAAGTATCTTTAAGGTAAGGTGCTTTATTGTATCATTGATAATTTTCCTTAGTGACATCAATAAGCATTTTATATTGATTTCTGTGATGTTTAACGATTTGCAACAAGAAAATCTGATGTTAAACGAGATAATGGTTGAAATAAAACTGTGTGTAATTTGTGAAGTAAATAATAATTTTATATCGTTTTGTGTGTCCTATTTTTGATCTGTTCAAGAATAAAATACACTCTTGTTAAGTAAAATTGACAACAATGTGCAGCATACTGCTGTGTAATCGCATGTTTTGTAAGGTGAACAAGCCATGACACTATATAAGTCATTGGTGTGACGCGAGCTCTTCCATCGAGATGCGATTGTTTGCTTCCTATTATCATAATTGTAGGCAAGTAGCTATAATGTGATGATATCTACTCACTGTATTAACGATAAACAATCTTGACACATTATTGTCAGTTTATCCTTGCGTTTATAGCTGTAATTTTTACTTTGCCAATAATATGGAATCAAATGAGTCAATTGAATGTGACTCAATTTGAGTGACTATTTAATTATTTTAGAATAGGCCATAGTAAGTTTAATGCATTCTGCGTAACTAGAACAAACTGCACTGTCTTATTATTACCAAGAATATCTAAATAAGTGGAGAACAGTCTACAGATAATGTTTCATTATGTAGCTGCCTCGGTGGCGCAGTGGTAGCGTACGCGACTGCTGTCCATGAGGACTCGGGTTCGAATCCTGGGTCGGAACAAATGTTATAATGATCCTAAAAAATACCCATAATACAAGCTCTGCTTAGTTTAGGACTAGAGTGCGTTGTGTGTTTAGATGTCCGAAATATTTATGATTTAAATATGAACCAATTGAATAATTAATATCTCAAACATCTGTCTGTTTTTTACCTCTTGAGTTAGCTTCTGGCAGTAGTACTTGTAATTTCCTGATAACAGAAAAATAAAAAAGTACCTTTACGGAGGAATACTAAACTATGTTAGTACTAACACGATTTTTCCATAATTTTTCAAACAAGTTTTCCACAAAATCCTACTGAATTTTTTACGTGAATTTTAAGCACCAGAGCAGTTGATACTTCTGCCTTTGTCCTCCACAGGATATTATGCAAGTTAGCACACAAAGTGAATCCGTATTGTTTAAGCCTTTCTGCTCATATTTGAGACGCGACGAACCGTAAAGCTTTTTGACTGTCCCTCTTTTAATATTCGTACATATGAAAAAATACGTAAATAATGTTAGCGGATTGCTTGCTCCCTGTTTTTGTTCAATATAACATTTATTTACTCACACTAGAAAACTGTGTATTTCATAACTGGAAATGCGAAAAATAATGAATAAATATTTTCGGACATTTTAACACACAACGCCATCTAGTTCCAAACTAAGCAGAGCTTGTACTATGGGTACTAGACAACTGATATTATTACATATATATACTTATTTTTGGAAATACATACATATTAAACATAGAAAACACCCAAACTCCGAAACAAATATTTGCAGATCATACAAACATTTGATCCGACCCCGGATTCGAACCCGAAACCCCATGGACAGCAGTCGCGTACACTACCACTGCGCCACCGATGCAATAAAAGAAGTGCTGTTACTGTAACAAGTACCTTACGTAATAAGTAAAATAATCTGGTTATACTGAAATTTCTGTAATGACGAGCTGCAGTACTTTTTTATGAAGAGAGTTTAAAAAGCTAGATGTACGAATAGCCGCCCATAGAGATAAGACCTAAAGTAATAAACAAATGAGGTATTTTATTGAACTCATAGTGTGCTATGGATACATTACAAAATACTAGTAAATTTATTCTAGTTACAAAACGCTCTTAAACTGACTATCTACGAGTTGAATGTGAGAAACCACACATTCACCTTAAACCACATGCACACCAACTTAATCGTATGAATTCCATCTCGTGACGTCATATTACATGATTGGTAAAAACTTGTGGATTGTCTCGTGTGCTCTAATTACAGACAAGACTTCGATCGCACCGCAAGCGAATATAAATTCTCATGTAAATGCCGTGGATACTAAACACTATCACACTGCAGATTACTAAATTGTAACAGAATTAAACAATTTCTACTTATATAAGGTTTCCAATTATCTTTACACATTCATGAGTTAACGCTTACTATGATATAAAATCGCTGTAAATGTTTGTGTCACTGTGCGCAGACGCATCACGTCTATTAACATGTCTGTTCCCGCATTCTTCAGATGGAATTTTGAGTTGAGATTTATGAGCAAATTATAGCTTACTCTAGTTGAGTTATTTTAATGAAATTAATATTTTCTGGATAGGTTACTTATTTCCACTATGGCAAATAGTTTTGTTATATATCATTTGTTTAATTTCTGGGTATAATGTGCATATAATGTGTGCCTTATTTAATAAAATGTAAGTGTATTTCTAAATAGGTTTCTAGAGTACCTAATCTCTACCTGTTTTGGAATCAGGCTGTTTGTGGGATCTCTACTCATAATTCAAGTTATGATTACTTTTTCGAAAGTAGACTCTGGCATAATAACATAAAAACTTATTTTTTCGGGATATATATAATACCTTCACATATTGAAATACTGTTATTTGCGTTACCAGCACACATACCATTGCTCATGCCTTGATAGCGCTGTCATTTCAGACATTATCGCCGCGTATGATACATGATAACGTTTATCATTTATTTGAATTGAGAACCACCTAATCTCCTTTACATGATTTTTACAAAAAAAAATACGAAATAAATAACTGTAATGTCGCCATAACTCGCTGTTGAACATTCAAGAAAATATGTGAATGTTGAATGCAATAGACATACGTACGAATCCAAAAAAACTTTGTTTGAAATGTAGAGTGCTTGTAATTTCTTGTGCTCTACTTTACTGGCTTAACTATATATTATTTTTTATATGGAATAAGGGGCAAACGGGCAGACGTAACGCCTGATGGTAAGCGAATACCGCCGCCCATGGACACATGCAACACCAGAGGCGTCACAAGTGCACAAGTGCGTTGCCGGTTTTTGGGTGATGGGGGGGAGGGATTAGGTTATGAGCCTCCGGTATCCGGTATACCGGACTGCCTCGGTGAAACACAACACAGTCGCTGTTTCACACCGGTTTTCTGTGAGGCCGTGGTATCACTTCGGTCCAACCGGCCCATGCACGCCGAAGTAGCTCTCCCACAGATTTAAACTAACCATCACAATAATAAAACACATTTTAAATGACATAATATGAGATCTAAAATCTGATATTTCTGCTATAACTTTAATTATAAACTAGCTATTACCACTGCGACTTCATCTTCGTGGAATTAAACAAAATAAATTTGTTTTCGCGTAACTATTAGTTTTTTTTTTCAAAATGAAAGTGCCAAAGTGTTTTTATATTAAATCAGTAACCTGCCAGTGAAATTCCCGTCAAAATCGGTTAAGCCTTTTTTAACGATTTCAACTAAGTACTGATTCTTTTAACTAAGTACTGTCTTTACTTTCACATGCAATTTGTCATAGTTGTGAGTTTGAAATTATAAACGTACACTACAATTTTTTTGTATATATTGAAATACATATTTATAAAAATAATTAATAAAATCATTGATCATAATTATAACGATATCGTATCGAAATAAGGAGGTCACATAAATGTCGCTGTGCAATTTTGTATTAAATCATATACCTACTTATTAAATGCAATAAATCAGTATTTCTTTTCTTCAATTCAGCTATATATTGAAGCAATCGCTGGTTAATTCTCAATTTAGTTTGTCGTGCAATGGAAGTACTTAGAACATTATTTCCACCGATGTTGAAGTAACGATACGACTACTTGCCGTGATTGCTTGTGTTTCTATTCAACATGATTGCAAGGACAGCTATTTTCGTATTAGAATATCTTTTAAACTTATAAAAGAATACAATTTAATTTTGATGTATGATTTAACTAATGTTTTATACCGAGAAACCTGGTTAGTAGGGATATCAAGGGCCAAAGGTTAAAGTAAAGTAAAGGTATCATTTAGAGAGGTTTTCATTTATCCAGTTTTCCAATTAGATAGGTTAAAATCATAGTTGTCTCATTTACGAAGGCCCGAGTACCCCTATTCCGCTTATAGAGGTGGAAACGTCAATAAAAATGAGTATTTTTGGGGTTATGAATTAGATGTAGGTATTTATTTGTATATATTATAGTAGTACAAATTCAAACGTTGTAAACAAACGTGTCGAAACCTGTCCCAAAATGATAAGATGTCTGATTTATGCAGGGAGTTGAGCTAAATAGTCCCAATTATAGAGATTCCCATCGAAAACATACCAATAAACAAATCTGATTTTACAAGGTTAAAAAGTCTCATTAACAAAGGTAATTCGATGAAAAAGTACCGGTACCTTATAGCAATTCTCAATAATAGAGGTTTCTCACTTATCCAGATCCTACTTAACCAGGTTACACTATGAATAGATACGAAACTGGATCTTTAAGAATACATTGCTTTATAGTCATAAGTCTGTTATTTATTTTATTACAGTCTTGTTTCATCACCTCAGTAGTCTTTAACAGTTTACTGCTGGATGTAAACCTCTTCTTGGCAAGGACGTTTTGATCTAATATACCACGATAACCAGACGGGCTCTTATTCAAGTTTTTCTCCTCTTTGAAGTGATGGCATCTTATCCGACGTAGTTTCCCCCTTGTCTTGTTTACCGGACAGGTAATCTAGAATTTATTGACTTAGATGTCTTTTTCACGACCAAATGATAATCATATACATATCTTTAATATTTACTGTTATCGCCTCAACACACAGAGTGATTATGCTCTGAAAAGTATTGCAACCTTCGGCGCCTCGTCGGTATTTAGAGCGGTGTAAATTACGCAATACCTGTAAATAGGTATTTATCAGTTGCGGAAACCTGCTACTGATAATGTGTAAGTAATTACCTTTAGTATTGGATTGCTACTACGTTAAGGATTTTAAAGCGGATTTTGTTTATGACTTTCGTCCGTATGATAACAGTGTAATGTCGAGTATACTGAGGTCAGAATCAATAAAAACTATAGAACATTCAACAAAAACAATACTAGTGCAATCACAAATAACTTAAAAACAAAAAAAAGTGTTTTGTGAACTAGATAATTTAACAATTCACAGTCCTGTTACCATCTACTAGATTCTGAGTAAAGAAGAGTAGCAAGTAAAGGTTTATAATACAAGTACCATTTTCAATAATTCATTAGTTCCACAAAATGTTAAAGATTATTGTAAAACCTAATTATTATAAAAGCTATGCAATAAATACAGTCACGCATCGATAACCTGGAGTAATACTTACTATCGATACTTTATTTTCACATGCAAGATGGCAAATATGCAAACGAGTCACCAGTTGCTTTACTTGGCATCCTTTAAAAATATCTTTAGCATAATTTACTCATTGATTATACATTATATTGGACAATTAGTAAAAATATCTAATAATGAAATGATAAAACATCTCTTAACGTAGGAGCTGTTACGCTAACAGCGTATGAAAAAGTTGTTTCTGTGAGCCCGACAGGCAACGTTATGTAACTCGTAGTATGTTCCTTACAACAACGTTTTTATATTTTTTTAAACTTGCAGTACATATCAGGCACTAAAAATTGATTTCACCATACTCAGAAATATCTTAAAGATCTTTCAGTCCGATCCGACAAACAATTTAAAAAAAATTAGGTAATAGTATATAAATATATATACTATGGAATATTTTTTTACTTATAGTAAGGAATAGCTACGTGGACATCGTCTGCTGTCGGAATAAAACATCTGCGGGGATCCAATTCGAACAGAAAAATAAAAATGAATGAAGCTAATCTACCATTTGCTTATAATAACTCACATTTCTTGCAATGTGTTATTATTACTAATATTTGACTATAATATTTGGATTAAAAGAGTAAAACAGTTGGTTTAACTTCAAAAGTGACATGAGAGACACGACCATCTGAAATCTACGATAAATTAAAGGTATTCTAAATTGCGTCATCGTCGATTTCATCAATTCACTCGTAAAAAATGCTCTCATGGAAGTCTATATCCCCGAACGATATTATTATAAAGTGTTTGCATGTTCTTGTTACTGTATCGGCATAAGAATCGTCTAAAAGACTAAAAAGTACCTGTTTTTCACTTTATTTTCCCTTCCAGGGTGAGAACTCCAAGCGAGGACACGAGGTATGTTTATAGAAAAAAAGTCGAGCGCAGCTTTATTGTGTGAATGATGCACTTCGGCAACATTCTGATACCTTTACCTCGCTGATTACTTGAACTAATAGCATACACAATTTCAAAGGTATAAGTCAAATTCCCGAAGTACCTCATTCAGGTTCTATAGCTGTGAGCTGTTGTGGGCTTAAAGCGATGCTGCATGAATAAACTGTTGGTCGCAAATTGTCATAATCAAATACGCAGCATGATAAGCGTTATCACTGTATCTGATACCATGGATGACATTCCCATCACGCCCTTAGCAGGCAGTCAGAATCGTACCAATGCTTAATACTACTACTTAATATTCTTGTTTTTTTGCCCAAATTATATCCAAGTCCATAAATCAGCAACCAATACCCATTTATACGGATTTGCAATATTTGGTTACTATTATCTAATAATGCATTTATTGCCTAAAAGCTTAATCAAAACTCACTTTCAAAATATTACCCCTTTTGTGCACAGAATCCTCGCACACAAATAATATGGTGTTTTCAGCTACCATCAAATTTGAAACTTCGAAGAATTTTAAAATAAAAACACTTCTAAGCACTACGTGAGCTTTTAATAATTGATGACTAAGCTGTAACTCCTCAGTGTCCTGTTTTCTTTGTATTGAACCTACAGCACGTAAGGTTTAAGTGACCAAGATGTACCAACCACAAAACTGGGTGACAATTTCATAGAATAGCTTCCCATGGCTGCGCCTATAACATAGTTTCAATGTTGTGGCTTTCTTCCGCCTCGATCGACGGAGCCGCGGTCTAGCTAAACCATTCCAATAAATAGTGAAATAAGTATAGTTTGGTAATTGGATAATAAATAAAATAGTCACGACAAACTGGGTAAGACTTGAACTAGGTAAGTAGGCTTAAGAGAAACGACATTTGTTTTCTAGAAAACGCCAAACGGTTCGTCTCATTCTAATGTTATTGAAAATGCAATACGACTGATACAACATCATGATTCGGATACCTTAACAGCAAGTTAATACAGAAATGGCATAATATTTAGGAGTCGTATTAGTTAATATATTTAAGTTTTTTAAGTGATAGAGAACATGTTTATCCCCATTTAAATATTATAATTCCGCCTTTAGTATTAATGATATTCCTAGTCGTAATAGTGGCTGGGCTGGCACGTCCGATTCTTTTTTATTAAAATAAATAATAATTTTTTGGATCCATACTAAAAATCTTTTAAGGTTAAGTACATATACTAGTATACTATTATAGCTACTGAAATCTCCAAGATTTACTTAGCTTACATTGTACATCTATTTTAAACAACGTTCGCTTCGAGGCCCTTCGGGCACCTCTACTTATGAGGAGTACTGGAGTATCCTCTAGAGGGACATCCCATCTTGCTCCTCTATAGCACTACTGTCTCATACGGTATATATATCGATCTGAAAACGATTTTGTACTCCGTTATAACATTATATGGCGATTAGACGTTAACCGTACCGTAACGCGACGTCTATATGTGTGGAATTTAGCGGGAAATAAATCATAACTGTGGGCCTCCCTCCACATACAGAGTAGATAGACTACACTTCGTAAATTGTAAAACTATAACTTCTCACAGCCGTAAAAGTTTTGTTTTCAATATCGCTAGAAATCTGCCCATTAAAAGGATAAATATGAAGATAATGACATCCAAAGGAAAATTCTGCTACGAATAGGATTTGCTCTAACGTTAAAGTATTTCGCTCCTATAGATCACATCCTTGTGTTTCCTTTGATCTATTGTATAAGAAATACAGACCAAAAGACTTTCGACTGCCTCGGTGCGGTAGCGTATGAGACTGCTGTTCCTGAGGTCTCGGGTTCGATTCCCGGGTCGGATCAAATGTTTGTATGATCTACAAATATTTGTTTCGGAGTTTGGGTGTTTTTTATGTGTGATATGTGTGTATTTACAAAAAAAAAGTATATAAGTATTATATTAGTTGTCTAGTACCCATAATACAAGCTCTGCTTAGTTTGGGACTAGATGGCGTTTTGTGTTAGATGTCGGAAATATTTACATTTGTTTTAATTTTCAAAATGGCGAAAAGTATCTATATGATTGTTTTAAAATATTTGTAACGTTTATAGGATTTTCTAAGATTTTTTTCGGAATTCGTGATTCGTAAAACATATCCCTAAGCCTAATATTAACAAAATTATCTTTTTGTTCTATTCAAGTCACTTTCTTGCCCTTAGCGGCAATATTCCTTGAAATGCTTACCAAATACATTTATGGTAGCTCTCAACAAATTTACATAGGTAATCTATCAAAAGCACTCGAATTGAAGTAAAATTAAACCAATATTGTTCAGAACATTTGTTTCTTAGGTTTATGTACGAAAGTGGGCAATCTTATTTTGTAATTTCATCCCAATGGTTATTTATATACTGGATTCTATTTTCATCAGTTTCTTCTCAAATTCATTTTGTAATATGTTGAACACATATATCCAACTAGATATTTTCTAATCCATCTGGATTAAATATAAGTGGACTTAACTAAATTATGGGCAGATTATGATGTAAAAAGAATGATTTTAAGATTTTAACAAGAAATAGTATTTAACATATGTATTTGCGATTAAAAGAAGAACGAAAAACTTATTGTTAGTTCTCATGCAGAGTTCGTAATTCCAAAATGAATCGATTTAGAAATTATGTGCCATCATCTTTTATGCTGGATAAATATCAATCTGCGATATATCCACGTGTTATACCAGACATACAGTGACGCTTGCGACAAGCAAGCCTGCCTGCCTGCTGCATGTTGCCTTAGCCCAATATATTCATGTGTGTGTGAATTGTGTCTGTCATCATTACTAATGTTTGTTGTCGATGTCAGTTTGATTGTTTGCTTGTTTAGCTTTCAAATCCCAACCCTGTGATACAAGGGCTTACACCTCTGATCCAGGGGAACATTTGGATTTCTAAATTGATTGACATAACTACACCAATACAAACAAAACTATAGGTGTAAACTAGTCAATCGTGTACATAAAATATGTATTCCTTACATTACTAACCTCGTTTTCAATTCCCGAGGTGTGATTACTACCCTCGAGAGGGTCAATACACACAACGACTACTTTACCGTGATGGACATTTAATTGTTACAATCACTTTAAATCCCATTAAACTTGTATACAATCTAGGTGTGGTTTTTTATTGTTACGAATCTGTGGTGATTGTAGGTATTCGAATCGGTACATAGAGTTAATTGGATTGGCCTGTAATTGCTCAAGTAGGTTTTGCTATCTATGAAGCAATTATTTGAATAGATCGTTGCCAATTAGTGACCGACAATTACCGGAGATATGATCACGCAATTCTTTTTACTGTGTAGCCGAATGTGGTGAATATCTTTTAATTTGATTTGGTATTCCTAGTAGGTGGTCCCTTTTAAATTTTGACATATTTTATTTCTTTTTATTTTAAATTGAGTGTAGATTAGATGTAGTAAATGTTGAAAAAAATGTGAGAAAGTGAAACGCATGGCTGTTTAATTTATGTAAGAAGCTTTTTACCAATTCTCAATCATTTCTAAAATGTGATTTTTTGTCGTTGAGTCAAGACATTGTTCGTCCCACAGTGGTTTACAATTGAAGTTTGCCGACAAACTCGCTTTAGCAATAGAGTTGTAGTACATCCATTTGTCCTTAAATAGAATCTCTTTTCTGCCGCTTTATTCTTTAATGGAATGAAAAAGCAAAATCTTACATTTTTAAAAGCTGCACTTCAGATTGTGTTTGGTATAAAAGCCACTATACGGAGACATCTCTATCCATACGTATATGAAAAATGGTACAAAGCAAACTAGAACATATTTGGCATATATCACTTCGAAAATTGACAGCATTTTAATGCACCAAACTTTAAACATCCTGTTTTCGTTTAAACTTATAGTTTTATATTATATAGGGTATTAGATTATCAACTCTCACAAACCAGTCATTTCAACTTTGTTGTACATTCTTTTTGCGTGTCATACATCTCCATTGTCACTAACATCCACAATAATTGACGAGCATTTACCTAGAAAACCTCGCAGTGTTGCCAGGAAATTAAATGTCGTTGTTGACTTCTCGCCGTCGTTGTATTTACAGTGGTAGGAGGTAAAGTCAGGTATAGCTTGTGTACCATTTCGGGAAACCATTTCCAAGGTTTTTACTGTTTTAGGTACATAAATATGTTCTTGAAATACTTTCGAAAGTTTTCTCTTAAATTATTCAATTCCTTTTAGGTGATTTATATTAAGCATTCACGATAAAAAAATATTATAAAATATTTAGAGTTCTCAATTAACTTTGATGTTTCTTTTATCCCATTAACATTATATTTCTTTAGAGAGTATTCGCCAAAGGAAAAGTTCAAAGGTAATACTTTAACGACATTCGACCCAATTTCGACTCGGTAGAACTTTCAACCCAAGATTAATTCGATTACTTGCAATAACTGTATTACATACACCATTCACTAATTATGTTTCGGTAGTCCTATGTCACATATTTCGTACCCCTACGAAAAACGTTTATTCGTCAGTCAATTTTCAATAAATTGACTGACGAATAAAATCAACAAGAATGTACCTACTAGATCCATAAGTCGAATCTAGTACATCTGAACCACATGTAGATTAGTAGAACCTCGATGCATAGAAGACGAAATCGTTTTCTTCATAAAAGTATATTTCAAGATTATCCTTCTGTTTGTTTGCCCTCAAATCATAAACAAAATAATACATGGGGTTGGTCATAACGCCCCGCAGAGGCACACGTAATCCGTGGGTAACAAGGGCTCAGTTTAGTCGCGTCATTGATTCACACCCCTATGCGTGAACCTGTTAGGGCTACCATTGGCTATGCCATATACCAGATTTAACAAAATTATGATGATGCTAAAATTCTATTATTTTGAGAATATAGTCTTATACTTACTATGCATATATTTGACATATACTCAAGATAACATAGTCGGTGGAAAACAACTGGTTTATTGTATTTTTTTACAGCGATGGTTCCATGTTCGTTATTTATAAATTTAGATTTTTATTTAGACCTGTGAAATGTGAGAGGCCTATGTCCAGCAGTGGACTGCGATAGACTGGTGATGATGATTTAGACCTGATAAACAAGTTCAGTATTAACCTATGTAATAGAATGTTATGTGTAAAATGTACATCAAATTATTGGGACAATGCACTTGATTGGAAAAAATAGCAAGACTTTTTGAGGAATATTTTTTTTACTATATATATATTGTTGTATTTAAATTTATTTTTTATTTGTTTTTAGGTTGCCCAAATCCTCAGATAATATCTCAGTGTTAAAAGAATATAACCGAGAACTTGTTAAAATATAATAGCGGAGATAGCAGTGTTTTGGCCCTTATGTTTTAATTATTTTATTTTTATTGTTGTTTTACGCACTCACCAGCGGGAAATAATGGTAAGGTTACGTATTTAAGTAGCTAGTGTAGCGCTAGTCGATAACGATATAATTGGCTATTATGTGCCGCGGACGTTATGCGGGAAGACAATGTAAGCAAGAACGCCATTCATGGACATCTTTCCTTCGAAAACAGGGGATACATTGGAATACACTGTAACTGTATACGTTTATATATATATATATATAATCTGAAAATATCAATCATTATCATAGTAACAGCTTTTAACAATCCACTGCTAGACAAATACTGGCTGCGTAGTTTGCCTCCCCCCCTCATTAATCCTCTCTTAGAACACCCACGCAATGAATAGGAATGGTGATACTTCATATTCTGAATCCTATATTCCCGGCGTTTCACTCAATGCCGAATGCCGACAGTTGGCAAATACGGACTTTTCAATATCAAGGGTGTTCTTTAAAGTGTATTCCTCTAATTCTTGAACATATCCGTGTGATATCAGTATTAAGTGATTTAACTTCAAATCCATAGATAAAATGATTCCGGTTCAGTGAAGATGAATTTCTGAATGAGCTTTTCAAACGTATCTGCCGCGCGGTTTTATCCAATTAACTGGAATCTTGATGTAATGCGTGTACCTTGCGCAGTAAAACATCTTATAGGCACGTGTTCGTAAATGTTCCAAGCTATTTATATCTTCAATATTTTATTACTTCTAATTTATCTACTTCTGTAACTATGTGAATATTTTTAATATGACACCACTTAGTTTGAACACCTTATATGAGTACATGCTAGAATATCAATTCGTGGGAACCCTCTCATCAATAGGATTACCCCGCGGCACCTTATATTAAATATATACAAAATTGCATAGTTTTATACATTTATTCCATATTCCATAAGTTATGCAAATTAATTTCTTATCGAAGCCACTCGATTAAAAACTATTTAAGTACTGTTAATTTTTAAAGAAATTGACGCGTTTCAACAAAGTTTTCTACGAATACGAAATAATGGTCACTGTACTAGCAGGGTGGTGTATATAAGCGCATAGACTTACGTAGATCTCCTCGTCGCCGGCGGACGCGGGAATTTGCGACAATCCCCCTCTACAATATAAACCCCTCCCCCCTCTCCGCCCATCTTCACACCCGTCTCGCAATTTTGTAATGTTTATACTAATATCACTGTAAAGTTCCTATTTGTGTATGTTATGGTTGCCCGGTATTTTTATATTATTTTGAGAGATGATACACTTTTGTAAGAAATTTGTAGTTATATGAAAATACTACTCTGTAAAGAAAGTACCGGGCTAAGATCAATAATACACAAAATGTTAGTTATTCATTTAAATTTATTTTATCACTTTCAAAGTATGCTCCTTCAGAAACGATACACTACAATCATCAAAACATTCTTAAACGCTGTTTCCGGAATTGAGTTTAGTTCTCGCTGCGAATTCTTTTTTTATGTCTTCTACGGATGGAAAAAGGGGGGCCCAGAGTGGTAATTTGATTTAAGAAAAAGCAAAAGTCGGCTGGAGCCATAACTGGTGCATATAGTGGTTGCTCGAGGGTATCTGTTGTGTGTTTTTGATCAAATATTCATTCGCAATGATGAGATTGTGCGAAGGCGTGGTGCAAAATCCGAGATTTTTTCCACAAATCTGGCCTTTTTCGTCGAATTTCTCGACTCCGTACACGCAATTCTATATGGAGATGCAAAATTTAAGACAACCTCTTTATTCGGTGTTTTTATCCATTATCAAATTCCCAATACACACTAGATATTATATAACTAAACACTGCGCTGTATTTATTGTAAATAACAGATGCAACTAAATGCCCACGCCATAATGGAAAAGAGTTCAAAGAAAAATATTTAATTTTAGCTGAACTTGGGTATTTTTCAAAAAATACCCTTCTCATTTTTTAAGTTATAACATTTTTATTTCATTACGATTGTAAACATAGAGAAGGTGGCACGTGGTCACCCAATTAGAACCTATTAGATGCGTCGCTATTTTACGTATATGCAAGTTGCTCACTAAATGCGCTTTTTGAAGAAACCCAAAATGTTTCATATGTTGTTGCTTGAAGTCACATCGCATTGAGTCATTTACACTATTACGCTATGCTTGAAATCAGTAAACGTCTTCATTATTGTTGTTCCCTAAAATCAGTAAAAATATTTATTTGTCCTGAAAAATAGGCTAGTCTTAGTGCCATTGCATTTTTATAAATGTATCATTGAAGTCCACATTGGCCTAAGAGTAAGCAGTGCCATAATCACTAACAACAGGAAACTACTAAGTAACCTGTACTTGTGCTCTACAGAACTAGGTATTCCTAGTTCTATAGAGCACAAGTAAGCAAAATATTGCTTACTTGATATTTAAATCTTTTTGTATCCGTTCCTCTTAATCAAAATTGACTAGAAGCTGGTAAAAAATTTAACTGTGGTCACTTCGACCTATACGACGCCGTCAAAACACGTTTTAAATTTAGAGGGGAGCTTTGTTTGATCGTTAGGTTCACATTTACAAATGCTCAATAAAAAAACTAATTAGACTGGCTTTGTCGAAGTTCATTAACAACTTAAAATATCTATGTATGCGTTTAATGAGTATTCGTCTTTTACAGGTGAAGAAAATGGCAGACCGAGTAAGTAAATGTCGCGAAGAAGTGAAGAAGAGTAGAGACAGGTATCAAGTGGCATTGTCCGAGATAACAGCATACAACCCTCGCTATATAGAGGACATGACGGGGGTATTCGAGCGCTGCCAAGAGATGGAAGCTCAACGGCTTAAGTTCTTCAAAGACGTACTCTTCAGCTTCCATAAGTGTCTAAATATTAGCCAGGAACCAACGTAAGTAGGGTAGCGGAACCTGTTTAAATACTCGAAATCGTTAAGTGTTGACTCACATGAATAACCCAAGTCTCAGATGTTGTATGAAAATATTATTTATTTATTTATTTATTTAAAACTTTATGCACTTTTGTACAATCTCTTTTGTTTTAAAGATAAACATTAATAATTTTCAAGTTACAAATAATATATTCCTGAATTGAAACATTTTACTTCAGAATCAGTATAAAAGATTAGAATAAACGAATTATTAAAAATCTCTCAGTTTATAAATTGGATTTGCTAATATTGATTGTATTAATAATATTTACTTGATAAGTATTAATGTGTAACATAATAATAGAAAACAAAAATACAAATAATACTCCTAAAATAATTTACTAAAACTAGGTTGTCTCTGATTCGACTAATTTTATTTTTTAATATTCTTTCAATACAGACTGAATGTGGGTTGCATTGCATAGCAAAGGCTAATGATATACTTCAGCCCGCATTCCAAGATATATATCCCGTCTCCAATTTCAATTTATGTAAATCATGTTTAAAGCCCTAATTACTGTAGAGATGATATTTTAGGTAAGAATTATATTCTTTTAGAGTTTTAGAAATAACATAGACCTGATCTATATATTATTTACGTGAAGCAAAAACTTTTTACGAAAATTACGCGGACGGAGGAGTTGGAGTTTTAAATTTCGCACACCACTTTTGATAATTTTATGTAGATAAGGATTTCAGTAGGCTCATATTTTTTAAAATTATGCATTAAAATGCGTTAAATTAAAAAAAATAACATTCCACACACTCTCATACGTATGACACACACACACACACACACACACACACACAAAGTTGACGANACACACACACACACAAATATCCATATACAAAAACGTATGTATGTCAAAGTCAAACTAAAAGATGATAAGTTTTTGTCTATACTGTGACACTGAATTTCAAAAGAGTTATTCTCGAATTTGGACCTCTGTGCGACCACTAGTTCAATTTAATAAGTAAACAAAGTAATTCTTACATTAACATTTCAGTTTACCGCAAATATATGAAGAATTCCACCACACGATAAACAACGCTGATCATCAAAAGGACCTGAAATGGTGGGCGAACAACCACGGCATCAATATGGCCATGGCATGGCCCCAATTCGAGGTAACACACCATATATTGGTGGCTATACTCCCCGCCTGCAGTATTGCCCCTCCACTTGTCCAACTTAGCAAGCAATCTAAACTACTCGACAGATCTTTATGCATCTTAACAACTGTACGCTTTAGGCAGGTCTATTTGCATTCAGTACTTAGGACTGTATGTAATTTTATACGGATTTTGTTAAACCATGAGTATAATCGAATATGACAACTGACCTATTTTCTCCTAAAAGTTATTGGAATTGACATAAATATGCTATCGGCTTCTTCCCAGAGAGAAGCTTTTGGATTGTAAGTTTAAAAGTCGCAGAACGTTGCACTAACTGACTATGGGTTTGATGTTTTGTTTAAAAGTGTTTAAAGTTCGTCGAAAATAGGCCCAAAATGTACTTTAAAACAGTTAATAAAACAGAAAGACATGAAGGAATTTATTACTTTAACCTTCATTAAATCTTGCACATAAATCATGGTTTGATAACTATCTGTGTATTAGTAATAGGCGATAGCGTTACTAAAAAGGCATTAGTTGATTAGTAAAAAAAGAGAGCATGTTTTAATAGTTTTATATTCAACATTTTTCTTTCAAAAATATTTAGTGGAACTAGTATGCTATTTAGTTTCTTATTCATTTTTTATCCTTTAATAAGGTTAACGAATATCTTTATCATAATTGAACAAAAACAAAACACTTTGCTAGCATGCTAGCTTAGCTAGCAAGTTATTTCAAATATTTGATGAATCCCCTCTACTTTGAACCAAGTGGACCATACATTCAAGGTATTTCTATCAGCAGTGACAAATTATTTAAATCCAATCTCCACATAGATCAAACAAGGGTAACAAATAAAAAAATTACAATCAAAAAGTTTTAAAAAAGCAACATGTTCTTCCAAACGTCTAACAAAAGTGTTACCAATTCGAAAAGTGAAATTTTCAAAAGTAGAACTACAGGACTTATTTTAAACAAATTCAACCTTAAGACATTATTTCTACCATCATTCTCATTTGAAGTACCAAGACATTATTAATTTGAGTTAATTTATTTTTATTCGTGTGTGACCGCATTGCTCTTTGTAATGTAGACCTTGAGAGTCCCGGTTATCACAAGGTAACTAATACCTCTACAAACGTTATATTTGATCAAGCCGTTAGATAGTTACGCGTCGACAATCATCTGTTACCTTGCATAACTGAAACATTGCAAAAATATCTACGGATTTCCTTTAAAAGTGCATAACTGCGTCGACCTCAGACGAAAAGTATTTTTATTGCTACAGGTCAAGTTCGATAAAATTGCTTTAATCGAAATTGTATAATTATTGCGTTCATTGTCTAACACAGACAGACCGTGTCGTATTATTTATAAACAAATTAAGTAATTTATTAATTTTACATTTAGAAAAGTTCTTCAGGTCCATATATCATGTTAATAAGAAATAAAAACACGGTTTTACTATAAATTCAAAAATCACTCTACAAAATACACAAGACCGAAGGTTCTCCAACTGTTGAACTAAAAATAACGTTGATATAAGGAGGATGACCCCTCAACGGATTCGATACGTAACAAATACTTGGTGGAGGCAAGCGAACTGGTCGCCAGAGTGATAGCGACGGCCCGACTGCCGCTACAGCGATCGTCGACTATGCCCTGGTCGGAGACAACCGCGACCTGGTCACAGTCATGGTCGCAGGCAATTCACCGTTTGAGGCTCGCCCTACCAACCATGTGCTTCGGTGTGGATGATCGAGGATCGTGCCGCGTCGCCCCTTCAGTCTCCAGTAGCAACTACTACGGAGGCAGCAAGTTTTACAGCAACCCACTGATGGTACGACCACGGTGTAGGTTCGGTGACGTTTCAAGCACAATCGCGACACGAGTGACCAATAACGAAACTTAATTCAATAACTATCCTGAGTCGAGTTGTTTTAGTTGGTCATATTTCGTCGGGATGGCAATGTTAAAGCACAGCTTTTTGATTGACGATGAACAGGTTGGTTTTGTGGCAGCGAAAAATTAAAATGATACTTAGTTCATATAGACTTGCTATTTAAATTATACGTGCATCAATTGATCACAAACAACCAAATTGACCAGAAAGCAGATCTGCATGATGTCTTACCAGTTTAAAATTTAAAATAACTTGGTGGGATAACGTTTAGTAAAATTATGCAATATTATCTTTATAAATGCACAAAGTATTAAATATAAAATTTTCACACTTATTATTAGCACAAAAAAGCTAAATGTCATGAAAAATACATTTGTGCTGAAATTCCATGACTACTTATTGTTACGTGTATCAGTATTTATCCTATAAAAAATTATATAATATTTTGAAAATATCGTTATGCTCCACAAAGGTACTGTAAATCGCCTCTCATTGAACTAGCACAACATAGAGTTTTGTCACCAAACAAACTGCAAAAAGGGCACATGGGTTTTTTATGGTGTCACACGAAAATACACCGTGATGGTTGGTGTTACGATACAGTTTTGTT
Source organism: Hyphantria cunea (assembly GCA_003709505.1). Taxonomy (NCBI): domain Eukaryota; kingdom Metazoa; phylum Arthropoda; class Insecta; order Lepidoptera; family Erebidae; genus Hyphantria; species Hyphantria cunea. The sequence continues at coordinate 3,631,020 of PKRV01001177.1, forward strand.
CATAGATGATCACTGCACCATTCATGGAGCATCATCCACATTCGGTCGGTAAACCACTTGCCACCGAACATTTCTTCTACAACCGACCACTGGAAAGCATTATAAATAAAATTTCAAATTACCTGAAAAAAAAATCAAATATTCGATTTTGCTGGCAAAATTTTTGTTCGAAATTCGGAAAAAGTTGCACTCATATTCACACTCATCCACATTGAAGTTATGGTATGGTAGCAATGAATAATGGATATATTTAAATTAGAAACGCACGCAATATCTTCGGTAAATGTTTAAAATTACGTTTATAATATATATATATAT